>JAAEAF010000642.1:0-81333 GCA_011037195.1 Triatoma infestans | reverse complement strand
TTTGTACAATCTCTAGCCGCCACTACCATCCCTGGCAATCCACCTCGCCGTTTGAAACGCCAGTGGCTCCGAGATTTCTTTCGGGACTGATCAGTGCTACTGGTATCCCGTAGAGAGTGCTACCGCTGGGTAGTTTCTCTCCTCCTGCCTTCTCACAGCCTACAGTTTCATTATTCAACATCCTATTTACTCTTTGTATATATGTAATAAAGATTGTAAATTTCTAAATAAACAAAAAAAAAAAGAAGTTTTCTTCTTAAATATAAAGGAAAATTATTTCAAGTTTAATGATTATGATCCTATTTTTATTACTTTCTCTTACTAATAATAGTAAGAGGAAGTATTCTAATTGTGCCAGATTTTCGAAATTGAGTTTTCACCGGAAATACACGTTTTGAGGTCCCCTGAATCCATAAAAGTGGTTTTTAGAAAATGGTCTGTATGTGTGTGAAAAGAATATCTCAAAAATGAAAAGTTGCAGGAAGTAAATAACCGCATCAGACACGAAGATTTCGGCCTAAATCCATCAACCATTCAAGATTCAAGAAAATCGTTTGAGCCACTTTTGAGAAAATTGCAAAAAAAAAATGGAATATACTATTCAATAAAGTCACACTTCTTTTATTGTTGGATGGAATTTACTAAAAACTTTACTGTCAAATGAGGGTTGTGATAGCTAAACGGAAATTCAAATTTAAGCTTCCTGCTATCTTATTCACACACACACACACACACACACACACAATGTGCAGGCCTTTCACTAAAACTCGAGAAACTTCAAAACATAAATTAAGTATTTCCATTAAAACATTTTTATTTATTTATTTATTTTTATTTTTATTTCCAAGATTTTTACAATTGCACAGTAGCCATGCAACAAGTAAATAAGATAAATAATGAAATGAAAGTAAGCGCTATTGCCCACACCCTGGCTTGAAGTTGTGAACGACGGCTATCCAGCGATAGCGGTCATAATACGCCATTATGGCCTTAGTATGTACGACTGTATCTCAAGACAGCCGTCGTTATGTATTTATTTAGATGGTCGCGCGGCCTCGACGCCTTAGTCGTCTTGGCGGGTTTGTGGGAAGAGTGGAAGTACAGAGGGCTTGAATTAGGGGATTGAAAGAAGAGAAAATAATTTGGAATGGAATTTTAGGTAGCGGGATTTGGCTAAAGTGGAGACGAAGGGAATTTTTAGGTCAGTGTGGATAGTGAGGTTGGAGACGTAGAAGGGAGCATTGATGGGAGGATTGACGTAGGATTTTAGACTGTAGTGATTGAATGCGATATAGGTTTGTGTTTTTGGGAGTCCCGTATAATTCGAGTCCGTATGTCCAAATAGGAGCTAGTAAAGAATTGTACAGTTGTCTTTTGTTGTAAGTTTTGAGCGTTTGTCTAGTAGTTTTTTTAGCATTCTGTATCGGTAATTTAGTTCATTTGAGTCCTAGTATGAGGGTTCCATGTTAATCGTCTCTCTAGGTAGAGTCTGAGATAGCGGATTTGGTTTACAGTTGGGAGAAATTTATGATTGAATTGAATGGCGGGCCATTAAAACTTAATTTCGACAATTTGACATATCCGCAATAGTTCCTCTTATTAGGAGTAAGAGAATGTAAAAATGAGTCAGGCATTCATTTATATTTTTTTCGCTTTTTTAATCTTCATCGATTAACTGAAAACCTCATTGGATCTTGGCCAAGTGAAAAAACATCCTATTGAACTCAAGCTTCCAGAAGTACAATATTGCTTTCACAACTCAAGCGGGGTTTTAGTATTTCATTTTACTTTAAACAAAATATTTGTAGTAATTTAAAATTCTATAAACGTTATGGAAAATATTTATCTTGCTTGAAATACTATAATTATTAATCATACTATAATTTATAATTTTTATATTTTTTTATATCTTCGTAATTATAATGTTTTAATTTAATTATTATTATAGAGTATTTAAAATGCAAAATACTTTGTATGTAAATAATATTGCAGAATATGTAGGGAATGTTCAATAAGAAAATCGTGGCATTTCTAACAATTGAATAATAACTTATGATTTTTATCTAAATAAAATCACGTTTAATTCAAGTCCCTTGAAGATGTCCCCTTTGAACAGCATTATGTCACGGACTTTTTAGAAACTCGAACTGACTCTTACAATAAATATACGTACGACCTCTATGTATTAACTTATTTGTATAGTATAAAATATCAAGTTTACAATAATATAGTTGGTTTTTATTTTATTTTTTTTGAAATTTATTTTATTTTGTTTTGTGATTTAAATAGTTATTTTTAAATAATATTTACGACAGGCATTACTTTTTCTCACAAGTGAAGAAAAGTCATATTTTTCAACTCTAACTAGCCCGACATCTAGCGGCAATACACGGAAACCTATTTCATAACAAACCCCAAATAACAGAGGATTTGAGGTTATACTAAAGAAAGCAGGTTATAATGAGAGGAAGGAATTTACTTGAATTAATGTACATTCTCCGTATTTTAATCTTTTCAGTTTTTTTTTTTTTTTACATTCATATAAGTTAAAATCCAATTTAATGCGGTTGCAGAAAACAATCCTGTTATTGGATTTGGAATTTGGCCGCTAGATGTCGGGGTAGTTGAATAATATGACTTTTCTTCACTTGTGAGAAAAAGTAATGCCTATCGTAAAAATTATTTAAAATTAATTTAATGTGGTTAAGTATATATATTAAACAGCGAGTAATGTGATGTATTTTTACAATCCAGTTCAGGTAGTGACCACAAGCACGCAGCGAGAATGGCAAATGAACGAGAGTGTAAAAATACTTTACTCAATTTTGTTGAATATTGAATTAAAAAAAAAAATATAAGAATGTGAAAATGTATATTAATAATAATCAAATACTCTCGCACTCAATAATCTGCTTTGTTTGGTATAACCTCAAACATCGCTCTATTTGTGAAATCGGTTTTGATCATGTTTTCGCGGATTACCGCTAGATGTCGGGTTAATTGGAGTTGAAAAATATTACTTTATTGCACTAGTGTAATAAATTAATGGATGCTTTTACTTTTGTTACTTGTGTAATAAAATAGAACTTCACTCACTACTTATGATTTAATAATATTCATATTATTAGTGTCGCTCCAATTGTATGGTCAAGAGCAGAAGTGGAGTATAAAAATGCATTACATTACTATATGTTTGATAAATAAATATTTCTTCATCCAACGGTTTTTTTATACCATCAAAAAATTGGTTGAAATCTCTCCCTTCCCCCTCTCTCTCTATATATATATGTGTACATATGGACTGCGTAATACAAAAAATAAAATATTATCTAGTGTAAAACATTCTTTCATTGTGATTAATACTAATTAATAATTTTCTTTAACATTGCAAAGCTCAAAAGGTTTAGTTGGGCTTGCCTAAAAAAAAAATCCGGCTTGAAACACTCATACAACATACTCTTACTCCAGTTTTGAAAATTGTAATTGATAAATTTTATAGTTAAGTGTACCAAATTTAGTAAGCCATGGTAGAGTTCGAAACTAGTGGGAGAATGTAGGAGAAGGCTTAATGCTTTGGCTCGGATGGGTAAGATGCGTCTCTATTGGAGACCCGGACATGCGGGAATAGAGGGCAATAAGAGGTCGGATCAGTTGGCTAGGGAGGGATCATCATTACCATTTTGTGGTACTGAACCCCGTCGCAAAGAAGTTTCGTGATAAACAGATTAGACTTTGGGAGATGAGAGTCTTGGAGAAATGCTGGGAGGACACGCAGGGGTTGCCTCCAAGCTAAAAGATTTATAAAAGTAAGTAGCAGGGAATTTCGGAGTATCTCCTGTCCCTAGTAGGACAGGTCTGAGGACCTTGGTGGGTGTAGTGACTGGACACACTTGGATGTCTAGTCACTTGTTTAACATAGGGATGACGTCTAGTCCCATTTGTCAGAATTGCGACGACGGAGTTAGGGAAACGGTGTATCACTATTTACGTCAGTGTCCCCGTTTCGTTCGTACGAGGTTTCGCGTATTTGGGAGGGCACCACTCCCGCAGGATTGCCTGGGCGGGTTGGAGTTTAAGGATATTTTGGGATACTGTAGACTGACCGGTATGTTACCGGAGGAGATTAATTGAGGGAATATGGGGGGCATTGGAGGGATAAAAGCCACATAGGCTGCACTCGGCATAATAATAATAATAGGTGCCAAATTTAATGAAATTTGTCGGAGTTTGTCGGTAACTGAAAAAAGTGTTCAGTAAACATCCAGTTTACCAATTTTCTTGAAACTCGGGATTTTGGCCATCTATTTATTTCTAATTAATTTTGTTTGGATGGTAGAATTGTATAATCAACTATGATAGCAGTTAAGAGGAAAACCTAACCTCACCCCTCCCCCCAAAATCCCCGTAAATGACTTTACCAAGAGAAATGTTTCAAATAAAAATTGTAGCACTTTGTATGTGTAGTTTATATATCTAGCTTAAAAGAAATCATTGGAGCCGTTTTAGAGAAAATACCATAAAATTGAAATATACATTTCAGTAAAACGCACTTCCGGTCATCCAATTTTTTCGAACTCGAAATTTCAACAACACATTTAATTCTAATTAATAATATTTAGGTGACAGAATTGGATAATGAACTGAAATAGCACTTTAGAGGAAAACCTAACCCCACCGGTCCCCCAAAAGTGACCATAAATCAAATTTCCCTGAGAAATGTTTCACTTAACAGTTGTAGGTTCTTGTATGTGTAGTTGATATATTATGTTAAAAGAAAATCCTTGGAGCCATTTTTGAGAAAAATTGCAAAAAAACTGAAAAAAAAAAACCATTAAGTAAAGTGGTACTTCCGGTTGAGAAATTTTAATAGATAGCCTTCTGTCGAATCCCATGGTGATACATAAACGGAATATCATGTTTGAACTTTCTACGATTTTTCATTTTTGTGGTATGCTGTTCACACACACACACACACACACACACACACACACACACACCATTTTCTAAAAACCACTTTTTGGACTCAGGGGACCTCAAAATGGATATTTCTGGTGAAAACATGATATCGAAAATTTGGTACATGATTACAATACTTCCTCTTACCAGGAATAAGAGATAGTAAAAAGGAGGTAGGGTTAACCTATTGCCAAAGAGTATCTTATGAGACAGCGCTCTCTATCGTGAGCAACAAAAGCTTGTAGTTTAAATTTAAACCTAAATGATCCACGCCCTACCAGAATAGGTCTGAAATTATTTTTCCAGCAAAATACATATCAAATAAATGTGTTACTTTTTTTTTATTATTATGTAGAGTTAACAATTCAAGTTTAATTCAAGAAAATCGTAGCTATTAACGAGCGAATTTCTAAAAAAAATTTAAAAAACAACAATTTATAAAGACGCATTTCGGTATATCGGATATCCTACTAATATAAAAATTTGAGCACTGCTTCTAATGGACTTTAAAAATGTTTCAAATAAAAGTGATTGACATTTATGTGTGTAAATAGTAGGCGAAAAACTGAAAACAGATTATTCAGTAAAGTCGGAAATTCCGGTTGGTGAATTTTGAAATTTTCATGTCAAAACAGAATATTTCCGTGTAAAATTCTCCTTTTATTAAATTGTTTTTGATTGAATATTTACAACTATATAAATAAATAATGTAACAAGTACATAAGCTAGGAGGAGATATGAACAATGACGTGATGGTCATGAATGGTAGTTCAACTATCGTTAGTTTCCTAAAAGTTGCGAGGCCAACGACGTCTCAATCGCTTTGCAGGTTTGCCTGGAAGTGTGGTGGAGGAAATGGGTTTGGGCCAAGGATTAGGATGAAGGGGGAGTTTGCTGTGGAATTTTTTGTACCGGAGCTTTGCAAATCCGTGGACAAAAGGAATCATCAGATCTGTGTGGATTGTATGGTTGGAAACGTAATAAGGTGCATCGACTATGCGCCGGAGGATTTTGGACTGCAGGTTTTGTTGTTGCTGAAGTTTGGATGCTGGTACGTTTTTGTTGTTCCATAGAGTTCTAGTCCGTACATCGTGATTGGTGCGAGTAGTGAAGTATAGAGTCGTTCGTTGAAATTTAACTTCGAAACTTGAAGTATTGTCAAATTAATTTTATTAGTTGGGCTTGATAAAAAATTTAAAAAAAAAAATAAAAAACAGATAAATAAAACAGATGGTCAGACAATTCTTTTTTACTTTTATTCTGTTAGATAGATTGAATTTTAATTTAGCAATATAAATGTCTGGCAGAATCAACGGTAAGTTTCTAAACCCCTATATTAACGTTCTTACCACATAAATATCTGTAAAAGTAATACGACATTGACCGCCTTGTAATTCGATATGGTGACAGTATTGGCTGGCAGTGAGATATCTGTGGCCAGTCTATCCGTGACCAATGAAGACAAAGTAGAGGAATGAAAGCCAAAAAACTAGATGTGTATGTGTGTGTCTGTATATGTGTGCGCAGAGTTTTCTTCCTAGATAAATAGCCTCTACTGTTCCATTCACTATACACATACCTATCATACACAGACCCATACTTTTAGGAAATCGCTTTTATGAAACCACAAACATTGTTATGTATATATATATATATATATATGTGTGTGTGTGAATGTTTTGAATACTCTCCTTGAGTGTAATGGCCGGTGTGCCGCACTCGCACAATTCATTGGCAAGAAGGAAATAAAAGAAAAAAAATAGATAGATATAATACTCTATTCTTCTCTTTTATACCTTACTGACAAGTTTCTCAAATAAAGTACCACTTAAAGTCAAAGCTGAATAGCCTACGATCCATTAACGTTTGTCTGAAGGGAAAGAGAAGATGGACACTCTAGTGGTTATAGAAGATGGGTATGTGATTAAAGTTATAAATAAAATAAAAGAAATAAAGAAACGACGTGATTTACTAAAAAAAAAGGAAAAAATGGAGTTGGTCAAACCTGATGAGAGGTGGAGATGTGCAAAAAAAAAAAAAAAGAATTTACTGAAGTAGAAGAGTGCCAACTGACCAGCAGTTGAAGAAGTACGAGAAAGAAGGAAGAAAAAAAAAAAATACTTGATTCAACACAGTCTGGGATGAGAACCTATATTTGGAATAACTTCCTACAAGAGGTGAAGATCTCAGTTTCTTTGCTACTACTAATCGATAATAAAATACGTCGATAAGTTATTAGTTTATATTTTATTCCTTGAATACTGGCCAGTATTTATTATCATTTATTTTTTTATTTTTTCAAGATTTAAAAAAAAAAAATCTGGTCAAAAGTCAAAAGACACGACTTTTGTGCAGCTATTATTATTATTCGAAAAAGAGGAGGACAACCAAACCCTGCGCTTATGCAAAGCCTCTCTGGGCCTACATCCAAAGAACATTACAACTACCACGTCTGGAACAAGAGATCAGATCCGGATCTCACCCTCAGTTCTGGCAAATCGAACTATAACCTTAAAAATAAACAAGTTTATTTCAAAGACATCATATTCTCGACCAAAAGTCCTGAATGTAATTTCCTCACAATCCAAGCAATCTGTTACGAAATCGGGTGGGTGTTTCTTGTCTCTATGTCTCTACAGAACTCTGCAAAAGCGGGCTGTAAAGATAAGTCCTCAAACTACAATGTCCTGAAAGGGAACTGGTCCGGCACCCCCTAAGAAGTATTTTGGACTCATTAACAATCCCCTGAACTGATCTATAGGAATGGATGCTATGAAGCCTGATAGATATGTGCCTAAAGACTCGCCAACAGCAGGCTCGGGACCAATGAGGGGGAGAGAGGTGCATTAATTTGGCTAGCCTATCTTCCTCCTCTCTTTCCATGATTCCCACGATGACCTGGTATCCAGACATCCTTTAAAGAGGATAGCTCTTCTAGTCTTTTCGAACATTCTAATATTCTAATATAGAGGTGAAGACAAAAGAACTTGGATGCCTTCAATGGCGGCGATAAAATGAACATGTGTAATATGCTGCTCTCCACCGTTAAGGGAAAGTTAATAGTAATTTAGTAAAGATTTCAAATTCAAAAAATATTTATCAATTAAAATTGTGATAATTACAGTAATAAAAAGTCATGTGCTTGTTACAGACCACAATTTTAATAATGTTATGCTTTTAATTGTATCAAAATTCTAAAAAAATTACCTGCAATAAATTTATGCTTTATAAAAATTCCTAACTATAATGTTTGAAAGTAAACGCTATTAAAGAATAGTTAAGCACACAAGACTTGGTGTAAACTAGACAAAACCATAAAGTAAACGAGCTTACTATTAATAACAGATTTACAAGCAGCATCACCAACCGTACCATTCATGGATAAGTATCCTCTAGGGTATAATGGCTCGTTACCGGCGCCATTGTGGCTCTGATTGCCTCCGATGATGATGAAACCCTAGCTTCTTCTCCTTTTCTCATATCTCCCGCCCACCGTAGACCCACTCCTTTCTCTCTTGCTCTCTTTATTCTCCGCCTTTTTTTTTTTTTTGTTTACAAGGCGTGTTCACAGTCAACGATCTTCTAAGTACTTGGTCTTCTGTGAGTGGGCGATTTCTTTTTATTTCGCCCTACAATATTTAGATAGTTATACAAAATATAAACTTTATTTTCTTTTACCGTTGTAAGGGGAAATGTTAGATTAGATAAAATTAGAAAGTATTAGATTAAACTCGCCTGTAGGGGTAGCTATTAAGCTAGGCCACTGCGAGTAATCTCTTTAGTCTTGTCTATTTAATTGGACTTAGAAATCTGGAGAGTCTGCCTGGGCAAAGCTTGAAAGCGCCAGTTTCTCCTTCACAAACAGGAATATCTCATCTGCACAACCCCTCCCTCACACTGGCACAGTACATGCAGTACCTTCTCTTCCTGACAAAACCTACACAGGCTATCCGTTGTCAGGCCCATGTGATACATGTGCTTGTTAAGTTTACATTCTCTACATGACTAGTTAAGCCTGAGAGGGGGGGGGAGTAGCTATTGATAAATTTTTGGGGCCTCACTCTGGCCTGGAGTTTTTTACCCACATCCTTGTTATCTAATGGCTGCTAGTCATGAGACATTTTGCAATGCCCGCAGAGTGGTTCATATCCGTGGAACACTCCCAGGCAAGGCGATCTCTGTCATCTCTTTGCCCTTATAACCTGAACGCTCTAGTTCCCAAACTAGAAAAATCTTATTAAGGTTACTAATTTCCATGAGCATATCCTCACAGTCTCGAATTGATCCGATAAAAGATGGCAAATATTTCATATTCGTGTCAAAATTTTCCAAATTAGAGTTTACATCAGAAATGTACATGTTTTGAAGTCCTTTGAGTACGAAAAAATATTGTTTTAGCAACTGGTATGTGTGTGTGTGTATGCGACATATAATAGGTTTGAGAAGAAGAGATATTGGGTTTGATAGATAAATGAACTAGAAGTAAAGCTGAACACTGTATAATAGAAAAGTAGGACAAGCTGCCTGGACTTTACTCTCAAATATATAAAATGGTACTGACAGATTTAGGGTGAGAAAGAGTAAGGTTGTTGACACGCTTTGACTGCTGTGTGAACTCTGTCAAGACTGTTGGAAGACTCCCTTTCTCGGGCTAGCACAGCTGTATTTAAGCAGATTCTCCCACTCTAGTCTGGCCTATACTAGTGAGTGAGACTGTCAGTTATAATGTCTCTCTCTCAGCTTTGGATCCCTCTCTTCCTCTCTTCGGATCCTATTACAGACATTAGAGAATAGTTTTTTTTTTTCAGTTTTTTATGATTTTCATGAAAATGGTTTAAACGATTTTCCTTAAACTCTGTGTACTATCTACATATATAAATGCCCATCACTTTTATTTGAAACATTTTTTTTTAAGAGATTCAGAGGAATCTATTTAGAGTATGTGAGAGAAAATGATTTTATGAGAATAAGTTGAAAATATTATTTTAAATAAAATGTAAAAAGGATTTAAAAGTTGTTGTATTTTTGCATGATTGCCCTGCTTCATTTTGTTAGTCAACGGCCGGTTTCGGACATTAGCCCATTATCAGGATGTTTGATAAACATTGCGATAACACTGACATGCCCCAAGCAAAATCAGTTTACACAAGTATTTTTTTTACTGTTCCTCTCCTAGAATTGCTCTAAAGCCTAATTTAACCAAATATTGCATAAACTAAAAAAAAAAAAAAAAAATGTCTTTTGTCTGTAACAACTGATTAATGTTACAATTATTTCACTATAGTGGCTAAATTAGTACTTTTAAATCCTAGACATTAAAAGTAAACAAAAAAAAAAGCTTTTTAAACTTTCAAGTATACAAATTTTAATAGGTAGATGTAATGTTAAAATATATTTGTTTAATACATACAGGAAAAATTAGGAAATATTGAGTGGACTGTATATAATTTGAGAAAATTGAGAATTTAAACATTATATGGGGAAAAAATTGACATATAAATTAGTTTTAAAAATGGGTAGCAAATAGTATTTGTCCCTTTCATGGCCACTGCACAATAAGCAACTGGACCAAGACAAAAGGGAACAATTCAATAAATTTATTATCACTTTCAATAAGCTAAGGAATGGCGCTTGCCTTAAAACGCGGAATCCCTGGTTAGCTGTGTTGGAAGACCGATGAGTCCTTAGCCCATATTGGGGTAAAGGTGAGAGGCAAAATAGGAATAAGGAAATAATTCTTATGTGCATCCAACACCTGAGTCTTCACAAATACACTGCTGCTTGGCTATGATCGTGGATAATATTAAAAGGACTCCCAGAAGCTTCACAGCAGGAAATTACAACCAGAAGTAACAACCATGAGATTTCAAATTTGAACCAGTGCAGGCCAGAAGAACCATGGTAACTCAGTCAACAAGATAAGCCAGCTTAGCGACATTATCGAGGAAAACCAAAAGACTAGGGTTTTCACGATTATAGTCAAACTGAACTGGAGTGTGAATTCTAAGGAGTGAATCAGTTTAATGAGGGCGACCCCTGAGTGCTGCAGTAAGACTGACTTGACTCTCTTCACACTTAGGACCCAGCCTAACAGATTGGGAAACTATTATTAACTGATATAAGATCCCCCAAATCGATTAGTAAAAATTTATCAAAGCAGTACAAGCCCCGCCCCCCCTCCGAAATAAAATTATTGAACGATGTGGGCAGCAAATTTAAATTTGTATTAAATACCCTTACAATGGTAATAACATTGAAATAGAATTTCTTAAATTAAAAATCTGTTTTAATATTTTTAAAATCAAATTAACAATGTAATAGCACCCATCCACAGCAAAGAGAATGCAACCACAACAGAGAGAAGAGAGGCCCTCCCTGGTTAACAGAGACTACTCTCTGACTTAGGTAGGCTAGAATGGGAGAACCTGTGTATATAAGCCAGTGGGAATCTATCATAAACAACCATACAACTGTACACCAGTCATGGCATCGTGTCATATCTCTACTCTCACCATTTATTCTATCATTTTTCATTATAAAGGCCAGTGTAGTTAGCATAAACTTAGCTAAATTATATTAGTGCCAGCATATCTCGTTCATGTAATCTAAGGCAATTTCTCTCCTCAACAACCCTATTATAACAATAAATTGTATGTCAGAAAATATAATTTAATTTTGCTTAAATTTAAACTAATATTTAAACAATCTTTCCAAAGTAACCTTCCACTTTAAAAAGATAATAGAAACATTCTCTTTGAGATTATCGTACATTTTTTTTTCTATTTTTATAATTTTTTTTTTAATTTCTGTGATTCTATACACAAACAGTATGCATTTCAATCGGTTCGAGCATTTCATCAAAGTTTCAAAATTGACCTACACCTGGAAAAGTAATACGCAAAAAAAAAAAAAATTGTTTTTTAGTAAATCGTCTGCAAATAGATGTGTATGAATAAACTATCTCACAAAGAATGTTGCAGGAAATCAAATTTAACATTCCGATTAGGTCCACAGCATTTGACGAAGGTTATGGTCAAAATCCAACAAATATGAGATGCGCTTTTTTTTTGCAATTTTCTCCGAAAATAACTTTAACAAGTTTCTTAATAACTTCGTAACTTAACAAAGGTTTTTTGTTTTTACAATGATAAAATAAATAAAAAAAAAAAAACAATAAACATAATAATAAACCTGTCATCAATTAGTTTAAAAAAAAAAAAAAAATACAACAATGTAGTAACTTAAATTACTGTGTGACACAAAGAAAGTGTTAGCTGATTCTTTCCTTAAGTGTGTAAGTGTATGTATGTGTATGTGCACGCATAAATAGAAATGTCTTAATTTGGGGGGTGGGGGGTGGGGCGTTTATTTTGTTTTTTTTACTTCTTTTTTTTCTTGTTCTCAATTTTGTACAATTCTTCAGCAATTTAACACTCATCAACAAGCTGTCTGAAGTAGCAGCTCAGAGTTCATTGTACCATTCAAACTGAAATGAAAACATTTATGCTGTCTGTCTCGTTTCCATGCTATTGTATAATAATTTTGTTATTTCTATTTTTTTCTATTTGATTTATGAAAATTAAGTTTTTAACTTTTGTTTTGTTTTGTTTATTTATTTATTTATTCTTTACTAAATTTTTACTGAAATACCATCTGAACGGAGCAAACGTTTTCAATAGAAATGCAGACGTAGCGAAAAATTGTTTCGATTAATTTGAACAGATTAAATTTCTAAAATTTCTTTCCATATGATTAAAAAAAAAAAAAAAAAAAAAAAAAAAATCTTCTGTGAAACACTCACACAACTTTCTCTTACTCCAGTTTTCAAAATTGTAATTGACAAATTTTATAGTTAGTGTATCACATTTAATGAAATTCGTTGGATTTCGTCGAAAACTGAAAAACCTGTTCAGTAAAAGAGCACTTCTGGTTTACTAAATTTCTTGAAACTCGCAATTTCGGTCATCTATTTATTTTTAATTAATTTTGTTTGGATCGGTAGAATTGTATAATCAACTATGATCGATAGTACTTTAGAGAAAAACATAATCCCACCCCCTCCCCCAAAAGCCCCCTTAAATAACATTATTAGAAGAATGTTTCATATAAAAGTTGCTGCTCTTTATATGTATAGTATACATTACTACTTTAAAGAATATCGTTGGAGCCGTTTTCGAGAGAAAATACCAGAAAACTGAAAAATACATTTCAGTATAAACGCACTTCCGGTAATCCGATTTTTTTCAAACTCGGAATTTCAACCACATATTTAATTTTATTTAATATTATTTAGATGATAGAATTGTATAGTAAACTGAAATAGCACTTTAGAGGAAAACTTCACCCCCACCTCTCCCACAAAACTGTCCTTAAATGAATTTTTCCGGAGAAATGTTTCAAATAAAAGTTGTAGCTCTTATGTGTAGTTGATATACCAAGTTTCAAGAAAATCGTCGTGCCATTTTTGAGAAAATTGCAAAAATTAAAAAAAAAACACTTGTAAAGTGGTACTTCCGGTTGAGGAATTTTGACAGATGACCCACTGTCGGATTCCATGGTGATATCTAAATGGAATATCAAGTTTGAACTGTCTACGAGTTTTCGTTTTTGAGCTATGCTGTTCACATACATACAAACACAGACACACACACAGAACATTTGCTAAAAACCACTTTTTTTTGGGCTCAGGGGACCTCAAAACGGATATTTCCGGTGAAAACTCGATATCGAAAAATTTGACACGTTTACAATATTTCCTTTTACTAGGAGTAAGAGAATGTAAAAAAGCTTTGTAGCAAACAAAAAAAAAAAAAGAAGAAAATCTGGTGTAAAAACACTCATACGCCTCTCTGTTACTGTAGTTGACAAAATTGTAATTGACACATTTTATAGTTATTATATCAAATTTAATGAAATTCGTCCGTTTTTTTTTTTTTTTTTATGGAGAAAATCGTAAAAATTGAAAAAACTGTTGGGTAGAAATGTAGTTCCGGTCAAGTGGAAATCACTTGAAACTTGGAATAATTACAACATATTTAATTTGAGAGAGAGATTCTGAAGAGAGTGATCAGTCTAAGTGAAAATAGGCATCGCGTGTTTGACAGGATTATTCACAGAGCCACTGTAGATCTAGGGGGGAACATGAAGAAAATGGCTTTCTCTTACTAGGAGTAAGAGAAAGTAATTATAAGCTACATTCATTTAGTAATCATTTGTGTATTTTCCCCGTATTTTATTCATTTCTGGATGTTTGAAATTTTCATTAAAATTTATTTACCAATTGGTGGAATTTAAAATCTTAAGTAAAAAATGTCTGTAGTTACAGAAAAAAACAGAAAGTAAAAAAAAATAAAAATAAAAAGAAGTTGGTTAACCATTGTTAGCATGAAACTGACAATGCAATTTGTCCGGAGTGGAAGAACAAGAAAAAAAAAAAAAAAAAAAAACTAACGAATGAATTTAACGAGTAAGTGTTGTTGACAGATCCTTTCAAGCAATTGCTCTTTACTGTTACGTTAACTGAAAATTAATATTTTGTTGTTTATTTTTGTTCCAACAATTTTTCTTCTTCTTGTGTGTACGTATTATACGAAACAGAGAAAACCGTTGATGCCGTTTTAGAAAAATTGCAGAAATTTGATAAATACTTTTCAGTAAAAAACCGCACTTTCGGTCATCTGATTTTCTTCAAACTAGGAATTTCAACAACATATTTCATTCTAATTAATATTATTTAGATGATAGAATTGTGTAATAAATTAATATAGCACTGTAGAGGACAACCTAATCCGCACCCTTCCACCAAAAGTGTCCTAAATGCATTTTCCCCCGTGGAAATGTTTCAAATAAAAGTTGTATATCTTTGTTGTGAGTTGAAATGCCAAAATTTAAAGAAAATCGTTGGAGTCATTTTTGAGGAAATCGCAAAAGTGTGAAAGAGACCATTCAGTAATGTGATACTTCCGGTTGAGGAATTTTGACATATAACCTAATGTCGGGTTCCATGGTGATATCCAAACAGAATATTAAGTTTGAACATTTTTCGTTTTTTTCGTTTTTGAGCTATGCTGTTTACACACGCACACACACACACACAGAGTTAAACAGTAATTGCTCGAATAACCAGGCTGAACTTTTGGCGGTTGTCAAGGCTTTAGACTGGATATCACAAAACATTCAGAAAATAGACACTGAGAACATTACTCATACGAACCGTGACAGTCAGGTTACAATACAATCTATAAACAATTGGAAAATACATTATCCACTTGTTGAAGGGGTACGAAACAAGATGACAGCTCTGCAGATCTCTCACAACATTCAAGTAAATATCGCATGGGTGAAAGCTCACTGCGGTATTGAAGGGAATGAGAAAGCAGACAAGCTCGCTAAACTGGCTTCAAACCAACTAAACTTGGAGGAAGCGTACACAGAAGTTCCTATATCTTATATAAAAAGATTATTAAAAGAAGATAGCCTAAAAAAAAAATGGCAGTTTAGCTGGAGCAGATCTGTGACTGGAGCCCTGACCAGAGAATTTTTCCCTGATATAACACACCGACTTCAATCACCACTAAGAATTACTTACACTTTGACTCAGATGTTAACAGGACACGGCCACAGTAGAGTCTACCTACACCGATTCAAAATACTTACGTCTAATAAATGTCCATGTGATGGTGTGTCTGTTCAAAAATGTGGATCACATTATTTATGACTGTCAAAAATTTGTACCTTCACGGACTCGACTAATTAGAGAAATCATAACTACAGGTGGACGATGGAAGATCGAGAAAAAACAATTAGTCAGCAGCCAATATTGTCAAGTTTTTATGGACTTTATTAAAAATATTGATATTAATGACCTATAAATAACAATAATATGTATTTTATTTAATTTTATTTTGTAATTCTTTTGTTCTTTGTTCGATTTGTTTTGTTTTATATTATTTTTTTTTTTGTTCAGTCTTTATTATTTTTTAGATTCATTACTTCTTTTTTTTCTTTCACTAATTTTCTAAGATTATTTATGTATGTATACTAAGATCATTTATCTAGTTAGTTTCTACCATTTTACTAGTACTTAAAGTAACAAACGAAATTATCAACTGAAATTAAATATTTTGTTATAACACATGTAATAATGTATTGGAGCATGTGGAATATAAATTTTCCCTCATTAGGGTTACTTCTGAGGGGAAAAAAACACACACACAGAGTCCATTTGCTAAAACCACTTTTATGGACTCAGGGAACCTTCAAACGGATAGTTACGGTTAAAACTCGATATCAAAATTTCACACGATTACAATACTTCCTCTTACTAAGGAGTAAGAGAAAGTAATATATTCAGCAAAATTGGTGGATTTTGACTAAAACCTTATTGGTCATATGTCGTCGGGTGGTGATATCTGAACATCAGAGATATTTTCCTTGGTAGCCTGCTACATTTTGTGGTCATCGACCGGTGTTGGGGCGTTCGTCCATCTTGAGGATGCGTTTTTCAGTCAGTGTGACAACACAGACTTGTATAGAGCAAATTCAGTTCACATACACGCTCTGTGCAAGTCTGTGTTGTCACACTGTCTGAAAAGCGCATCCTGAAGATGGGCGAACGCCCACAAAATGAAGCAGGCTACCACGGAAAAATGTCTCTGATGTTCAAATATCACCACCCGACATAATGACGAATAAGTTATAAATCAACCACCACGACAACAATATCTGAACAGTTTAAACTTTCTGCGATTTATTCCTTTCTTAGATATTTTGATTATAAAATTATTAATCCAAACGAGATAAGATAAAAATTGAATAACCATACCATTTTATAAAATATCAAATAATGTTGCTGAGCAATTGAACTATTATAGGTTTGAAAAAAAAAACAACTATAATTTCCTGTCACCCGGTACAATATATACCAATGTCGTGCACGCGATGTCGTTCACGGCTAGAATAGAAACTACTGATTTCTTTCTCAACGTTCTACGTGTTAAACAATGTCCTCTTATCCACATAGTCAACTTATCATCTTGTTGTATCTCTCTCCAAATCGATGTTATTCCATTTTTACTTTCTCTTACACCTAGTAAGAAGAAAATATTGTAGACCTGTCAAATTTTTCGATATCGAGTTTTCATCGGAAATATCCATTTTTAGGTCCCCTGAGTCCAAGAAAGTTGTTTTTAGAAAATCGACTCTGTCTATGTGGGTCTTGTGTGTGTGTGTGTTTTTTTTTTTTGTTTTCTCCCCAACAGTACCCCTGTTGAGGAGGAGTTTATTTTCAGTATGCATCATATTACATATACTGCACACATTGAAAAACACAACATTAAATATATTCAATATTTACAATATATATAAGACTAAATTATAAACAGATGACAAATTAGAATTTAAGTTAGTACTACAAAATAAAAAGATAAAAGACACAAAAGTAAAATGATAAGACATAAGACAAAATTAATATTAGAGAGATAATAATAGAGATTAAATTAAAGAAAAATTAAATAAAGGTTTGTGGTAATAGTGATGAATTTTTTCCTTTCAGTTTTCATTATTTTTACAATTACAATTATTATTATTTACATGGTGATATTTATTATATAAGGGATTCAGAAAAAATTTCAAAATTCTTATTGAGAAGAAGGTCACTGAGTTGGACAGGGGGCCATGGGCCGCCTTAAAGTAGCGTATTTCATATCAGTCTCATCCTCAATGAATCCAACAGAGGGCAGTGCAAGAGAAGATGCTCCACTGTTTGTTCTGGATTGCCGAGGCATCTACAGTAGGGATCTGTAATTACATGGAAACGGTGTAAATATGTCTTGTATCTTCCGTGACCGCTCAGAACTTGTGTCAGTTTATAGGTCAGCTGAATGAAAGGTTTCTTCAATCTGTCTATTACAGTAGTAAAAAACATCCTGGTTAGTGCACCTTTGGTAGTGGTAGCCCATTGTTGATTCCATTCGGCTACACTTTTGTCTCTGTAATGTGATTTTACATATGACAAGGGTACTTTAACATAGCTGAGGGGTAAGGTAGCAGATTTAGAAGCTTCTTTGGCTAAACAGTCAGCCATCTCATTTCCTGCAAGACCTTGATGAGATTTCACCCAAGAGAAATGAACTGTCCATCCTAGCTCCTCGGTAAGACGAAACAAATTTCTTTCTAGCTCTCATAATGAGTGGTAGATTATTGTTTTTATTCTTCAAAGAGTCGAGGGTAACTTGGCTGTCAGTTAGTATGCAGGCAGATTTGTTTTGGCAAGGAATTTCTTCAAGTATTGCCAATGCCATTTCAATAGCTAGCTTCTCTGCCTGATTGTTGGTACAATAAGGCGAAAGTTTGAATTTATCTGCTCTAAGTAATTCTTCGCTTTTCGAATCATAGACAGCTATGGCACAACCGACATGCTCGCCCTCCTTACTTCCATCGGTGTAGATGTTAAAGTCAAATGCAGGAACCAAAACTGAACATGCAGGAACACAACTGTGTGTGTGTGTGTGTGTGTGTGTGTGTGTGTGTGTGTATGTGTGTGTGTGTGGCATAGATCAAAAACGAATAATTATAGAAAGTTCAAACTTGATATTCCGTTTAGTTATCACCATGGGATCCGACAGTAAGTTATCTGTTCAAGATTCCTCAACCGGAAGTAGCACTTTACTGAATGATTTTTTTTTTTTTTTTTTTTTTTTACTTTTTTGCAATTTTCTCATAATTGGCTCTGACGATTTCCTTAAATGTGGTATATCAACTACATATACAAAGAGCTACAACTTTTATTTGCAACACTTTTCTGGGAAAATTCATTTAAGAGTACTTTTGGTGGAGAGGGCGGGATTACGGTTTCCTTGAAAGTGCTAGTTCAGTGTATTACACAATTCTATCAACTAAATAATATTAATTTGAATTATATATGTTGTTGAAATTCCGTGTTTCAAGCAAATCAGTAAACCGGAAGTGTATTTTTACTGAACAATTTTTTTCAGTTTTTGTGATTTTTCTCCATAAAAACATCGACGAATTTCATTAATTTTGTATACTAGCTATAAAGATTGTCAATTACAATTTGGAAAACTGGAGTAAGTGAAAGTTGTGTGAGTGTTTACACCAGTTTTTTTTTTTTTTTTTTTTTAGTTCACATCGATTAATTGGAGTTTGGATAATGATATTTTTCGTATTAAAAATTGCAAAAAATGAGTTTTTGTTATCATTTTTCCAACTAACATAAAATGGTGTAAATAATTTTCAAAAGCAAGATCATTGTTATAAGATAAACTGGACTAAAATGCACTAGACAAAAATGACAAGATACACGTAAGAAATGAGCTAGTTTTAAATCCTGTGGCTGGTATTCTATACTTGAAGAAGAAATGGAAAAACAAAACTTAAAAATTGTGATGAAGAGAAAAAAAAATATAAAAAATAAAAAATGTGGCGTTGCAACAAGTTGTTAAAATATATAAACTACGATGTGTCAGAAATAACAGGCGGTGGTTTGAAAATCATGTTGTTAACCACGTAGGATATTGGGTGTAGGGTTAATGCGGCTAAGTCTGGGAAGAGAAACAGAGTAATGTAGAGGTCACGTCTGTGGACTGTAAGGGTAGGGGTGAGGGAGAGATTGTGTTGGTGGTTTGGAGGGAAGTGAGGACGCCTCTGAACCTGCTGTGTGAGTGAGTCACGGCAATTGTATCTACAGATACACACACACAAAGCGCTAGAAAGCTATATAGTGTGATATGTGTGTCTGTGTGCGTTGAGCTGGTGATGGAGTGTGTTGTTATCCTCTACAGTGTAGATTACCAACCAACTCCGCTACCGCTCATAGTTCCTAGGGCCAATCTGAGCTATATATAAGTTAGTGGGGGGGGGGAGGGAAGTAATATACAAAACCTTTACGTATAATTTACATTCTAAATAGTGGCGCGGTAGACCCCTGTAAACACTTTGCTGTGGTTTGTCGGAAATTGATCCCCCCACTCACTTCACTAGCTTATAGGATTACACAGCATTATATTTATGTTTTATTACTCAGAGAATTCTAAAGCAGGTTCCTTTAGATCATTTCTTTATTCTCATTAGATTTTTTTCTGGCAATTTTTCTAAATACCAGTCATGAATTGGATAATTGTTAGCTTCTTAATTAGTCCCTCAGATACAATAAAATATTGCTGTGATGCTTTGCTTGTTTGATTTGCATTAAACAAATTTTCTCGACCTAGTCTCATCTATCCCAGCTTGCAATATGTATTAGAATACCATTCTTCATCACTAAGTGTATGCAATGAATATTCAGTTCTCAGATGTGGATGACTGTCTTCTTTGTGACCTCGTTTAGCCACTCATTGTCAGTACAGAAGTGAATACTTCCATCCTCATCTTGACTAAGACATCAAGAGAGTCATTCACCTTGTTCATGGTTTAATTATATTGTTTTATTGCATTTCCTAAGATAGCTTTAGCAAGTGGGTTTCTTTTTGGTGCTTATCGTGTCGATCTTTCATTACACCTAATTATTCAATGCTTCAATTGTTGTGAACAAATTCGACCCAGTAGAGAAATAGGCAGTTAAATATCATTGACAACCTATCTCATGCCATAATTTATTTTGTAGAAGCGTATGTCACATAGAATTTTTAAGAGAAGTTGGCAATTATCCATTTTGCTGGCGGCCTGTTGAGGTTACTTCATGCAGCACTATCCTATATCTCCTTTTTACGTTTCCCTTATTATAAAGATTGAGGCTAACCGTGTCTTTAGACGTTGCCAGTTCTGCAACAAGTGCATGAGTATTCCCGGTTGGACAGCTTCCTGGAAAGCCTTTTCAACACATATAACAGCCCACCCTGAACCTATCTTTCTTTCTAAGATCGTATCACTACTAAAGTTTTGAAACCAACGCCAGGCAATACGCCTGATCAAGGACATCTTCCCTTTAGATTTCCCTTCAGCAGCTGCACACTGTTTTCTCTGATAGTGATGTAAAATTAATAATATTTATATCGTAAAATACAGTAATTATTATTATTTTACAGTTCGACAGTCTTATTAGGACCTAGGATTTCTCGACACTCCTTTTCCTATCTCATACTCCTCTCTATTATGAGCAAACCTTCTCCATGTTCTTATTCCTGCCTGGCGGAGGTCTAATAATAATAATAATAGTGTATTTATTATAAACTCGTTAAAAATAAAATACAGTGAATAAATAAAACAAAGTAATAATATCTTCCAACACAAAACTAAACCTGAAATATACACAAAATAAAAAAAAAAAAAACAAAAACAAAAAAAATTAAACTTATTTCTAGTAATAAAAAATAAAAATACACTTTTCAGCATGGATAAATATCCGTCTGCCGAGTTGCTAACTTTCATTAATTAGACATTCAGAATCAGATAGTAATATCTGTTATGCTTATTATACATACATATCAATAGTTAAATTCCTCTATTAAAGCTCTTCTATATGCCAGTGCCGCCCTTAAATAATTTACCAATCCAGACCAATCCTTCCCATTAAGGACATCGCAAACCTCGTCAACTGAGAGCATGCTCTTTTTTAGATATTGCGCTCTAAAGGGCGCCAATATCGGACATATCCCAAAGAAATGTATAATGTCCTGTGTTACCTTCAAATTATATAAAGCACATAATTGGCAGGCCCCTGGATCAAATGGTCTATAATTAAGGTTGAGAGCTTCTGACCTTGCTTGCAATATAAGCTTGGCTTCCTTAAAAGGCCTACTTCTAATATATCCACAATTGTAATCCAGTTTCGGGTAAATTTTATGATACCGCCGCCTGGCGGAGGTCTATCTACATCGCCTAACCAACGTAGACAAGGTCTTTCCTTTATCCTCTGCCCTCCAGATTAGCCATATAGTTGGCATTTAGGAAGCCTTCTGGTAGTCTCCATCTTCTCCACATCGCCTAACCATCTTAACCTTCCCTTTAATACGGGATAACAGATCCAGCTCTCAAAACAGATTCTGGAGATCTGCATTCATTCTGTTGTCTCCATCGGCCATTTTCTCAGACAGGGCCATACATTTTTCGCAAAATCTTTCTTTCCTAGATTCTCAAAACATTCATGTTTTCCTCTGTTTTAAGACCCCGCTTCACTACCATACCATACTATGAGTCTCAATATAGTTATATACTTAAGTACCTTGGCTCGTCTTCACAGAGTTAGAATGCTTAATGTTTTGTTCTAAGCAAACATACACCTGTTTTCCACAATAGTTTTCTAAAAAAAGCTCACAATTGCAATGATTATTAAATAATCATTTAATTTAATAGACATTATTTTGTATAGAAACACTCTACAGAGTCTGAAGGTTAATAATATATCGTTTCTTGTAAATATTAGACGTATAAGGATGGGTTTTAAAGCCTATGAGCGCTTCTTTAATTCTATTTTTTTGTACACTCTATTAGTATTGTAACCAAACTTGGGCGCCAGATAGATATCAAGCTATCATGGAGAATCTGTTACAAGGAATAGAAAATTTTGCATTCCCGCAAGCTCAGAGTGAAGCGACTATTTAACATAACGTAATGCAAACACCTTACACAAATGAGTGGCAGGGAAGAAACACAGACAGAACAATTATTTGCTATAACCTTTATTATAGTCCAAATGCAACTTACAGAAGATTAGCTAGCGTGTAAATGATCTGCAACCTTTGTACGCTTTGCGGAACTCTTTGACGGTAAAGCAGCATTCATTCGTAAAAGAGACAGGGAAAAAAATAGAGGTATCTCCCGGTAGCGTGTCGTTACTCTTACTATCTTTTTAAAGCACTGTCCATACTCCGGTGGCTCAAAGTTTAGACTTATTATTTACTGCATTTAAATAAATATTCTCGTACGAAACTAGGGCACTGCATACTATCTATTGAGCAAACTTCCAATATAATTATATTTTTAAATTTCCGGCAACCACCAATTTGGTTTCCGCAGCCGCCACTCTACAATACAGCAGGGTCATCGATTAGTAGACACAATCGCCACTTCACTTGAACGCAAGGAGTTTTACGCTGGAGTGTTCTTAGACATTTCACAGGCCTTCGATCGTGTATGGCACGAAGGTCTTCTATTAAAACTCAGGCGAATTCTACCTAGCACTTATTACCTCATTCTTAAATCCTATCTTTCCGAACGCTTCTTCCAGATAATTGAAGGCACTTCCGAATCCTCTATACATCCTATTCTTGCTGGAGTATCTCAAGGCAGTGTTCTAGCCCCACTATTAATCAGTTTATACGTCCGACTAACTTACATTTCCCTCTTCTTCCCTCTTTGCTGACAACACTGCAATTCTCTCCACACATAGTGATCCCACGCTCCCTGTCCGCTCTCTACAATCACATCTACATTCATTAGAACCTGGCTGCAAAAATGGCGAGTAAAAATTAATCCACATAAATCAAAATACATAGTCTTTACAATAAAGTGGAATGCCCCTCTCTACTTAGATAATTCTCCTATTCCTTCAGCCGGTATGTACCTGGGACTATACCTCGACAAGAGACTCACCTGGAATCCTCATACATGACTTAAACGAATAGAATTAAACAAATGATATAAGCTTCTAGCCAGACTACTTGATCACCGTTCAAAACTAACACTTCATAATAAAAGACGGCTGTATCTATCCTTCCTAGCACCTATATGGACTTACGGACTTGAACTTTACGGTTCAGCTAAACGATCTATTATTATTATTATTATTATTCATAGAAGGGGAGGGCAAACCCTACGCTATCCAAAGCCTCCCAGGGCCCATATAGCTACCCACCTCAGACCGAACAAATCGGACCAAAACCTTAAAAGGACACAGCTTAAGATCCTCTACCGATATCCTATTCCGGCCGAAGGTCCTAAACCTAATCTCCTCACAACCCAAACAATTCGTCATCAGATGCATGGGTGTTTCCTCCTCAGTCTCACAAACTCTACAAAAGGGGTCAGGCACGAGTCCAATTATATAGAGATGTCTCCTTAAACCACAATGCCCAGTGAGAAATCCAACCAGATGTCTGAGGGAGGTCCGTGAAAGACATCGGACCCCGCTACTCAAAGCTCCGTCTGGGCCCCCAATGAGCATTTTAGACTGCCGACAACCCACTGCACTCATCCATAAGGATGAGTGCTGTGAGGTCATCCACGTCTGAAAGCCCGACAAACATGTGCCAGAAGACACACCAACAGCAGGCTCTGGACCAATGAAAGGAAGAGAGGCACCTAATTTGGCAAACCTATCCACCTCCTCATTCCCAAAGATTCCCATATGACCTGGAACCCAGACCAGAAGCACATCCTTTAATGAAGAAAGATCTTCCAGTCTTTTAGAACATTCCAACACCAATCTGGAAGTGAAGACACATAAGTCTTATGAAGACACTTAAGTCAAGCATCTTCAACGCAGCCTGGCTGTCCGAGCAGATACAAACACCTTTTAAATTAGTGTTACGCACCCTCTCATCCAAAATACAGCAAAGAATTGCATAAACCTCAGCCTGGAAAACGGTGGCCCACTCACCAAGAGGCGCTACCAAATGATCTCCCGTCTCAAAATAGACGGCAGCCCCAGACCTACCATCCATCCTGGAACCGTCCGTGTAGCATCATCGGAGATAATTCTCAGGAATCACACCAGGCGGACCCAGGGTTAACCAATCTTCCCTAGAAGGCAACCAAACCCTGTAGGAATGACCAAAGACAAAAGTCGATCTAATACCAACCGATTACAAACTCTTCAATCTAAAATCCTTCGCCGCATTGTAAACGCTCCATTCTATGTCAGTAACCTAACTATACATAAAGATCTCAAAATACCTTTTATATCCGAACTTACTAAAACACGTTACAATAGATTTCACAAAAACTTATCAACACATCCTAATCCATTAGCAGCTAACTTATCCTCAACCACACTTCCTTCCAACCCCCGAAGGCGACTGAGGTGTCTTTGGCCTCGCGATCACCTTGTTGACTAATGGAGATCATCACTGGATGATCACCATTCAAGCCACTAACGCCATTTACCACCCTTACCGTATTTACTTATTGTACCATTTTGTACAGTTGTAAATGACAAATAAAAAGTTAAAATAATTATAATAATAATAATGGCAAAAAAATATCTGGTTATTCTATAAATTAAATAATGATTTAGAGAAATTAAATATTTAGACAGAAATTAAGATAAGGGCAAATTGTTCTACTTTTTTTTTTTTACTAACCTTTCATTCATTAATTATTATCTAGATTTAATTCATAACGAATTTCATTTTCATTATCACTTCCTTTTGTGAAAACGTTATAAATACGTTGCTTTGAACAACCTTCGGGAATGTGATTATGACAAGAAACGTAATAACCATTCTAAAAATATCTCCACTCTGTCATAAGTTCATAACATCATAACAATTGTGTCACTTCACAATCTTTGTGAGCAATCATCTCGAAAGAATAATTTCTTTTTTTTTTTTTGTCTTCCGAAGGTGTGTACAAAATGGAAATTGAATTCACATTATATCAACAATTTTTACATTTATTACATCATTACCATACCTTTGTAGTGAAATGTAAATATATGAAACTATTACTTTCTCTTACTCCTAGTAAGAGGAAGTATTGTAATCGTGTCAAATTTTCGATATCGAGTGTTCACCGGAAATATCCGTTTTGAGGTCCCCTGAGTCCAAAAAAGTGGTTTTTAGCGAATGGTCTGTGTGTGTGTGTGTGTGTCTGTGTGTGTGTATGTATGTGAACAGCATAGCTCAAAAACGAAAAATCGTAGAAAGTTCAAACTTGATATTACGTTTAGGTATCACCATGGGATCTGACGGTGCGTTATGTGTCAATATTCCTCAACCGGAAGTACCACTTACTAGTTGTTTTTTTTTACGTTTTTGCAATTTTCTCAAAAATGGCTCCGAAGATTTTCTTTAAACTTGTATATCAACTACACATACAAAGAGCTACAACTTTTATTTGAAACATTTCTCCAGGAAAATTCATTTAAGGGCACTTCTGGGGGAGGGGGGGTTAGGTTTTCATCTTAACTGCTGTTTCAGTATATTAGACAATTCTGTCATCTAAATAATGTTAATTAGAATTAAATATGTTGTTGAAATTCCGAGTTTGAAAAAAAATTGATAACCGGAAGTGCGTTTACTTTACCACTTTACTAAATGATTTATTCACTTTTTCAAAATTTTCTCAAAAATGGCTCCGAAGATTTTTTTTGAAACTTCGTATATAAACTAAACATGCAAAGATCTACAACTTTTATCTAAAACATTTATCTGAGAAAATTCTTTTAAGGGCACTTTTAGGGGAAGGGTGGGGTTAGATTTTCATCAAAGTGCTATCCTAGTTGATTATACAATTCTATCATCCAACCATAATTAGTTAGAAATAAATAGATGGCTGAAATTCCGAGTTTCAAGAAAATTAGTAAACCGGAAGTGCGTTTTTACTGAACAGTTTTTTTCAGTTTTCCACGAATTTCGTTAAATTTGGTACACAAACTATAAAATTTGTCAACTATCATTTTGAGAACTGGAGTAAGAGAAAGTTGTGTGAGTGTTTCACACCAGATTTTTTTTTAGTTAGTTATAGTCAAATAATTGTACTATTAAAACAAAAATATAATTTTTCGATACATCGAATTGAGTTTTATTTTTGAACCACAAAAAAATTTCTTTCTTTTTTTTTCATAACTATTTTAGCTTTCTCTAAGTGCTGGAAGAGGAACTATTGTGATCGTGTCAAATATTTGGTATGGATTTTCCACCGGAAATATACATGTTGAGTTATCTTGGATTCGCAAGTGGTTTTTAGAAATTCATTTAACAATTCTGGAAAAATTAATTTATTAAAAGGAGGAGTTTTGGCGAAGGGATTTATTTGGTTGTGTTTTTCTCTAAAGTGCTATTTCATGTTCATATTATATACATATCTCTATCATTAGTATATAATATTAATTAGAATTGAATGAGAAAATGGTTGGAGCGTTTTTACGAGTAAATCACGAAAAACTGAAAAAACAAAAAATTCTGTTAATTAGCAATTATGGTTGGTTAATGGATTTTGATAGAAATATTTGTGTCTGATATTACGATGGTACCCTAAATTTATTGAATAATAAGTTTGAGCTTCTTCCGGCGAAGTTTTAATTTTATGATATTTATTCACATACATACCTACATACATATTTACATAATGATTTCTCTTAAAACATTTTTCTCTTACATACTTGCAATAAGTTGAAGTAAATAAAAAAATCTGGTGTGAAACACTCACACAACTTTCTCTTACTCCCGCTTTCAAAATTATAATTGACAAATTTTATAGTTTGTGTACCAAATTTAACGAAATTCGTCGAAAACTGAAAAAAAAACTGTCCAGTAAAAGCGCACTTCCGGTTTACTTAATTTCTTAAAACTCGGAATTTTGACCATTTATTTATTTCTAATTAATTATATTTGGATGGTAGACTTGTATAATCAACTATGATAGCACATTAGAGAAAAGCATAACCTCTCCCCTCCCCCAAAAGTGCCCTTAAATGAATTTTTCCTGAGAAATGTTTTAAATAAAAGTTGTAGATCATTGCATGCTATTATTGAGGAAATTGCGAAAAAGTGAATAAATCATTTAGTAAACTGGTAAAGTAAACGAACTTCCGGTTATCCGATTTTTCAAACCTGGAATTTCACAATATATTTAATTATAATTAACATTATTTAGTTGACAGAAATGTCTAATAAGCTGAAATAGCACTTTAGATGGAAACCTAACCCCACCCCTCCCCCAAAAGTGCCTTTACATGCATTTTTCCGGTGAAATGTTTCAAATAGATGTTGTAGCCCTTTGTATGTGTGGTTGATGTTTGCAAGCTTAAAGAAAATCGTTGGAGCCTTTTTTGAGAAAATGACAAAAAAGTAAAAAATCCAACTAGTAAAGTGGTATTTCCGGTTTAGCAATTTCGACAGATAACGTACTGTCAGATTCCATGGTGATATCTAAACGGAATATCAAGTTACAACATTGTACGGTTTTTCGTTTTTGAACTATGCTGTTCACATACATACACACACACACACACACACACACACACACACACACACACACATATAGACCATTTGCTAAAAACCACGTTTTTGGACTCAGGGGACCTTAAAACGGATATTTGCGGTGAAAACTCGATATCGAAAATTTGACAAGATTACAATACTTCCTCTTACTAGGAGTAAGAGAAAGTAAAAAACTAAGTAAAAATAAAGTGAAAAGAAAGAAACTTCTAACTTAAAAAGTTTATTCAATAGAACAGATTTCCTTCCAAATCATCAGTTTGGTTTCCGTAGCTCCCATTCAACAATTCACCATCTCACCTTATTCACACCATCTCATCCGCCCTTGAGCAGAAGCAGTATTGCCCTGGTGTCTTCCTGGACATCGGTCAGACGTTTGACTGGGTTTGGTATGCAGGTTTGTTGTGGAAGCTCAAGGGAGTCCGTCCCTCTACCTACTATATGATCCTAAAATCACACCTATCTGATCGTACATTCTGGGTTCGTTCTGGCTCCTCCAGATCTTCCTTCTTTCCAATTCATGCTGCTGTTCCCCAAGGCAGTGTACTTGCTCCTCTCCTATATATTTTCTGTACTGCAGATATCCCTTCCCACCCAGAGACAATCCTCCATTCCTTCGTTGATGACACATATGTTATTGCTCCAAATCCTAATCCTGTTTCTACAATCCATATCATCTGTCTAGAAGACTGGTTTATCAGGTGGGAGAATAAAGGTCAATCCCATTAAAAGCAAATGCATAACCTTCATTCTCCGTCGCACTACTCTCCCCGCCCATCCTCTTTCATGGGACCATAATACCGACAGTCGACAAAGTCCGATATTTAGGACTTTATCTAGCCAAAAGACTCACTTAGAATCCGCATACACGATTTAAAAGACTTGAACTAAACAGACGTTACAAACTTCTCTCGAGACTACTTGACCGACACTCTAAACTTTCCCTTGAAAACAAAAATCTTATCTACAACACTATTATAAAGCCCCTCTGGAGGACATACGGATGCGAGGTCTGGGGTTCGACCAAGCATTCCAACTCCTATCGCATTTAAGCTTTTCAATCCAAAACGCTCAGAAAAATTACCAATGCTCCGTTCTATGTTTCCAACCTAATCCTTCACACTGACCTAAAAATCCCTTTCGTCCATCAGTTAATAAAAAATTCCATGACCTCACATCCAACCATTCTAATCCTTTAGTCCAAAAACTCTCTTCTCTTTCTATCGCACACAGCCCTTCCAGAAGTCTGAAACGCCACTGGCCGCGCGAACATCTAACTTTTTGTTAGCATTTTTAAGTAATAATTAGGGAGTACCTCCACTGGGAGGCATCTCCTAACAAGACTTTCACCCCTTTCATATGAATACCATCATATTCACTTATTATACTGCCTGTATAGTGGTGAATTTCTTAATAAAATACAAAAAAAAAATTCTATCGAAGTTTCGGATATTTTTGGTGTCCTTCCTCACAAACTATATGAAAAAAAAAACAAAGAAAATTACTAGTAAATAATTAACAGTTTAATTAAAATTACTAAGTAATTTTATAGTTGAAAAGTTTTTTCTTTGCCCCCCCCAACCTACATTTTGCTTGTTTTATTAAAAAAAAAAAATTATATATAAAAAGAAAAAATTGCAGTAATTTATTCGTATAATTAAACTTATATAGTTTTTTAGATGTACGAAATATTTAGAGTTGAAAATAGATATTTGAGTAACGTTATATATTTTGGGAACTATAGGGAATATATAGTCTTTACTACGAACAACCACAGCAGTGGATGTAGGGCTATAAGAGAAGTGAGTATAGTATGAATGTATGTGTAAGGATGTGTTTTTGTGTTTGTGTATATGCGTTTAGTACTACTGAGTAGCGTTAAAGAAAGGAAGGAAATTCGTTCCAGTGGCTGATGACTCCAGTGAGCCGTGGACTTCCGGAATAAGAGATACATCCGCCGGACAGTAGTGAAACAAGAGTGTATTACAAGCTGTTTTATCTCTAAAAATTAGTTTTTTAATTTAAATAATACTAATAAGATATTTACTATATTTGATTAATTGTTGTTAAACTTTTCAGATTAATTATGGAAATTATAAAATGATAAGTGGTACAAATAGTTCGTGTTATCAATTAATTCCAGCAAAGCTTGTGCAATCTCAAGCGGAATTCCACCCCTATTTATTATTGGGTAGCTACTTTTAATAGTTTTGGACATTTAACAGACATTTCAGCCAGGCACAACTAATTTGCACCATGTTTTTTATTTCGACCTCATTTTAAAGTATAATTTTAGAATTAAAAATATCTCATTCAGGATTTTTTACTGGTTTTAATCGTCAAGATCTTTGTACGATGTTAATTATACACTTTGTTGTCAGTAAGTCTGTCTGTTTGGTCACAGTAACACAAAATAATTTGGACAGCATTTCATTTTTTCGGGTCATATTAGTTAGGTTTGTAGTGTTAAAAAATATTGGTGATTTTATTTCCTTGTTAGCCTCATTTCATTCTATGATCGAAAACCGGAAACAGTGGTAGGATGATAACAGTAAAAACAGGTTTGAAACACTCACATCTCTGTAGTCTACATAGACTACATGATTTAAATGTCATAGACTAAATGACAATTTTTATTCAAAAAACTTATAAGTTTTTACTGAATATTTACTTGCCTTCAATTCTAGATCAATGGGAAAAATCTAAATTTTAAAAAAAAAACCTTTTTTTTTTTGAAGAAGGAAGCACAACTTCCTGAAACTTCCTCCAAAACTTCTGTAAATAATCTTTCATAGGAAAAAATTTCAATCTATAGTTGTAGGACGCTATATTCATAGTTAGCATATAAAATTTAATGAAATCTGAAGTATTATTGGTATTATTGGGTTGTAGAGTAGTGGTAGCTGGTGTAGCACGAGCGGTTTAGTAAAAGGGCTTGTAAGTATATATATGTTTACGAGAGAAGTATTAGTAATAAGAAAGTAGTCACCACTGCTAACAATAAATATATTCTATTGAAATAATAACTTCATGTGATTTGCAAGATATTTTAAACTTATTAATATGCACTGATGCTAAGAGAGCGAAAAACAAGTGTTCTGCTTCTGAGTGTCTACAACCAACTATATGTTAATAAATGATCTAGAATAAAGGTAAATCTCTATCACACGCATGAGTATGAGAGCGACTCCTGAAGCAAGTGTTCTGGCTTTGAAAGCAGATTGCAGACTGTCCGAAAGAATGCCTTCTCTTACAAAACAGTTGGCCAAATGGCTTTGTATTAATTTAACGGATTCTTGCGTCTTTGCCTCTTGATTTGCATTGACCTATATTGTAGTATACCTGGCTCTATCCCCATCACTAAATACACTATTGGAACTATCTAATTTTCACAAAACTATTTTCCAAAACTATTATTTTTCCATTTCATTCTTCCACTACAAATCGATTGGTAATGTTTTTATGGAGAAATACTGAGAAAAAATGAAAAAAAAAAAAAACCTATTTAATAAAATCCAATGTGTATCAATCGATCGGTTCATTAAACGCGGAATTTTGTTAACATATTTAATTCTAAACAGGGATTGAAATCAATAATTTGTAAAAAGTCATATTACTATTTAGATTTTTATTCTTCGTATTTAGAAATCATTTTTACTTTCTCTTACTCCTAAGCAAGAGGAAGTATTGTAATCCTGTCAAATTTTCGATATTGAGTTTTCATCGGAAATAACCGTTTTGAGGTCCCCTGAGTCCAAAAAAGTGGTTGGTAGCAAATGATCTCTGTGTGTGTGTGTATGTGAACAGCATAGCTCAAAAACGAAAAACCGCAGAAAGTCATCTGTCAAAATTCCTCAACCGGAAGTACTACTTTACTTATTAGTTTTTTTACTGTTTTGCGATTTTCTCAAAAATGGCGCCAACTATTTTCTTCAAACTTGGTATATCAACTACATATATAAAGAGCTGTGAGGAATTATAATACACGCTTTTATATTATCAGAAAACGATTACGATGTAAAGACGAGTCTTTCTGAAATAGTCGCTTCTATTATTTATTTGGTGGGTTTTTGCTTTCTCCATTATTTTCCTTAAAAACCTCTAATAGAAAACCACTATCTGTAACGCTTTTCTGCACATATTTATTAATAATCTACATTGAAAAAGCTAAAACTTATCTCAAAATAAATATGAAAAGATCACTAAATTTAAAAAAAAAAAAATTTTTTTACAACTTAATAATTCCATCTTGTTAAACTTATAAAGAAAATAACAAGCGCCTGGGATTTTTATTTCTTAGCCAGCCATAAAAATCGTTAATAGTACACACAGTTTTTAACAACACGGCTATGCTAGTTTAACAACTCTCTCCTAAAAAGGGAGTTGTTGCTTCCTTCATTGTCTGCCGTGGTACTGTGTGACCTTGGAATCATTGTTTTTTTTTTATATATATATATATATATGTATATATATATGTATGTGTATGTATGTATGATTTCACGGTCGTCTCATTGTAAAAAATTATATAGAATGCTTGACACACTATTAACCTCTTTGTAGAAACTTATTTACTAATTTTAATTTCCCCAGCCACAATATGATTTATTCTGCCATAGACAGTTTAAGTTGAACAACTTGTAGATCTCCTACAATTGAATATGAAAATGAGAGTGGAGAAGATTTTGAGAATTAATGAGATAATAGATGTTTTAAGATAAATACTGAAAACAATGGATATGTAGAATTAGAGAAAAAAATTATCCAACTCCTAGAGGTAAATGAAATACAGCTGGCCGATATGTGTAAATAGATCATGCGATAAGAGAAAAGGACTATTTCCGGCTAAATTTTGTCACTTTCAAGATAAAATGCAAGTGCTTTTAGAATTAGAAAGAAATTTAAAAAGGGCTTGTATAAAAGGGTGTGTAAGAAGACCATGACTAACCTCGTCAGAATCAGAATAAGCCAATTTGCTTACTTTCTTGAAGAAAGCAAAATTACAAGACAATCGAATGGTCTTAAAAGAGGAGTTGGTGTATTTATATTAGAAGAAGTAAGAGGAATTATCTAAAGGAAAATAATACACCAGTTGTGCTACAGAAGAAGAAACAGCACAGATAAAGCGGAAGGCAATAGCCAAATAGGGACAACATAAAAACAAAAGCGAGAATACATAACACACAAGTGAAAACTCTAGTTTAGAAAAGAAATCGAGACTATTTGGATTGGATGAAGGAAAGCAAGAAACCGGGCTAGTGAGAGAATTCCAGGTATGGAAGAGTCTAAATAAGATAAATAGCCATTATTTATCCCCTCCTCTGTTTGAGAGGAGTTCAAAGCACAGCTGTGGGGCAACCTGTATTATGGAGCGGCGCTCTTTACAATGTAATCATCATTTTCTATCTGCCTCGGTTGATAGGTAGGCACTTGTTCCCCCCCCCCCATATTTATAGTAGAAAATAATGAGGTTTGGTCTTTGTAACTAAAAAAAAAAAAACTACAATTTGGCCAACGTTTTGGCAAATATATTGTCTTTCTCGAGTCTTAAAAGAAATATTTATTTTTTTAATTTAAAGCGCGTCAACAGCTATGGTCATTGGCGCTCGGAGCCTTCTCAGTGCATTGTCGGCCTCTGGACAGTGTTCTCTCGCTACAGACAACACGATCTATTACCGAACAGTGCAATGAGATGTAGAGGCTCCTTGGAAGAAAAATTACAGGAAAAGGACTGGACTCGAATCCGGGCCCTTCGCGTAAGAGTCCACCACGATAACCACTGAGCTAATCCCTTCCCTTTACAACAAAAAAAAAAACAAAAAAACTATTCAATATTAAGGGTCAAGTTTTAAGATTACAATATATTGTAACATTTTTCCCTCTAAACTAGCTACTGCAACTAGTTTTAAGTGGGTTCGTATAAATAAAATACTCTAAACTTCAATAAAGAAAACACCAATTTATTGTTATACACAATAAATTACAAAATGCAACACTTAGTAATAATTACATCACAGTTTAAATCACAAAAGTTCACTTTGTTCACTTTTTATACACTTTTCACAAACTAGTGACTTCTTTTGTAACTGGAAAACTCTCCCAACTTTCTGTGGTCCCACTATTTATATCGGTGGGGAATCTTCTAGAACTTCCTCGATTTTTCTAGAGAGAACTAGAGCGCCACCAGTGGGAGAACCTTAGGTACCTGCCTTCTCTCCTAGATGGCACCACTGGCTGCGTTACAATCTTTTTCTATGCCTTAAAGAATCCAATATATTTCATTACATTTACATCTCTAAACGTTGGCAAAACTGCAGATTTTTTTTTAAATTTTATTTTCTAAGACCGAACGTCACTAATCTTTTTTTCATATTTAGAACGATCAAGAAGAATTTACTCTTATTAGTATTTATGTTAAGACACATAAAGTAACTTATTAAACTTTAATTACTTTATTGAACTTTAAAGATAATATGGCATTTTATATATACAAAATATGTGGTAGATGTGAGAGAATTTAGGAGAATAAGAAATGAAATTGTAGATTATGCTGAACACTACTTTATGAATAGAAACGCCAAGTGCAGGGAGTTTACACTGGCGAGATTTGAGAATAAGGTAGCGAGAGAATAATTAAGAGATGCTGAAAACAGTAAGTACGTAGAATGATGTTGACTGACTGGTGTCGATAACTGTCCTCCTGTGTGGCTAGCTCGCCTCTATTTATATAGAAAACTCCCTCCCTAGTTTGGCCTAGGTAGGGAGTAATTATGTTTTTCGGATCTTTTAATGATTCTACTGATTCGAATCCAATTACAAAATGACTTACTTACTTAATGGTTGGCACTACAGTGCTTCCAGGGACCAAAGCCTCCTCAATTACAAAATGACGTATAATTGTATTAAGAGGAATAAGAAAAAGTCTGATCAGAGTTTCACACCAGATTTTTTCGTACTCACGGAACCTCAAAACATATATTTCCGGTGAGAATTAAATTTCGAAACTTTGACACGATCGCAATACTTCCTCTTTACTAGGGGTGAGAGAAATTAAAAATGTTTTTAGCGCATTGTCTGTATATTTGTGTGTGTGTGTGTGTGTGTGTGTGTGTGTGTATGTGTATTTATGTGAACGAAAAGACCGCAGGAAGTTCAAACGTGCTATTGTAATTAGACACCATCTTCATAATTAGGTTAGCAATAGAAATCTTAATATTGTTAAAGTAAAGAGAACGAAGAGTTTTTCTGTTTGGGGCGAATAGCATGCATTTGGATTTCCTTTCATTTACCTTCATCCTTGACTACTGATATTGAATTAAGATTCATGGTTATAAAGATGGAGATGAAGAGCACGGTTTGCCTTAATGGGTTTCATTATGAGGGAATAGAATTCTTCTGTTGGTAAATTAATGTAAAGTTAATTGTATTTGCTTGAATTGGAGATCAGCCGTGTAGATAGTATATAATAGAGGTGCAAGAATGCTTCCTTGAGGAACACCTCTAGAAAGGAATATATAAATTAATATAAATAATAGATTTGTTTGCAATGTTTTAACGGATTAATGTCTTTCATTATTCTATAAATGTTAAGATTAATTCCATTTGTTAATTTCACAAGTTTCGCCTGGAGTATCGAATTGATTTTAACGCACCTAACTGACTAATTTGCATGGTCGGTATAGCGTGTCTTACCATCTTCATTGGTGACATCATAATTCATCTCTAATGTCATAATATTGGCCAATTTTTACTAGTTTCTTTTGAAATAATAGTGTATAGGCATATTCGCTGCTCTTCATTAACGCGTTTTACTAATTTGAGTGTAATACCAAATCATTCATGTAAAAATGTAAAATAAAATTATTGAAAAATGACGATTAAATTTCAATGACTACGTATACTATTTCATTGTTCCTATAGAATAAAACATTACATTTTCTCATAAACTGTTCACAGATATTTCTCACGCATTGTAATAATTTTTATGTATCTCAATCGTTCTAATTCTCAACGCTTATGAGAATATTTTTCTTTCGTAGTTTCCGATCTGTGGAAAGTTATTGTTCTATGAAGTAACATTAATTTGTCATTAGGAAATTTTCATAATTTTTCACATTATTATTTTACTTTTATCATTTCAACTGTGTGATTATGTACTTTTTTATTTTCTCTGCTGCATTATATAATTTATGTATGTCGGTGTTAATTTCCTAAACCTAAACAATTGACATAAGATAACTAAAGTTATCTGTGCCGTCAGCGACGTTATTGTCGATGTAACATTTGCGATATGATAATCTTTAAATGATTCTATTACGATTATAAGATCCTAGAGTAACAAATCGAAAGGGAAGGGATTAGCTCAATGGAAGTACGCTGGAATAGCAATCCTGGGGTTTGAATCCAGCATGCTGCCCTAGACTTTCTCTTCCTAGAGACCTCTACAGGTCGCTTTCCGACAATGGACAGTGTTGTAGATATCTAGAAAGCACTGCTTGGAGGCCGGTAGTGAATTGAGAAGGCTCCGATACATCATTCAGAAAAAAACAGAAAACGAAATCTGATGATCCAGTCTTTTAAATGGATAATCCAGGCTTATCCAATATATTGGTTGCGCAGCATTTATTCCTTCACTATCCTGTCAAAATACTGCCGGCCTGGAAGGATTTGACTATTTCTTTAGATATTTATTTATTTATCTTTTTACTAAACGATGACCATCAGCTGAAGAAAAAAATTATAATTAAATAAAGTAAAATAAACATTTGTACTACAAACTTGGCAAAAGAAACAAACAACCTTTTAAGTAAAAGAATAAGTACATTAATACGTATTTATATATTATAATCAATAGAATTCACAGAAGTAAATTATTTGAATATTTTGAATTAGTATGTATTGTTTATTACATGTTTCAGTCAGTGGAATGAATAAAAATATGTAAATGCTTTTACTTGCGAGAAATCTTGTGAATACTTGCAAGAAGGTGAATAATAGGGAGTAAATACTCGTGCCTCTAGTAAACTCTTTTTTTTAAGTATGCCAAAAATAAACGCTGAAAATAGAGTGAATAAAGCAGAAGTAAATACTCGTTCTCTTAGTAAATACTTGTTCTTTCGCGAGGTTAGCCTGACCCATGCTTGAGGCTATTTACTACTCAGTAAAATGGCTGGTTTTATGATCTCCGCAAGCCTTAACGTTATAGTAAGAGATTACATATTGATCCTAATAATTGTAAACAGTTACTAAGATTTGAGGGTGAAAATGTTGATTTCCTGGCTAGTTATTTCTTGGAAGAGAAAAATGAATCTCGCGGAGGTGCTCTTTCTTCAAGAATGAAAAGGGAGATATTTTTACAATATATTAGTGGTCCCGGGTTTCAAAGTGGGGTGGCAAATGACATAGGGGTGGACTGAACCACTGTCTGCAAAACTGTAGCTAGTGTAATTGACTGTATTGTTGAAAAAGCCCATGCATGGATTAAATTTCCATCCACTATTGATGAAATAAATTTAGTTAAAGCTGACTGGAGTGCAAATTATCTAATACCAACCGTAATGGAAGCTTTAGATTGTACGCACATTGAAATAAAAAAAAAAACCATCCATGTTTGGTGATGAATACATCAATAGAAAAGGAAAAGCTTCAATTAATGTTCAAGCAGCATGTGATGTGCATGAGAAAATAACGAGTATAGACGCACAATGGCCACGCAGTGTACACGACGCAAGAATTTGGCGTAATAGCCTCATACAACAATGTTTACGTACATACGATGGTGCTGCATGCTTTCTTGGTGACCGTGGATACGGAATAATTCCTTAGCTACTCACTTCAAGGACAAAATTCACAGAAACGTCTGTATAAACTAACCCAAATCAAGGAAAGAGTCATCATTGAACGAGTCTTTGGCCAACTAAAACAAAGTTTTCCAATTCTTGGCAACAAAGTGCGAATTTCCTTGGACAAGGTGTCTAAGCTTACTGTAAGCTGGACCGTACTTTATAACATTTGTAAGCATTTGAATGATGGCTGGGCTTATGAAAACCCTGATTTAGATGAAGTTCAGGAACCTGTTTTGACTGCAGGAATGTTTATCGGTGAGTATTTACTCGTCATAAAACACTTTTTACTTGCAAGTAAAGTCCTAGTACGCTCATTTGGCTTACAAGTAAACAATCGCGAGTATGGTCGGATTTTATTCACGCCATATAAAGGAGTATACTTTACTTGCGAGTAATCGCTAGCAAGAATTTACTTATTTTTATTCACTCCACCTAGTATGTTTTTAACATATTAATATTAAAATTAAGAATGATTGTTCTTTCGAATTTAATGACAATATATTTATGATGGCATTTTCTATATGATTAATTTTATAAAGTGAGTAAATACAGGTGAGTAAATTTTTGTTTATAATTGAGACAATTCTTGACAGACGGATTTTCCATGTCAGAACTGTGTTTATTTATGTACTGTATTGTAAATTACTTTCAAAGTAAATATAACACATTTATTAACTTCTTTATCATCAACATAAACCAGTACCTGTGTGCTTTTTTCATGAAATATATACCCACTCATTTCTATGTTTCAATATTGGAAAATGAAACATAATAGTACCTCACCCTGCCACATGCATGGATGTTTTCGTCAAACAGTGTAATAACATAGACTTGAACAGAGCAAATACAGTTGATAGATACACTGTATTTTAAATATCTTTGTTATGATCGAACCAGGTTAAGAGGGGTGTTGCTACTTGAATGGGAAAACACATGTTCGGTCCTTTTGAAGACACTGTTACCTTTTAAATGGAAACATCAATGAGTGGGGATGTATAACTTAAACCATGTTTTTTGAATGAGATTTTATTTTGATAATTATTTATCCATACCATCTTATTATTTCTATTTATTAATTTATAACAGAGCGAAATAAATTAATAAATAGAAATAATAAAGATGTTATGGATAAATAATTTATTAATGTAAAATCTCCTTACAAAAAATATACTTCAAGCTATACATCCCCACTCATTGATGTTTCCATTTAAAAGGGAACAACGTCAAGGGACCGAATATGTGTTTTGCCATTCAGGTAGCAACACCCCTCTTAATCTAGTTAGGTCCTAACAAAAATACTTTTAAATCCAGTGTATCAACTGTACATATCCTGCGACAATGCCGACTGAAACTTAACACATCTTTCCCCCTTCATTGAGGTCATCTTAACCATGCGCATGAGCTTCCGGGCACAACCAGTGTTTTCATAACCATATAGCACTCGTGCATGATAATCTTATCATGAATGGATTTAAATTATAAGAATAGTTAATGAGTTTCTTCAATACCTAGGGTTTTTTTCTCTCTAAAATCTACCTTAGCTTGGTTCATGAAATGGAAGATCCTTTGTTATGCAACAACTACAGAGTGACTTAATTACTTTTGAACATTTTATGACCAGGATTCTGCTTTATGTAAAAAATGAATATAGGAAAATAAACAATGCTAGTTCAATGATGGCAGAATAACTAGCAAAATATGTAACTATTTGTAAAAATTACCATCATATGTAATAATCAGCGCTAGATATTGTATGTAACTATGAAAGCATTACTACCCCATAACTATACTTTACCGAGAGGTTGCAAAAAGAGAGAGAGAGTAAGAATACATTAAGGTTATTACATACCTGGATAATATTACCAGCTGTTTGATTTATGTTTGTTTATTTTATGCATTAACTTTTACTATTGCTTTATTTATTTTTCTCGCACTAATTACGCAACTATATAACATATATGATGAATATATAGTGCAACTATTCTCTTAGTTATTCTGTTAGAAGCGAAAGGAAATGTTCAATTAGACTACAAATATAACATTATTATGTTTAGTATTTTTCCTCCGGCGTATTTCTACTATTTAATAATGGTTGCATTAATATCCATAATGACTTTTTTTTATATTTAGTCTCGAGGCAAATAGCATTGCAGCAAAAAAAAAAAAGAAGTAATTCTAAAGTTTAGCATGCATTAATTACTGCAACGGCTTTTTCCATGGCAACATAATCCACCATTCTCTTAAGATTATTTCTTACTTTATTCACATAGTGACAAGGCAAATCTTTGGATAATATCAGAGATATTTTCCGTGATAACCTGCTTCTTTTTGGGGTCATCATCGACCGGTTTCGGGCGTTCGCCCATCATCAGAATGTTTTTGTCAAACAATGTAATAACATAGACTTGCACAGAGCAAATACAGTTCTATAACTGTACACAGTTGATACACTGGATTTAAAAGTATTTTTGTTAGAACCTAACTAGATTAAGAAGGGTGTTGCTACCTGAATGGCAAAATACATGTTCGGTCCCTTAAAGACGTTATTCCCTTTTAAACGGAAACATCCATGAGTGGGGATGTATAAACTTGAAGTATGTTTTTTGTAAGGACATTTCACATTGATAATTATTTGTGCAGACCATGTAATAACATAGACTTGCACAGAGCAAATACAATTCTATAACTGTATACAGTTGATACACTGGATTTAAAAGTATTTTTGTTAGAACATAACTAGATTAAGAAGGGTGTTGCTACCTGAATGGCAAAACACATGTTCGGTCCCTTAAAGACGTTATTCCCGTTTAAATGGTAACATCCATGAGTGGGGATGTATAAACTTGAAGTATGTTTTTTGTAAGGACATTTCACATTGATAATTATTTGTGCAGACCATGTAATAACATCGACTTGCACAGAGCAAATACAATTCTATAACTGTATACAGTTGATACACTGGATTTAAAAGTATTTTTGTTAGAACCTAACTAGATTAAGAAGGGTGTTGCTACCTGAATGGCAAAACACATGTTCGGTCCCTTAAAGACGTTATTCCCTTTTAAATGGAAACATCCATGAGTGGGGATGTATAAACTTGAATTATGTTTTTTGTAAGGACATTTCACATTGATAATTATTTGTGCAGACCATGTAATAACATCGACTTGCACAGAGCAAATACAATTCTATAACTGTATACAGTTGATACACTGGATTTAAAAGTATTTTTGTTAGAACATAACTAGATTAAGAAGGGTGTTGCTACCTGAATGGCAAAACACATGTTCGGCCCCTTAAAGACGTTATTCCCTTTTAAATGGTAACATCCATGAGTGGGGATGTTTAAACTTGAAGTATGTTTTTTGTAAGGACATTTCACATTGATAATTATTTGTGTAGACCATCTTATCATTTCTATTTATTAATATATATTGGAGCGAAATAACACGAAAGTGTCAGCCGTGGGCCACTATGGAATAGTTAATGATAAGACATTCCACTGTGGCCCACGGCTGACATTTTCGTGTTATTTCGCTCGGTTATAAATTAATAAATAGAAATAATAAGATGGTATGGATAAATAATTATCATTGTAAAATCTCCTTCAAAAAACATACTTTAAGTTATATATCCCCACTCATTGATGTTTCCATTTAAAAAAGGAACAACTTCAGTAAAGGACCAAACATGTGTTTTGCCATTCAGGAAGCAACACCCCTCTTAACCTAGTTCGTTCATAACAAAGACATTTAAAATCCAGTGTATCAACTGTATTTGCTCTGCGCAAGTCTGTGTTATTACACTGTTTGACAAAAACATCCTGATGATGGGCGAACGCCAGACACCCGTCGATGACCACAAAAAGAAGCAGACTATCATGGAAAATATCTTTGATGCTTTCAGAGCTCTGCTGAACCAACCACAACAAATTTTGATATTAGTTTTATGTGATATTATTGGCTGACCATAATTTATGAAGACTAGATAACATTTTTACAATGCAGAATTCTACATGTTTTTAATAACTTATCTAACACTCTGACTTCCATTTTCTCTTAATTATTTTTGGAAGAGAAAATGCTGCGATCATGTTTATTTTTGAAACAGTGTTGATCTTGTTTTGAAATTATCCAGAATGTGTAAAAAATGTGATTACATCTACTGTTTTGCATTACATTACATTAAGCTGCTGTTTTGCAACAGTGCGGTCAAGTTTTTTTTTTTTTAAATAAAAGTTATTGAAGAAAGGAGGACACTTTCCGTGCCCAGTGAAGGATGTGCGGAAGAGATGAAACACAAAAAAAAAGTGGATGAATTGTATGGAGGCGAAGAAATAAATTCGTAAAGGCGCATCGTGATGGGTGGGTAATGCGAAGTAGAAGTCAAGAAAAGCCATGTATTTATAGTATCCAAATTGAATCAGAAAGAACAGGGCTACTTTTGAAGAGATCTAAATGCAAGGGTAACTTCCTTAACTTCCTCCCTAAAACTTTAAAGCTCAGTTTTGAAGTGGTCGAATTCACGAGAGGAGATCAATGGAAATAAAAATATTAGTCAATTTCAAGAGGTTGGTGGTAAAAGAATGAATTTTCTGCGATTGATTCCAATGATTAAAAATTTGTTGGGAATACACTCACTCCAAGACATTTTCTAAAGCAATTTACATAGATTTAATTGATTTATTTATTTATATGGGTTGGAAATTTCATATATAGCTGAAAATGTATAATGCATGTGCATCTTTTTTTGCTTTTTAAATTATGGTCAATGGCGTCCGGACCCTTCTCAGTGCACTGATGGACGCCGAACAGTGTCCTCTCGTTACAGACTATAACAGCAAAGAGAGTAAAGGAATAACAGCAATAGTCTTAATACAACAAATAACTAGCCTGCATCAAAATGCAAACGAAACGCTCGAGTCCTTCTCTGATCATATCAAGCATATTTCCACGTCACTGCTTTTTAAAGCGCAGGAAAAACCCGATGCTAACTCTGCCAAATCTAGTTGACAAATTAGCTACTGACGCCTTTATCAATTCCTTACCGGATTCAATCAAGGCTCAGGTACAAATAAAAACAATATAATAGATTTGTAGGGTGGAGAGAATTTGTGTGGTTGATGAATTAAGAAGAAGACTTGGTTAACTAATACATTAATAAGTACAGACAGACTGCCTAGACTTTACAATAAAGAAATGTTTTAAGGTAGAGTGGTCTGAGTAAGGACACTTAGCGATAGCATGTATTGAACTGAATTCTCAACTGTGTTTTTATGGATTGTCCGACGCTATATTTATACAGTTTCTCCCACTCCAGTCCGAGAGAGTGATTTTGGGGTTTTGTTTCTCCTTTAATCTCTTTGCTGTTACACAGACAATACTGGGCAGTGAACTGTAGAGCCTCCTAGGAAGAGAAAATTTAAGGCCAGCGCAGCTGGACTCGAACCAGGAAGCTTCGCGTGAGAGTCCACTGCGATAACTACTGAGACTAATCCCTTCCCAATATGTGCGTCTGTTATATAATTTAAAAGTCATTTCTAGTAAATCAATTTTCTTCCAACTCGCAATTTATGGTCATACATTAAATTCTTAATAATAGGTATTATATAAATGAATATAATAGAATATAAATGAAGCGTTAGAGGAACGTCTATCGTCACCCCTACCCCAGTACAGCCCTTAAATGATTTTGTTTCCGAAAAATGCATTAAATAAAAGTTATAGTTCTTTTTATCAGTATATCAACAATATACAAAGTTGACAAGGATATTTAAAGCATCCGAAATCACGACTCCGATTTGTCAAAAGAATGGAATTTGTATTCTGTGTAAAATAAGCTTTATTATATAATCCTTTCTTAGAATAATTACTTTTTATGATTTACTTGAAAATCGTTTAGAATACAGTAATAAAAAAAAAAATATATATATTTTTTTCTCTAGTGACCTGGAAAAAGTGAAGAAAATTCTGTAGTGAAAGACTTCTTTCGATCGCAAATATGTACAAAAGTGGAAGAAAATAAAGAGAAAATTGAAGTAGTAAATGTGTTAAATGTAAAAAGCTTAGGGTGACAAGTTTCTGAAGAGTTTTCAGATTCAGTCTGTCATTTGAAGTAAATACATATGCACACACAGACACACACACACGCAAACTCTCGCACGAATCTACAGTTTACAAGTTTGTCGAGGGCATAGAGGTGGGTGTTAAAATCAGTCCATTGGGCGCGGTCTGCCTTATACGCCTCCAGTTGTACTGCCAAATACATTTCCACAGCTTCGTTCTTCTAACTACCAAAAATACATCACCTTACTTACCAATACTCATTCAACAACTTATTGTAGTATATGTGTGTGTTTGTGTGTGCAAAATGTTACAACTAACTAAAATTAACTCCATTCACTACACTAAACTCTTCTGCCGCTTAATAATACCACTATACCGTTAAATGAAATGCCAGATTATATTTAATAGTTTTTCTTTTTGCTTAAAAAGTTTTCTTAATAAAAGTTGAAATATTTTTTAGCATCAATTTCCCAAAAAAAGTTTAATCATTCTAATTACATTATTTATCTAACTTTTATTTGAGGAAGATCAGCAAATTCTTTCAAAACGTTTAGATCAGCTGAACAGAAAAAAAAAAATCTGGTGTGAAACACTCACACAACTTTCTCTTACTTCAGTTCTCAAAATTATAATTGAGAAAATTTTATAGTTTGTATACCAAATTTAATGAAATTCGTCGAAATCTGAAAAACTGAGCACTTCACTAAAAGTGAAAAAAATCATTTAGTAAGGTGGTAAAGTAAACGCATTTCCGATTTTTTCAAACCCAAACCTTAGATGAAACCCTAACCCCATTACTACCCTTAAATGAATTTTCTCAGAGAAACGTTTTAAATAAAAGTTGTAGCTCTTTGTATGTGTAGTTAATATACCAAGTTTCAAGAAAATCGTCGGAGCCATTTTTGAGAAAAACGCAAAAAAGTAAAAAAACAAAACTACAAGTAAAGTGGTACTTCCGGTTAAGGAATTTTGACAGATACCGTTCTGTAAGATCCATGGTGATACCTAAACGGAATATGAAGTTTCAAATTTCTACGTTTTTTCGTTTTTGAGCTATGCTGTTCACATACACACACACACACACACACACACACACACAGACCATTTGCTAAAAACCACCTTTTTGGACTCGGGGGACCTCAAAACGGATATTTCCGGTGAAAACTCGATATCGAAAATATGACACGATTACAATACTTCCTGTTACTTCCTTTTACTTTGAGAAAGTAAAAAGTTGGCGGGAGAAATTTTATTACATAGCTGTGGACGACTTCAGTCTCAACACCTTGCGATAGTTAAATTTAAAATCTAACCGAGGGGCCCCTAACAAATTCTCACAAAATCATCTTCTTTTGAATATATGTGGTTGGGTACGCAATGTTGGACAACATCTGGGAAATTTTATCCATCGTAGGATGCATACTTAATCATATTCCTGAACGGTTTCGGAATTTTCATCCACAGTATATTAACTAGTGTGAACTAAATTGATGAACCTTTCAAGATTGAGTCTTTTAACGCGTCAAAGTTGATCTGGCAAATTCTTAAGTCTTCAATTAATCGACATTATATTCAACTTCTCCTGCAGATAGAGGCAGCTTCAAGGTGGGATATTCGCTATCAAATTTGAAGTTCAATCGCAAATACGTATAGTTGCAAGCGCTTGAAGGCTTAGTGGGAGCATTCTGATGCAGATACTAATGGAACCATTAAGTCTAGCCAAGGTGTGGCGAATTCACTGCATTGAATCCATTACACAGCAATGCTGGAAAAATCAGGCGAAACTTATTTACAGGATGATATATATCCTGCTTCATTTTGTAGGACGCCCTACAAAATCATGGATCACAGACCTGTATGGCCCCAAATAAGTTTACACAGGTTCCTCCATATTCAAAGTACGATTTTGTTAAGACTTGGTACAGCTTTTGAAATGGGTATGATTTTTGTTAAATTCTTTAATATTAACTTTACAAAAGAGATATTTTTCATTGATACCGCTCAGTTTGGTATCAAAAGAATGCAGGAAACTTTATATTAAAATCTCTAGCAAGCCAGCAGAAAATGTCCATCAGTTTTCGAAGATTTCTCTATGGCATCAAAGAAGAATTTAAGAGAAATTGTTAGTGTGACGTTGAGAATCACGTCAAGATATACAATATGCTGTAGGTACTAATTAAAATTTTATGATAAACGGTAAAATATTAAAAAAAAAAAAAAATAACCATTTATTACTAACAGTCAAGATCACAAACCTGATCTAATAATTAAACACCTGTTACTAGCAAATCATGATAGATTAGATAAATACAGATAAATATAACCAAACTATACATTTCCCCCATCCAGCAACAAATAAATAATAATAATAATCTATAGATAATTATACTGTCCGTGAGTTTTGGCGGTATTTTTTTTTATTTTAGTGAGCGGGTAGGGCAAGACAGTTACGTCAGTTTGAAAGAGCCTTAGCTGGGTCGGGTAATCTGCACTGCTGGCAGATGTGACTCGTGTTAACAATGTGTTTACACAAATAACTGGTCACGTCTCTTTTTTTTAAATTGTTTGTACACTATAGTTGTTACTATGTGTTCTTTTATTTCTTTTGTTTTTGTTTTGTTTATTTTTTAGTGTTTTTGTTTGTTTTTTAAGTTAAAAATAAAATAAAATTCATGTAGATAAATCTGAAACCTCTAAAACACTTCTCACATCTACTAAATCTAGAATTACGATAATGAAGTTAGGTTTTTGTCTTTACTTTCTTTTAATGCTGTAAGAGGAAATGTTGTGGTTGTGTCAAGTCGGGTATTCAATGGAATTACATGTTTTGAGGTTCCTAAGTCGGGAAAAAATATGATAGAGAATGGTGTATATTTGTGTGTGAACAATATATCATGGAAAGTAAAAGTCGCAGGAAGGGAGGGAGGCAAACTTAATGTACCATATAATAATTACTTCTGTCACATCTGATACAGGTCAAATGTCCACCCATAGGATGTGTGACTTTTCAAAATGGTTTCTTCAGTTTTCACAGTTCCTAAAAAAACCTTTAACCTTCAAATATTATCTACATATTTTCTACAAATATTTTCCTATCAATTTTTTTGAAAATTATTTTTGTTGAAACATTTATTTATGGAGGGATCCAAGAAAGACGCAATCTTAAGCCCTCTTTCATCAGAAAATGTATAATATTGGAACCTATATATTATTAAGATATATTAGAAGCATTATTATAATGGATGTGAGAAGGAAAGAGAATGGATTTTAGAGAAATAAACTAGATAATAAGTTGAACACTAAAATGAAAAGAACACACCAACTGCAAGGAATTTACAGTAAAATTGAAGTAAGCTAGCGAGAGATGTATATAAAGAGACAAACTGGCTGAGTGACGGGAAGGGTAGTATATAAGTTGCTGACTGGTTGTAAACTGGTCGTAAACTGTCCTCCTGAACAGCACTGCTGTCGCTCTATTTATATAGATCGAACTGTTCCTTCCTAATCCGACCTAGGTACACAGTAACAAACATTTCTTGATTCATTTTTGTGTTTCTCCTCTCTTCGGGTTATATGAATCTATGAATGATTCGGATTCCATTACAAATAGGTTTCTGTGTTTGTTGTATATTCCTATACTTCATAATTTTAATGGAAATACCTACTTCAACGTAATTAATCTAATTTCTTTAACTTTATTTGTTGTAAGAATTCTATCTGTAAAAATCTGGTTCACTATACAAAAGTGTAAAACCTAAAAAAAGTTTTTTTAAATTATTTTATTGAATATTTACAACTATATAAATATAAATATGCAAGGAGTAAATAATGCTAAGAGGAGATATAAACAATGACGTGATGGTCGTGGTATAGTATCCAGTGGCAACTACCATTAGTCATCCAGAAGGTCGCGGGGTTAACGACGTTTCAATCGCCTTGCCGGATTGCCTGGAAGTGTGGTGGAGGAGACGGTTTGGGCGAGAGGATTGGGATGAAGCGGGAGCCTGCTGTGGAATTTCTTGTACCGGAGCTTTGCTACATCGTGGACAAAAGGAATCTTCAGATTTGTGTGGATTGTATGGTTGGAAACGTAATAAGTAGCATCCACTATGCGTCGGAGTATTTTGGACTGCAGGGTTTGTATTCTGTTGAGGTTAGTACGTTTTGTGGTTCCGAAGAGTTCTGTTATTCTGTAGGGTGAGTTTGGAGCACTTGTCAAGGAGTCTAGCAGCAAGTAGTCAGAAATGATTGTAGAGAGAAGTCCTTTTAACGTTAAACGTTAAATTATAGTTATTTTTATTCGTGGAAAATAACTAAATTAGTCTTATAATCATATATAATATAAATAAATCTCCATTTTAGTAAATTGTCAGCCTAAACATTCGTTAAAATGTCAATTTGTATCCGGAGCGCATAATGTCTTAGGAGCTCATGCAGGATCTGGCGAAGACATTTTGAAAGGCTAGGTGGATAATTTTAACCAATCAGAGTGCAGTTCATAATGCTAGATTTGTGATTGGCTGGTCTCCATTTTTTCACACATTAGTATCCGCCAATAACAATGAAGCTAGTGAAATAATGGGGTAACTGGGCTCAAAGTAAAGCTTTTATTATGTTTATATTCTCTAATTATGAGAATTCATGTAATTTTGCAATTGATTTGGATAAAAATATAAATTTTAGAATATGGAAATAATTAGTAAAAAAATATAAACTAAAATCGAAATTAATATAATTTTTCTAATAATATGGAAAAACTTTCTTTTCTATAAGGAGAAACGTACAAAAATAGTAATGCTACAACTTTCCTAATGTAATGACGTAATTAATTTATTTCCTTTAGCTTTATTTATGTACCAATTTTATCTGTAATAATCTGGTTCAGTATACACTTCAATCTACCTATTCTTCAAACATTCTAATTTAAAACATTCAAAAGACAAAAGAAAAGCAATTCATAAGAAATTACATTTAACTTTATTTTATGTTACAGATTTGAACGTGCCCGGCCTCTTATCGTTTTTTTTCCCAAGTAAGTAATACACATATTATATTTATAGTTCTTTAAAATTGATAAGAATTTGAGAATTTTCAAATTATATTTTATATTTATCAGAATAATTATGTACTGTTAGTTCTTTTATAATGTTCTAGTTTGATTGTAAATTTAAATTGATCTTTGTTTGAAACTCACATGTACTTTTTAGTACTTTCACAATTTCATTCAAAACTTGGTTAATGTACAATTGTTTTGATAAAAAAAAAGAAATTGATTTGACACTTTGTCGTGTACCTGTTCTGGCAATTTTGATTACTAAATATCTATGGGTCAATACACAGTAAACTCCTGATTATCCGTGCATGAATTTAATTTAAAAAAAATAGTTATGTGTTATGTATATGTATTTTTTAAATATTTGCTCGATTTCATGTTTACGCATCCTATAAGTGTGCACGTGTTCGTATTTAGATATTTGAAGCGCGTAGTGGGGTGACTGGAGTATAAATATTTGCTCGCTACATTAGAGAATGAAACTGAAAGTGGATAAGAAGAAATTATCAATCGCATTAGTCACAACACGACCCTGAATTCTGTTGACACATTGTTGGAGTACATCAACCAATGGGAATTCGAGTATAACGACATAATAGCTCTTAGAAAAATTTAAACTGATATTAAAAACATCATTAAAAGATACCAGCAAACAAACCAAAATCACAGATTTTCTTAATAATAATAAGCATTAGAATTAGAATTAGAATGATGCAAGGGGGGGACTCGAACCCAAGCACTGCAGCCTACACATTGAGGCTTATTGTGCTTACTCCTCAGCACCTAGTAGAGAAAGCACCCCCTCTTCATGAGCCCCATCAGTCCTTCCTGAAGTCCGATTTCCTCCGGTCTCAAAGTGCCGAAGATCTCGTACCGCAATCAAACAACAGGTGAGAGGTCGTCTCCTCCACCTCCTGACACAGTCTACACAAGGGCTCTGAGTCCACCACTCGCACCTTGTGCTGATATTTCTTGAACCTATAATGAGCATTTAACATGCTAAAATAATTGTCTGCCTTAGAAATGTATAATATTGTAACGCAGCCAGTGGTGCCATCTAGGAGAGGATGTAGGAACCTCAAATTCTCTTAGTGGTTGCTTGAAAGCGCTGGCGACGCGCTCCAGTTCTTTCTGGAAGGATTGAGAAGATTCTAGAAGATTCTCCACCGGTATAAATGGGAGAGTTTTCTAGTTAGAAACAAAGTGTACGTTTGTGGAAAGTGTATAAAAAGTGAACAAAATGAAGTTGTGTGGTTTAAACTGTGAATTAATTATTATTAAGTGTTGTATTTTGTAATTTATTGTGTATAATTTTTAATTTAATAATAATAATAATAAACTTTTATTTGTTTCAAACATGTGTTTGGTACAAAGTGAGTTGGTACAAAATAGGTAATACATTATGTTTGGAATTTAAAATAAATAGCGACAATAATATTAAGTAAATACAATAAAATGAAATAAAACTTTTTCACCAATTATTATCAGCAATTAGAAGTAGAGAGAGAAAGGGGAGAATGAAATAATATAAAAATGAGAAATGAACTGCAAAATTAAATAGAAACCATCTTAGTAAAGATAATGACAATAACAATGACTTGCAATAATAATTATATTAATAAAACATAAAATAATAATTCTTCATAAACTTAAACATGCATTGAAATAAATAAAAAAGGTTTAACCAAATTTCAAAAGTAGAAATTTGTACAAGAAGCAGTCATTGACCTGTAGTATTATGGTGATAGAAACATAAATAATATGAGGTATGAGGATTGGCAAACAATGAAATTATTTTGAAAAAATTAGGCTTACTATTTGGCTTTTAATTTTATACTATTGATGACAAACAGAAATATGTCGTTCACTTTCTCTTTTGTTAATGAATTTAAAAGGTTTTCAATCAATTCAAATGGGCCACAGTTTAGTTTTATATATTTTAATAAAAATTTATTTCTAAATGAAACGAGAGCAGGACATTGAAATAAAAAATGATAAACATCGTCGATTTCTTTATTTGTGCATAGCGGACAATATTTATCTGGAAAAAATTGAACTCTCTCCCCGCGCACCAAAATTCTAGGAAATTTTTTTGAAATCAGCCGCAATTGAACTACTACCCGTAATTTTTCTATATTACAGTCAAAGTTAAAATAGCTTGGCTGACACCCTAGAGGACTTATCAGTCTATAGTGAGAATTGAAAGAGGAATTTATAACTGTCTCAATGTCCAAACAAATTAGGTGGTTTTTAAATGCTTCCAAAATGTCATCTTTGTAATATATAATCATGGAGAGCTTCGGATTAACTGCCAGGTGATCATAACTAATAATTTTCAAAAAATTATTTAGGTGGGTAAACCAATTAGACGGGCAATTGATACTGTTTTTATGCAAATGAACTAAGCGGTCGTAACATAATCGGGGAATTCTATCTTCTGGCATAGACAACAACTGAATCCACCAACCAAGGGTACGTTTTAAAATCTTTAATTTTATGTGAGTCCTCGCAGTTTCGATTCTGACATATGCGCTCGGAGTGTGAATAGGTATTTTTAATAACGTTTTAAAGAAGAGCAATTGTGCACGCTCAACTATATCAGAATACTGGGGTGCCCAAACTTCGGCATTATAAAGAAGTACACTTTCCGCCATAGATTCATATAAAGTGCACTTAGTCTCCCATGCATCAGACTTAATACCCCTTAACAGAGAGAGAACTGCGGAGTTCGCTGAGCCAAACCTACACAAAAAGTAATTAGCGGCGGCACTAAAAGTAGCGGAAGAGGAGAAGGGCACTCCAAGATATGTAAAGTTTTTGGCACAGGTTATTTTATGTTTATTGTACCAGAGTTTTTTGTATTTTTCTGGGAAACGCCCACCTTTATGAAAAGGAACCAGAAAGGTTTTAGCAGTATTTACAGTTAAAGAGTTCGAATTACAATAATCGAACAAAATATTTAAATTAGCTTGTGCTTTTGACCACGTTGAGGACAGCAGAACTGTGTCGTCCGCATAAAGCAACATGATTAAATCTTTAGTGGAATTAATATTAATTCCCTGAGCGCCTCTGTTGGTAAAGTAGTCAACAATGTCGGCTATGAAAATAGAAAATAATAAGGGGCTCAAAATTTCCCCCTGAAGCAGTCCCTCAGTGATATTGATTTCCTTTGACTGCTCTGTACCCTGTGAAATTACCATTGTGGCGTTATCATACATGTACATTAAAATTCTTAGAATTTTTCCACAAATGCCAATACTGTACAGCTTATGCCACAGTTTACCGTGTGAGATAGAGTCAAACGCCCGTTTAAAGTCTATGAAGAGAGCAAATACTTTTCCTCTTTTCTGCCTTAAATGAATATTTATTGCAGCAGCCAATGAGAAAACTGCGTCCCTACAACCACGTCCTTTTCGGAAGCCCATCTGCTCTTCCGGTAAGAAATTTTGCTCATTTACCCAATCGGTAAGCCTTGTGTATAACACATAAGTGAAAATTTTAGAAATAGTATTAAAAATAGCTATTCCCCTATAGTTTCCCGGGTCCTTCGGGTCCCCTTTCTTATGAAGCAGTTTCATTTTTATCTTATGCCAACTGGCTGGAAATTCTTCCTTATGCCAAATTTCATTGAACATATTATGAAGGTAGTGTACCCACGAAGTGGGTAAAAACTTAAAGCATTCATTAGTAATTAAATCGAGCCCAGCGGCTTTATTATTTTTACAGGCATGTATGCTGCATAAAATTTCCTCTAATGTAAAATCGGCATCGAGCGTGGGGTGAAACAAACCGGCAAAATTTTGTATACTAAGTTTATTTGAAGGTAAGACAGAATGGTAAAATTGTTCCCATTCAGAAATCGAGATTGGACAGTCATCATTTTTTTTATAATTAAATTTTCTTATTGTTTGCCAGAACTCAGTGGTGTTTTTAGTATTTTTCAACGTACTTTTTAAAGATTCAAAATAAACATTTTTACTATTATTAATTATCAGTTTATAAGATTTTTTATTATTTAGATAAAGAGTTTTTAAGTTTTGATTCAGCATATTTTTCTTATAAAGTTTATATATTCCGTTTAATTGTCGCTTTGCCCAATGACATTCTTTAGAATACCATGGTTTATTAAAAATCATTGGAGAGCTGCCTCTAAATAACAACATTTTAGAATCAATCATTGAGTTAATGACGGTATTATAAAAATTAGAGTACAGATCAACTACAGAAGTACTATTAAAGTAAATATTGTTATTAGACTGCATCAACAAGTGAAACTCCCTCAACTTATGTATATTTCTGTTTACAACAGGAATAATATTTCTATTTCTATTACTATTACTTGAGCGAACTCTAGGAGCGATATCCGTTTTTAAATTAAGCTCCAAAACACCACTAAAGTGGTCAGATAAATCTGAAATATTTTCAATTTTGAAATCTTTTATAAATGGAAGACAGCCAAAATTGGCCCAAACGTAATCAACTGTGCTGTTTCCCCTACAGGAAATAAAAGTAAACTTTGAAGGAGTGTCACCCGCCGATCTGCCGTTACAAACAAAGAGACCCAAGCTCTCCATTAAATTGACCAGGTCAACGCCTCTGCTATTAATTTCACCATCATAAGAAACCCTTGAACAATTTAAATAAGAATTCTCAAATAACAATTCATCTTCTCCAAAACTATTTAGGTCACTAATTCGACAATTAAAGTCGCCGCCTACGATTATACTGTCATGGCCATACTCGGAAGTTACCTCATGCAAAATCGAAGTGAGGGCTGAGAGTAAGATATCACCATCCTTACCTGGAGTTAAATAGACCAGCCCCATTATAAAGTTAGTATCTTCAATCTTGATTCTCAAGAAAATCCAGTTCTTATCACTCACCAGCAGCTTAACTGATGCGGCCATTTTCCTTCTTATAAAGATCAAAAGGCCTCCGCTAGCTCTTCCTTTTAAATGTGATTTCGTTGCGGAAACAAAATAATTATGATAGTCTTGAAGAAAATAAGGAAATACATACTTGTCAGTAGTCAGCCAAGTTTCACTAAGACAAATAATATCTTTTTTCAATAAAATTTCAATTTCATCATTCGACATATTACTCAATGTATTTATACCATAAATATTCCAAAAACAAATGTCATAAGTTGCACTGAAGTCATTTACTTTTTTGAGTCAGGAATTATTATTAACGCTAACGCTTGGTTTTCTCAGACGAGCTCTGGGCATTTTCTGTTTTTTCCTAAAATACTCTGTCACAAGATTGGAAAAGTACAAAGTCAAATGAAGGATTTGATGAATGATGGAGAAACATGGTTGACAATAAAGAAAAAGGATGTAAGTATCAATAATTTCCGAAGGATATGGTGAATGAAGGGGAAAAAGCAGAAGAAAAAATACAAGATTCCGAAGCAGGAGATTCTTTACAAAAATTCAAGAATACATGAATGAAGAATGTGCAAAAGATAAATTGGAAGAAATGGCCCATGACAGTGAAGAAGTGCCGACACACACACACACACACACACACACACAAAGCAACAAGAGAATATTTACCCATATTTTGGATCGCCAACAGACTGACTATCTTCCACTAGGGTGCATGGTCACACAAGCCCTAAGCGGACACGGGAAACATCGGGCTTATCTCACGTTTGGACTATTGGACTGTGCACTCTGTTCCTGCGGCGATGTAGCTGACCAAACTTGGGACCATTTATTATTTGAGTATAAGCAGCATGATAGAGAAAGAAGCCAGTTGGTATCTCAGAAAGGCAGTATTAATGGAGAAAAATTGGCTACTCCAGAAACGAGAGTTGGTATCTCGAGCTTTCTTTGATGAATATCTGTGCTTTGTAAATACTATCAAGATTCAGACTGATACGGTATATCACAGAAATTCAGTGTATCGTGTAGTGTTTAAGCGCATTGTGCAAATAAATAGTAATTTACCACTGCAATAAACTTGAACTATTAATTTATAATTATATTTATATTTAAGTAAATTATTAAACTTTTTGTTATAATGTAAAGTATTATTGTAAGCAAACACATGGGGCGTGTGGAATTTGAAAAAACAGAGTGGACACTATCAGTGATTTGTATGTAATGATATGTCTAAAAACCATTTTTTTGACTCACAGGACTTCAAAAGTGTATATCCGGTGAAAACTCAATTTCCAAAATCTCACACGATCGCAATTACTTCCTCTTACTGTTATTAGTAAGAGAAAGTAAAAAGACAGAGAGAAATAACATTTTGTTTGAGTTAGTATTGTTTTTCATTTCCTGATGTGTATGTTGAATGTTTGGGATTGAATATTCATGTTTTGATCCAAACCAATTAAGCAATGGGCTAGCTATAATCAGTTTTAGGCAGTAGGCGGATATATGTGCAAAAAAGGAATAATTATTATTACTAATTAAAAAGAGAAACAAATTAATATTTGTACTATTGTAAGACAGTGCTCACCTCGTGCTTAGAAACAAAAAAACTGCAAGCTTAGCGTTGGAGAGGGGAGAACACCTGTCCGTTGTTTTCTGTATGTGTGTCTGTGAGAGAGAGTACGAAAAGATTCACGTGGATAGGTGCATTCATTACGTGGTTGTGAAACACAGCGGTGCTAGTGCCGAGAGAGACAGAATACTACAGCGATAACTTGGCAGCGTAGTGGTCTTATTCGGTGAGTATCTGTGTTACTCAGTTTTACTAGTTTTACTAGATTTTGGTTTAAACCTGGTGACTAAGTTAATATTGTTTTGTTTGGCTCACTTTCTGATGTGATATGTAGAATGTTTGGAATTGAGCATTCATGTTATGATGTAAACCAATTATGAGTATTCTGTTTAAGTATTAGGTTGATTTGAGACTAATTAGGAGTTGTTAGTCAAGACGTGCATCAAGAAAGGGATTGGCACGTCTTAATATTAAGTTTTATTAATTGTAATGACCGATTCAACTATCTGTTTCATATTAAACCCCGGTAAATGCGTTGCTAATTTCTCCTGGTAAGAGGAAGTCTTGCGATTGATGCTCCTGGTAAGAGGAAACCTTGCGAATGTGGACAATTTTTTCGAGTCGGAATTTGACCGGAAATAGAGTTTTATTGGATTCCATGAGTATGTAAAGAAAAAGTTTTTAGTTAATGATCTGTGTGTGAACAACAAATTTCTCAAAAAAAAAAAAAAAAAAAAATTGTTGGTAAACTCAAACTTGATATTAAGTTTTAAACTTGATAGTTAAGTACCATCACCGCACCTTACACGAAGGTTACCGCCAAAATCCATCAACCAAACTTACGAATTTGCTAATTTATTTTTTTTAACTCAGCGATTTTCTTAAAACTTTATTTACTATTGTCCTCACATAAATGCTTATCACTTTTACAAAATTGATTTTTTTTTTTTTGGATGGTTCTGAGGGTGCATTAAAGTTAAGCTTTATTCTAAAGTAACATATATTGTTAAAAGGGAGTTGATATTGAGTGTTGAATGTGTTCGCATCTAGTTTATTTGCTCCGAAGTTTTTTCTATTTTATATTAGTTTTTGCAGTTTTTTGAAACTTTATTTTTACCAAGTGTCGTAATTTTCTTTTATCTTTTTAGTTATTGATTTTTTTTTTTTATTGCAGTTTGAACGTAATTAGAGAAAGGAAAACTTCTTATTATACTTTTCGTTTTTTGTTTGTTTTCAAGCTAGTATTATTAGTCCATTTAAGACTTAACTTTCGTACCAGTGGGGACCACGGACGTCAGCAAGTGCACAAGTGATTGATTGTGTTTGTACTGTTGATTGGGGAGCTATTTCTCTTTCCTTTCGGAACTCTCTTCTCTTTCTCTTCGATTGTGCTGCAACCTGCAGTGTATCTATTCAAGTACGGTTCAAATTCATGCATTTTAATTTATGAATTAAAACTGCGTATTCTGACATTACTATTTTTTATTTGTGCGTTATTCAGGATTAATACACTCTTATTAGTTACTTATTTTACTTTGTTTTGAGAATTATTACATTAATTAACTTATATTTTTATGCTTCCAAAAACTCCTAAAATTTCTTCGAGTGAAACATCTAAAGTACCAATCGGTTTAAACGTCCTAGGAGTTCACCAGACACCATTTCATCTAAATTAAAAGCCACAAAAACAAATTCCATTAGAATCAAGTAAGGTGACGCCTTCTTTGCCACTTTCGGAAGTTTCAATGCCTACCCTTCTGGCTCAAATGAAGGTGCAATGAAGGATCTTCTAGTAGAGAGTCTTGCCAACCTAGCCGCCAAAGATGATTTTAAGTTACTTCAAAGTGAGCGTACCTCCCTTAGGGAAGAGAATTCTACGTTGAGAAGCCAAATTGAGGCTCCCAGGTCAGATAATTAAAGATTTGAAAATCTCATTGACGATCCTGACAATAAGGATCGCAGGAACAATTTTATTTTCAAAGGTCTAAAATATAAACTGGATGATAACCTTTCTATGTTGATCAGTTACTTTTTTAAGCAAATGTCGCAAGTTGAAGTAAACGAGGAAATGTCCATGTAACCCCACTTGGGCCCAGGGGTGCTGGCAGTGTTCCCCTAATTGCCTCTTTTTTATTAGGACTAATAAAATAACAGTGATGAGGTCGGCAAGGCGTCTGAAGAGTGCTGGTTATTCTGTACAACAAGATCATTCACTGAATATGAGAAGAAAAAGGGCTAAACTTCTACTAATTCGAAGAGAAATCTTAAGTCTGAATTCTTCTTTAAAGGTGCTTGTTACTTACGACCGTCTCTCGGTTCAAACTCATCGCTTTAATCTGTCATGATGGCTCAGTTGGATGGCTCTGAGAACAGAGTGGTTAAGCTGAGTGAAACTGTAGGCAAGGACTCTTTTCTTTTGGCTGTCCTCTCAGATTCTCTTTTTCGAGATCATTTTACTTCACCACCTGTGTTTCAACAAACTTCGTCTACATCTCAGGGACTGCCTACATGAGATTTACCGGCAGATTCCTAATAATACAGCTGAGTGCGTGGTGCAATCCTTGTATATTATATCTTACAATATAGCTGGTTTAAAAAATAAAATTGATGATATCCTTTTTTTCGAATTTTTGAATGGTTTTGATATTTTTATTTTATTGGAAACATTTATCGAAAAGAATAATTTTAGTTTTTATGAAAAGTATTTTGTTGATTATAAGTTATGCAGGGGATCCCTGCAGTTAAATCTGCTAAATTTGGCAGGGCAATTGGTGATCAATTGTATGCCATTAGGTCTAAGTTTGTAGTAAGTGGGTTAAATTTCTTGTTCTAGAGGGAATTAATTTCATTTCTATAATAATTTTAATTGGGAATTATTTATTTTACTAGTGTGTTTGAATTAGTAACTTTTGGGAAGAAAATTTTAATGATATATGTAATCTTTTAGTTTTATTTTCTCATCTTAAATTTATACTAATTGGTGATGTTAATGTAAGGATAGGTAGTTCGCAGTTCTTCCTAATGTTTTGTTATTGGATAATCCAAATTGCTGCTTAACCAGAAATTCTAAGGATAAAGTTTTCAATGGGAGAGGCAATAAATTTATTGACCTTTGTGAGATTACGGTTTAGTAATTTTAAACGGAAGACATCATGATGATTTGGATGGTGAATTCACCTTTATAGGAAGCGTGGGGAGCTCCGTTAATGACCTCTGTTGTGTTTCTGTTGATTTCATTCCAAGTATATTAGAATTGTCGGTAAATTTTTCTGACCATCTTACACTTTCTTTTTCGGTATCTTTGTTCTCAAGCCCATCTGAAAATGTTTTGCCCTTACTTCCCCAATCAGCTTAGTTCAATAAAGGCTTAGAGCAATATAAAGCCGTTTAGAGTCCAACACAAATAAAATTTCTAGTTTTCCGTTGAGTATTCAGGAATAACTGGATGTTCTTTTAAATTTAATTAAATCTTCATGTCTTCGGAACTCTGGTTCTGCCTCGGTTGTAAGAGATTTCCGTAAGAATTGTTGGTTCGATATTCATTGTTTCAGAGCTCGAAAGAAATCTTTTGCTTTATTAAAATTGTTTCCTGTGACAAATTCTGATTTAGTTAGAAGAGCTTATTTGAAAGCAAATAACTCCTATAAAGTTTTATGTCAAAAAAAGAAAAAAGAATTCTATATTTCTTCGACCGCTCACTTTATACCGTTAGATAATTCTAAAGATTTTTGGAACTTAGTCTCCCACTTTAAGCGAAAAAATTTTATTTGTAGCAGTAATATTTCTATGAATGAGTGGGCCTCACATTTAAAAACATTATTAAATCCAGTTCTGTCTGCCTCAGGCCGTTATTTACGCTGAGCCTTTCAATCTCTCTGCTACGCTTGATTCTCCCTTTGCTTTGGAGGAGTTACATATTGTTCTGTCTAAAGCCCGGGACGGATTTGACCGGGTGACTTATGAATTTTATAAAAATGCACCTGATGTTTTCCAAGAAAAAATGCTTGTCTTATTCAACAGAATGTATGATATGGAGTGTTCTCCGTCTTCTTTCGGTAGGTCATTGATTTTTCTATTACTTAAGAAGGGTGATGTGTTGATGATGTGGCCAATTATAGGGGCATTTCTTGCTTAGAATCGATTGCAAAGATTTTTACTGGCCTCTTACTTCTCCGCCTTGAAGCTTTCGTCGTGGATGGTTGTCTTTTGAGTGAGTGCCAGTCTGGTTTCCGGAGAGGTTACTCGACATTAGATAACTTGTTTGCTTTAATGAACATAATCGAAATTAAACTCTTACTTCACGGAGGTAAGCTTTATTGTTTTTTATCAACCTTAAAGCGGCTTTTGATTTGGCAGATCTGTATCTTAAACTTTTTAATTTGGGTGTATCATCAAAATTTATCAACACTTTAAAAAGTCTTTATTCGGAAGCTTCCTTCGCTGTCAGAGGTAGATGGGAATTACGGAGTTTTTGAGAGTTAAAAATTGTCTTCGCCAGGGCTGCCTTCTTAGTCCTATTCTATTCTCTCTTTTTTTTGATGATTTGCCCTTGGCGCTTGAGGGTGGAGTAAGAATTGGTGGCACCGTAATTACTCTTATGTATGCTAATGACCTGCTTCTCTTAGCGGCAGACCTTCTTACCCTTCAAAGAAACATTCGTATTCTGGAATCCTATTGCGATCAATGGAACCTCACAGTTAATCTGAACAAATCTAAAGTGGTGGTAGACTTTCCTCAAAGGAACGATGGTCCTTTAAAAGTACGCCTATTGAAACGGGAAGCAAATAAAGTATTTAGGTGTAATACTGACATCTTGTTTATCTAACTCTAATCATCTATCTGACAGAATATCAGTTGCCAAGTTTGGCATTAATAGGTTATGGTCTGATTTTGTTTGTAATAAATTTTTTTTTAATTTATTAATTTATTTTGCAACTGTATACAATATACAACAAGCAAAAGTGATGAGTGCGTAATTTGTGTACATATATATATATATATATATTATATATTAGTCAATATATACATATGTACATGTTCCTTGAGAGGTATGAACGACGACCATCCAGTGATGGAAGCCGTTACTTTGCCACTATGGCAAGCTTACGCAGTATCTACCCTGCAGGAGGTCGGCGTTATACGTTAAGATGGTCCGGTGGCTACCGCTGCTTCAGCCTTCGACCAGGATTTTTGGGAGGTGTTTTCGTGGACATATTCCGGCTCAGAGGATTATGGTGACAATTTAGTTTGGAGTGAAATATTGTGTAACGAAGTTGAGCTAGCACTGAGATGAATGGATTGTGTGGTTAGAGACGTAGAAAGGAGCATCAACTACTGTTCTTAGGATCTTAGATTGTAGAGTTTGAATCGGTTAAGGTTGGATTGTTTTTCACTGCCGTAGAGTTCTATGCCGTATGTTCAAATGGGGGCTAAAAGAGCAGTGTATAGCATTTTCTTGTTCGTTAGAGTCAGTTTTAAACCTTTGTTAAGTAGTCTTTTCAGCATTTTATACCTTAAGTTAGCATATAAAGCGAGGACCGTGAGAAGAAAAGTGGAATAAGAAATCATTTTGCTGCATTTTATGATTAGGGGGACAGTACACAGAAGCAAAAGTATAGGAAAATGGCTCCGAGAATGGAGAGACGACGGTAGACTGTAGAAAGATTTAGTATTGTAAGGTATTAGAAAGGAGGTATTAGACTTGTATGCTGTGTAGCCAGGGACGAAAAACCTTGATCTGTCCGAGAAGTGTGTCTCAGTTATTAGGGCAAGGTCAATAAGTTTGTCATGTAGTAATATTTCAAGTTCTTGCCTGCGATTTGTTAGTCCATTAGAATTCCATAGAAGAAAGGTGAGAGAGTGTTGGGTAAGAGTCCTTATGATGGTTGATTGGGAAGGAGTCTTGAAACCACGGTTGTGAGGAGGGATATCAGAGGTGTGATGAGGGATTTGAAATCCTCAGATAAGAAGGTGCCAAGTATGTTGATGTCTCCTGTGGCAGAGGGAGTAGAAACTTGAGGAGGAATAGGAGGCGGCTGAGGTCCCGCGTTCACACTTGCCTATGACAGGTTAGGGTTTACAAAAGAAGAATGCAGAGGAGGAAAGTGTCCCGGCTGCTGAGGTGATGGCGGCATCTGAACAGCAGGCGGTTGTGTTCTCCCATGGGCTGAGGGGTGCTCATATACAGGAGGGTGTCTTCGAGTTCGCTGTAACTCTCTGTAAATCATGCAGCCTTTGTAGCTTGCAGTTTGGTCGCCGTTGCATAGTGCACACCTTACCGCAATCTTGAGTGAAGTGTTCGCCTGCACATTTTACGCATCTTGGTCTATGCTGACAGTAGCTTTTGTTTGACCATACTCCTGACAACGCTTGCTCTGTACTATTACACGTTGCTTATGTGGTTTCTCAACATTAATTTTCGATTAAAAAAGGGTTTCGATACCAAAAATATCTTTGTTATTTGGTTGAGGTTCGAGATCAACAAAAAAGAGTGGCAGAGTTTGTTTGGTGACTGGATGTATCACTGGAGTAACGCTTCGTACCGTGTAGCCGAGGTGAGTTCTTCCTTGATGAGCTCGACGGGCACACTTTGATGAAGGTGTCGAATGAATACCCTGTAAGCCTTGTCTTCTTTTAGTTGGAAGATATGATAATCGGCGTTATTCTCCTTGAGGTATCTGATGATCCGTCTGTAACTGTCACTCGTTTTGGCATTAATTACTAAGTCAGTAATCCGTGATTTGCAAGAAAAAGTACCATTCTCTAGTAACTGTGATAATGCAGTACATAGAGCTGCATATTGCATGACATTCTTAACATATGTAGGGAGAGGTTTGAGGATACGTACTGGTGGCGGACGTTGTGGCCTCCATATTTCTTGATCAGCAAGAGGAGCAAATGGATTATTTGATAGGACTCCCCGCGGGGCTGTTACGGTCGCTACAGGTTTCTTTGTAATTGCCATTGATGGTTGTTGAAAAACAGTTGGACTGAGAGGTGTTTGTTCCTTGGGAGATTGAGAACTTTTGTTCCCTTGCTGCTCGACAGAGGTTTTGGTTTAAGGATGATGTCTTTGACTTTTTTATTTCGTTTAGGCGAGGTGCCAGAAGTTCAGGTCCTCTTTCTTAGGGTTACCGACGAAATAGTCTCATTGTCTGTGGAACTGTCGTTAATTTCACTCAAAATAAATAAATAAATAAAGAGTTAGTATTTGAAGTCCCTATGTACACTATTAATACAGAAATGTTATTTACAATTATTATTACTATTACATATTACAATTATTATTACTATTACATTAATATACAATTACTAATTACTATTTAACTTCTAGTTTTATACTACTACTTACAGTTTTCGTTTTTATTTCTCTAAACCAATGAGTAGTTTAATAGTTTTTGAAGTCCATAAACTTATAGAACAAATTAGAAGTAATAGTTAAGTCATATAATTATTAATTATATAATTATTAAGTCATATAATTAATTAAGTAATAATTAAGTTAATGAAGTTATATGCACTGTAAACTGAATTTTTTTAAAATGAAGTCATAAAAGTACTAACATTCAGATCACTGTTTTAAATCAAGACAGGAACACTCAAAATTATCCCTTTGCATAAAATTAGGCAAAAAAAGCTACGTATTTTTGAGAAAATTTAAATTTAAATCTGCATTAAATAACTTCGCTTCTTGTTTCTTGTAATAAATTAGTTCCTCCTTCATCTAAATATGATTTTTTTTAAATACCCTCCCGTTCTATTGTGTGTTACGCTGCCCAAATTTGGGGATTTCAGCTATATAATTTGCTAGGAAGGTTTCATCGTTTTTTTATTAAAAAATTATTTGGATACCAGCATACACTCCTAACTATATGCTCTTTCTAGAAAATTCCTCCACCCTTCTTCATGTATTTATTTTGAATTTGCATATCAGATATATTACTAAAGTCATTAAACTCCTATTATCGATTTTCTCAAATCGTAGCGCTGGAAGTTGTTAAGAAAAAAGTATTCTGGTTTAAACATTGGGTGTCCTTGGCTTAAAAATATTCTTGCGAGTTTGATTCAGGGTTGGATAGTTTTGACAAGTGACAAGGTCAGTTGTCGACCAATGTTTGAGAACGAGACATTATGAGGAATGTGAACAGAGAGCCCGTCAGTCTTCGCGGTTGTCCTTGTATAGAGAATTAAACTATTCTTTAGACGTTTTAAATTTAGAGTCTAGCACCGTGGAAGTTTCACTCGTGAATTTGGGTTGGTTTTTTGAGTTACGATGTGAGTTACTTTATTTAAATTATAACACTTGGTTTGAAAGAGAGCCCAGTTGCTGTGTAATCACCGCGAGAGAGAGGATATATTCCACTTTTTGGGGGTTTGTCCAATACTTCCTGACTTCAGATATCCCTATTTAGAAGCAAAAACATTATCAAAGGATCAGCTAGTTCAGCATCTTAATGGGCACAATTTTATGAGCCTTATTAAATATGCGCAGCAATCTTGGATTTATCGCCAAAATTTAGTCAAAGAATTTAGTTTACTTTACTTAGTTCCCATTATTTAGTATCCATATTTTTTATTGTCTGAATTAAAGTTTCACTTTTATTCAATTAACTTTACTAACGTACAGATTTTGACAACAGAAAACAGGACTAAACGTAACATAGGTATTTGAAATGACGCACTTAAAAAGACATAAAAAATGCAAATCAACTATAGAAATGACAGGAATAAACTTTCAAATTTGTATATTCAATTGGTTACTCACAAATTCTCTGGACATTCCCAAATGCATTAGTACAAACTTAGTTTTTCCCAATTCCCAGCCCTTCTCTCTTGCTCTCTTTTGTTGTCCCTGCACTTATATAAGACACTTAAGAATCAAAAGATCTCATTCACACTCACATTTAGACATACAAGACAGCTACACACAACATTTACATTACACTTTGCACACTGCATAAAATACATTTCTGTAAGTTATCTTTCATTTTTCTGTTCTATATCTAGGTTTATATATATATATATATTATGTATTTTACATAAGTATATTACGTATTTTTTGTTTGCTTTGTTTTATATTATTTAGACACTTTTCTTCAATGCCCTATTTTCTCGTATGTTTCAATTTATGGACCTTATGTTTCAATGATTTGAGGAAAGCAAGGACAAAGAAACAATATACAATATTTTGACAAGAAATATAAACAATATTTTGTAGGCCTTGAAAAAAATAATAAATCTATCGAAACGTTGGCAGGAATTCATTGTGTTTTTACTTCTGGCCGAACCTCAGGAATTTTAACAATATATATTCTAATGGCCGATTAATAACCAAAAATTAAATAACAATTTATGATTCTACTCCTATATAATATTACGATACATTAGAAACATTGCTAGAATTCCAAATTTGAAGAAAATCGGATAACCGGAAGTTCGACTTTACAGAATAAATAAAATAAAAGTAATAAAGACTTAAAAAAAGAAATAAAATAAAAATTGTGAATAAAAAAAAAGAATTCCTTAATGTCCGCGATAATACGTATTTATATATTTATGCAATAAACACAAGTTACTAAACTAGAGAGAGGGATTGTCTAAACCGGTTGTAAGATATAATCACCATTATTTATATTTTAACGAGCTGACGTTGACGTTAATTAACTTTATTATATACACATTTATATAAAGTCAATTAATTTATAATCTGCCCAGTCAGAATATAGAGCAAATTTAAAAAACTGAATTGCCAATTTTTGTAATATGCAGAAAACCCGACAACCTGAAGTAGGTCTTTACATTACTTTTCCAGTTTTCAGCAACTCACTTGAAAAATTTTCTTTCAAACCCGTTATATTAATTATATTTAGTAATATGGGATTAATTAAGCTAATTAATTTAGTGCCCGGAGCCTTCTCAGTGCACTGACGGCCTCGGACAGTGTTCTCCCGTTACAGAAACACTGTCCATCACCGGTCAGTGAGCTGTAGAGGCTTCTGGGAAGAAAAATTCTAAAGGTAGCACAGCTGACTCGAACCCGGGTCCTCCGCGTGGGAGTCCAGTGCGCTAACCTAATATGAAAAAATTCATGATATTTTTCTTATATGCAGTAAAGTGTTTGAAAATTAGATCTAAATCAAATTGTTAATATATCTTACTTTTTATTCTGAAAGTTAATTGTTAATTTAACATTATATGTTAATAAAACATTAGATTTATTTTGGAATATTCTTCTCGACCGTTCTTAAGTGATGGATAAGGATAGTGAGATTAGGTCTTTTTAAAAATAAAAAAATTATATTTTTGCCAACGTTTCCACAAATATACTGTGTCTTTATCAAGGCATAAAAATAAAAAATGTTAAACTTCAAATATGACAACTTAACATTATATATTTGGAAAATAAATAGGCGAGAACACTGCAACACCACGAAAATAGTGGTGCATGAGATAGCTAAGGCTGTAGGCATCACAGAAGAAAGGGTACAGCATATTTCATACGAAGAACTCAGTACGAGAAAGCTTTGTGCAAGATGGGTGCCGCATTTGTTAAATGCTGATGACAAACAAATGAAGAATCGAGTTTCTCAGCAATGTTTGTGCCCATTTAAGAAGAATCCAACGGATTTTCTGCGCCGATTTGTTACGATGGATGAAACATGGGTTCCCCACTTTACACCTGAGTCAAAACAACAGCCCAAGCAGTGGATAGAAGCCGGTGGCTCTGCACCGAAGAAAGCAAAGACAAAGAAAGCATCGGCTGGAAAGGATATGGCTATGTTTTTCTGGGATTCCAAAGAGATTCTTTTAATTGATTACCTGTCAAAGGGTCAGACAATTAATGGGGAATGCTACGCACATCTTCTTGACCATTTTAACCAGCTAGATGAAAAAATTAGAGAGACAAGGCCTGGTTAAAAAAGAAAAAAATCCTCTTTCACCAGAACAATGCACCCGCCCACAAAGTCGCTTTGGCATAGGAAAATTGAGGGATTTGAAGTATGAATTATTGTAACATCCTCCCTATTCGCCAGATTTGGCTTCCTCTGACTTTCATCTATTCCCAAACCTTAAGAAATTTGTGGCTGGAAAACGTTTCAGGACTAATGAAGAGGTGATAGCAGCAGTAAATGGATATTTTGAAGACCTTCCAGAATCGCACTTCAGGGACGGAATCCAGTTATTGGAATAATGTTAGACAAAGTGTATTGAACTAAAGGGAGACTGAATTAAAAAATAAATCCATTTTTATAATAAAAAAACTCATTTTCACTACTAGGCCGACAACTTTTTACTTGCCTCGTACAACTATAGAAGTTGGACAAAGGAAGTCACATTTCCTTTGACGTATTCTTATATCCCAATATATTGTAACGTTTTTCAAACTAGCTACTGCAACTAATTGCTAAATGGGTTCGGTTTAGATAAAACACATAAAACTCCAACAACACCAATTTATTGTTCAACACAATAAATTACAAATAAAACACTTAAATACACTGTAATAAACCAACAAAAGTTCTCTCAGTTCACATTTTCTTTACTTTCAACAAGCACGCATTCCATTTGTAACGAGACTCTCCCTCTCAAGCTGTTCTTCTCCTATTTATACAATTGGAGAAGGTTCTGGAAACCTCTCGAACATCTAAGTCGCGGTAGACCGTGAAAGACCGCTGTAGAAGAATCTAGAGGCCCCATTAGCGCTTCGCAGCGGCCACGAGGAGAACTTGAGGTGCCTGCTTCTTCCCCTAGATGGCACTAGTGATTGCGTCACAATATTTACCCAATGTAATTCATATCTGAGTGCAAATAATAATAATAATCAATGCAACTCCTTTGTATGGAAGGCTTCAGGTCGCAACTTCTCCAGAAATCTTCTAAAATCAATATTTACATTATAAAAATATCAAATTGCATTGTGTCCTTTTTATAACATATATATATATATATATGCTGAAAAAAGAAATATTTTTTATCTTGGGAAAAATAATAAAATTGAGATCGTAAGCCGTAATAATATTGAGATAAAAAAAAATAATAATAGAATATAATAATAAATAATAACAAAATTGAGATCGCAAGCACCCGCTCTAATTCAGATGAACATCCAGTAATATCGACCTCAAAAAACTTTCAATAAATCTGGCTGTGTTTCACCAAAATGTTCGAGAACTTAACACAAAGTTAGATAAGTTTAGATCACATGTCCAATCCATCAATTTTGATGTGTTGTTTTCAGAAACATGGCTTAAACAAAGTATAACAGATATGAGTTCAATTACAAAATTTTTCGTTGTGATCGAAATGGTCAAACTAGTGTTAAGATTAGAGGTGGAGGAGTTCTCTTAGCCATAAGAAATTGTTTCAATTTTAAGCAACTGGATGTTCAAATGTCTAATATTGAACATGTTTATGTGCTATTAAATTTTCCAAGTTGTCCGATAATAATAGGTTTAGTATACAATCCCACCTTTCAGTAGTTTATATACATTTATTAAGAATTCTGTAATAACCTAGAAGACATATGTGTTAGATTTCCGAATGCCCAATTTTTACTTATTGGCTTACCTATTACTGATAGTAATTGGTGGTTAGATATTGCGGATGGACTACTATCTAATAATAAAGTTAAATTAATATATATGTCTGTGATAAAATTAATGAAACTTAAACAATGCAACAAGGTATTAAATATTTTTTTTTTAATTTAAGGCGGTTTAACATCTATGGTCATTAGCGCCCGTAGCCTTCTCAGCGCCCGTAGCCTCCGGACAGAGTACTCTCGCTACAGACAACACTATCCATCACCGAACAGTGAGATGTAGAGGCTCCTAGGAAGAATAAATCTAAGAGTAGCACTGGAGTCGAACCCGGGACCTCCGCGTGGGAGTCCAACGCGCTAACCACTTAGTTTATTAAATATTTATAATATGTTAGACCTAATATTTACCAATCTTCCAGCTGGCTCAGTAAACAGTGCAGCCAATGCTCTTTTAGATATAGATCATTATCATCCATCATGGAATTTATTATTAAAATTTCAATTTCTAAATTTAGTTCGCATGTTTCATTGGATGAATTTAATTTTAACAAATGTAACTATAATGATATTGTGAGGTACATGGATGATAATCTAGATGTAAAACTTCTGAAAGATTGTGATAACGTATTATTTTCTAAATTGTGCAATTCGTAAGTTTGTTCATAAAATTAAATTAGTAAACCCTACTTTTCCGGTATGGTATTCTGCTGTACTTAAAAGTTTGATGAAACAGAAAAAAAAACGCACAAAACATATAAATGTACAAACGATAAAAAAATCTTATGATGTCATAAAACAACTACGTAGCCAATGTAAATATCAAATGAATGTTGATTACGCTAATTATATCACTGATGTTCAGAGTTCAGTAGTTAATGGCAACATCAAATATTTTTGGTATTATATCAAATCTCTAAGAAGGAAAGATGGTTTGTTTACCAGATACTGTTTGTTTGGTTACCATAGAAGCCGAATACGGTCCAGATATGTGCAACCTTTTTTGCTTTATTTTTCTCTAGTGTGTACAAGCAACCAGATAATGTTATAAATATTCCGGATTATAATTTCAACCGAGATATGGATGTTGGTAATATTGTAATAGGCGAAGGGGAAATTCTTGAGGCTTTGAATCAGGTAGATATTTCAAAAGGAACAGGTCCTGATGGTCTGCCTCCTGTGTTTTGCTAAACCTTACCAAATGTCCTGGCTCCTCTGCTTAATGTTATCTTTAGTTTATCTCTTTCTTCTGGTTATTTTCCTCAGTACTGGAAACTCACTTATACTCCTGTTCACAAATCTGGTGAAAAAAAGAAATGTTATAAATTATCGACCTATTGCAGGGCTCTCTGTTATACCCAAGATTTTTGAAAAAATAGTGTCGGACCAATTAAAGCCCGGCTTATGTCGAATTGTATCTCCTCTGCAATATGGTTTTATGCCTAAACGCTCTGTTTGCTCAAATATGCTCGTTTTTGAGCAGTATATCATGAATTCTCTTGAGGTAGGCAATCTGCAGGTTGACTGCATATATACTGACCTTACAAATGCCTTTGACACTGTCTGTCACAAGTTTTTAATTGCAAAACCCAAACCTTATGGGGTAACTGGAAGTTTTTTTAGCTGGGATTAGTAGTTAGTTATCTGACCAATAGGAAGCTAATTGTGAAAATTGGTTCACATTGTTCTGAAGCATTTAGTGTTTACCCTGGGGTGCCGCAGGGGGCTCAACTGGGTCCACTTCTCTTTCTTATATTCTATAATGATGTAGTTGACATATTTTCTGGTGTAGAAGTGTTACTCCTGACTGATAATCTAAAGATATTTCTTAAAGTCTTAAACCTTAATGACGTGAACATCCTGCAATACAACCTTCAAATGTTTTACAAGTGGTGCTGCATTAACTCATTGACAGTCAATATTAATAAGTGTAATGTTATAACATTTTCCAGGTCTCATGTTGGGATTTTCTACTCGTACAGTCTCGAAGGTGCAGCCATTACACAGTTAATTCTGTCAGGGATCCAGGAGTTATCTTCGATTCGTCTTTAACATTCAGGAAACATATAGACAATATTATTGGCAAGGCCTATTAAAATGTTGGGTTTTCTTTTTAGGAATACGCATAGTTTCGTTAATGCTATGCCCTCAAGGTTCATACCTCTCACTAGTTAGATCTCATCTGGAGTTTGCTACTCAACTCTGGTTTCCCAGCTCCTAAGATGCATAGAATCAATAGAAAGAGTTCAAAAGAAATTCCTACGTTTCCTATCATTCGGATTATCTATTCCAAATGACTACAAACAGCTATCTGAAAGATTAAACCTACATTCTTGTCATCAGCGTAGTCTGTTAAATCACCCACTACTTACATTTGATATTTTAAATGGACTAAAGACAGCTGTGAATTGGTTAACATTAGTTTCAATGTTCCAAACAAGTATACCAGAAGAATTCACCTTTTATAAAGTTTTATAAAAGAAAATACACATTTAATTCATCAAACCCTAGACGTCTTAGATTGGCAAATAAGTTGAAGAGGAGATTGATATATTAAATATGTCTAGGTATCAATATAAAAATAAAGTTGCTTCTTAACTAATAAAAATAGACGAGCAGTGTATTATTAACCTAACCATTTTAACTTCCAAGTTATTTTTTCTGTATAGTTCCAATATTGCTATTTTCATAGGATCATCTTTCTTAAACTATAATAATTATCTTTTTAGTCTTAAAAATTAATATTATCATTAGTCATATTTTATTTGAGAAAATTAATTGCTATAATCTTCATGGAATTTTACATACAATTGAATACATCTTCAATAGTAGTGTCTATATCTATATATACCTATCATATATTACAAATAATTGTGATCATAAAAGTATTTTAAAACTTGTAATCCAGTGTCATATTGTAGGTTATATTTGTATCGAATGTAAAAGGATTTGTTCCGTACATATATAATAAAAAAAAAAATTATCTAAACATGGGAATAAATTCACTTTTTCTCTCTCTCTGGTCGAACCCTACAACTTCTAAGAATATAATATTTCCGATAGCCGACAAGCAACAATTAATTAATTAACGGAAAAAGGTTTGGAAAAGGTGGTAATCGATATAGAAATATACTTAAGGAAAACCTTGTAGGCATTTTATGTAGCTAAAATGTTTTCGTAAAGGTAAAAATATAGAAATATAAATTTATATATATATAATATTACATCAGTTATGCATTAAGCAACCTTGGTTCACATCATTTCATATTATCAATATGATAATTATTATGATTATGGTGTATATATAAACAAATACATAAATATTAATATAATTTAAAATAATAAATGTGCTAATAACCATTAGTAGATGCACTCTAAAAGAATAATAAGGTAATTTTTGTTTCCATCCATTATCAAGAAATGCGCCGATCGATTAGATAGAATCCTGAGTTTCATAGAATCAGTACTGCTAGAGAATGTTAGCGTAAATTTTGAAAGTCTGAAAAGTAGCTAAGAGTAAAGTTGGTAAGCTCTAATTATTTTCAATTTTTTTCTTTGTCCAGCTCCTAAAATCCATTAAAACAATGCACAAAATGGACGACACTGAAATAAGCGTTCCAGATTTCACACTATTCATATTAGTTCTGGCTATGTCAGGCGTAATTGGTTTATACTATGGTTTGGTTAAAAGAAACGCAGATACCATACAAGAATATATGTTTGGCAGTGGTAATTTACCATTAATACCAGTATGTCTCTCCAATATTTCAAGGTATTTCAAAAATTAGTTTTATTTTATGCTATAAAAATAATGACACAACACAGTACAAACATCTCATTATAAAAATAATGCTTTAAAATCCACATAATTATTTCATGTAAAAGATTTTCTATAGACACTAAACTTAGATTCAAAGAGAAGACGATAAATGATGTTTGTTCCCAGTGCGGTGTCCAGCATAACAATGATAGTAATCCCTCGGGAAGCTTACTACTATGGTGCTCAAATTATGTTTATACCATTGGCAGAATTTGCATTCTTCTTTATCAAGTATCTCTTCATTGTACCAGTATTTTATAATTTAAAATATCCATCAATTTTCGAAGTAAGTATTGTATTTTATATTGAGTTTTCTTGATTGAAATCTATTATATAACTAAATTTGTATTTTGTAATTTTTAATTTATCTGAAATTTAGTAAAACTTTTAGAAAATTTAATACAATATTCAAACTATATCCACAAACTTATGTTAGCTGCTTTAAAAATGTATCACAGGAATTACATCAACAAAGAAATGACCAATGACAAGCGCAAATGTAACCGGGACGACATGTAAAAAGATATCAGATTTTTTAAACACTTACCCCTTTTTTTTTAGACAAATTAAATTCATAATGAATAATAAACAATTATAAAAGGACATTGAACCAGCACTGAATCTCTATAATAACTAGAGCATATACGAACTTATTAAAACTTGACCATAGGACAGAGCTGCAGAATAATTTGGTAAACAAACAAAAATACATTAAAACTATGCCAGACATTAATGAACTAGAGATACTGAAACGATGCCGAATGGATCTATAAAATATCAAAAATTTAATACTAAAAAACACTTCTTATTACAAATACACATAAGAAGACAATGTGGATGAAACTTACATACTATTTTATCTTACTAATAACAAACGGATAAAAACTGAACAAACAAACCAACAAACATGTCACAAAAAATAAGAGTGTATGCAAATGAGAATATGCAATAACAATCCACATATGTTTGTAAAATAATTCTTTAACCGGTCATTAACTAAAAGTAATTCATTGTCCACTCATCCGGCCGTATAGAAGTATTTCTCATCCGTCCACACTAAAAAAAATAGAAGGTGTATTTAGGAATGTGCATTGAAGAGAGTTAGTAGGCGATCTCATACTGTTGGGACAGACAGATTACTAAACGCAGACCCTAAACCGCTCAATGACGCAAAATCAACAGCGTTATTACAAAAAAATACCTTTGACAAGTTTTTGTCTAAAAAGAAATATCTATCTGATAATTACATTTCATGTGTTTGCCTACATTCAAATAATCTTAATTAATTATTTTTGTTTTCTAGTATTTAGAAAAAAGATTTAACAAGTTCACAAGGAGATTAACGTCTACTATCTATTGTTTAACTCAGGTTTAATTATATCTCGATTATATAAAACATTTTATATGACTGACAAAACCCTTTTAGAAAAATTAAAATGTTATTTTACAGATATTTTACTTGTTCGTAATTGTTTACTCGTCAGGAAAAGCTGTTACACAAGGTAAATACCTCATTAAATTTTATTTTGACTATGTACATACTCCTATTATAATTGCACTCAATTTTTAATCTTGTTTTTTACTTTGTATTACTGCTATAAGAGGAGTATTGTGATCATGTCAAATTTTCTAAATTGAGTTATATCGGAAATATAAGTTTTGAGGTCCATTGAGTCAAACAAATGTGTTTTGGCGAATGGTCTGTTTTATATATATATATATATACACGAGTATATATATATAACAAAAACGCAGGAACTTGAAACTTGGTATTCTGTAATTCTAAGAAATTACGTAATTCCCAGACCTTTTTCTCTTTACAAAGGTGGAGTTTGCTCTGGGAGGTATAAAATAAGGTTAGTCTCAATGCCATCTGCAGTAGGGTATGTCATGACATTGTCTTGACTGACCTTCGTAATGGTAGAGAAACGTGATGTTTCGGACCTCCTGAAGTGATGTAATTTTCTTGGTCATTTACCACAAAGTTTTAAATATTTGAATTATCTGGAACTAAATAATATTTAATTCACTTTTAGTGTTTCGAATTCCGTTTTATATATTTTCACCAACTGCTTGTATGCTGTGCGTCGTTTTCACTGCACTAGTAAGTTTAATCATTATTATTTTTATTTCCTGTTTTAGATTAACATAAATATTTTGAACTTTATTACTTTTCAATTAAACAAACCCAATGTAAATAACTTCCTTTAATATAAATAACTAACTAAATAATTCATCAGAGACATTTTCCGTGGTAGCCTGCTTCATTTTGTGGTCATCGACCGGTTTCGGGCGTTCGCCCATCTTCAGGATGCGTTTTTCAGACAGTGTGAACTCTCTTTCACACTCTCTTAGAGTGTGAAACTAAGTCTCTGTACGAGTCTGTGTTGGCACACTGTCTGAAAAACGCATCCTGAAGATGGGCGAACGCCCGAAACCGGTCGATGACCACAAAATGAAGCAGGCTACCACGGAAAATGTCTCTGATGCTTTCCAGCTCTGCGGAACCAACCACCACAACAACTAAATAATTAATTAATTATAATTAAATTTCAATTTAGGGAGGCCTAAGAGGTGTTGTCTGGATGGATACGGTTCAAGCTTGTATCATATTGATGTCCTTCATGATTTTCATCGCCTATGGAATTTATGATGTGGGAGGACTGACCAATGTTTACAACATTTGTCTAGATGGTGGTCGCTTTAATATTGATGTGTAAGTGGTATGGATATAATATCTATTGTGTAATATGGATCATGTTTAATCTGTTATCAAACAAATCTTCAACTGTTCAATGTAAATGATAGTCAAAAAACTTGATTTACTTCCTTTGAAAATAAAAAATAAAAAGAGGGAACAAGATCGTTCGAAAATCAAATAAGCCTTAGCATTTTTTCATCTAGGGACGTTTGTAAGCTTCCGAACTATGGGACCAGTCTTTATATCTACTGTCTGTAACAGAATTTAATGTGAAAGTAAATCCGAAACTGATCGGAATCAATGAGAAGATGAAGCATGTTATGACTGGCATAATTCCAGTTTATTTTTATTTATTTATACATACATACATGGTTGCACCCCATTTATGTAATTTTCTTACCCAACACATAAACAAAACAAACACTATACGAGAAATAGACAAACTACAGATATAAAAGATTAAAAAAATAGAACATATAAAATACAAACTAGACTAGATAATAGAATAAAAAATTGGGTATATAAAAAATATGAATATAAAAATAATAGGTTTATAGCGAGTATCTATTGTAGGAACATGGAAGTCGATTAATCCCAGCAATTCAGGAAAATCTATATAATGATGTATAAGTTTGAAGAGGAAAATAAGGTCTGCTCTTAGCCTTCTGAAGGATAGAGTACTCAAATTAAGGGAATCCAACACATCAGAATAAGTTAATCTTTCACTTGATAAACCCATCATTTTAGCAATCCTTCTCAGAAACCTATGCTGAACCCGTTCAATAGCATCAATGGTGAATTTTATAATAAGGAGTCCAAACTGGAGGAGCAAATTCAAGTCGTGGACGAACCAAATGTAAATACAGTCTTAAAATACTGAAGGGATTCTAAAAGAAGTGGGATTCCTAAAGACAAAACCCAACATCTTGTAACTGTTGCTGACTATCTTTTCAATATGAGAGCTAAAGGACAGTCTAGAATCTAAGGAGATGCCAAGATCATTCACAGAATTATCACGATTTAAAGGAGTATCATTGAGAGTATATTTAAAGTGCAGAGAAGAGCGTGATCTGAAAAAGAAATTACTTGGCATTTCGAGATATTTAGTTTAAGAAGATTATTTGTGGACCAAACAGAAAGTCTGTCAACAGCATCCTGAAGAACTTGGCTATCACGACTATCTATGATTTTCCTAAATAGTTTAACGTCGTCAGCAAAAATTAGAATGTTAACATCTGGAAGAACTAGTTTAACATCATTAATGAAAATCAGGAACAATAAGGGATCAAGATGTGATCCTTGAGGTACTCCAGAAAGGACAGTATAAGGCAATGAAAGGAATGATTTTACTTTAACAGTCTGAATACGGTGGGTAAGATAATTTTGCAACCAGCATAGCATTGTACCATAAATGCCCAAACATTTAAGTTTAGTAAGAAGTAATGTATGGTTCACACTATCAAAAACTTTGGAATAGTCAGTGTAGACACAGTCAACTTGAGAACCTTTTTCGAAACATTTAAATATGAACTAGACATAAGACAATAAGTTCGTGGTAACAGATTTTTTGGAGTGAAAGCCAAGTTGCTCCGGTATGATTATATTCCTTACTGAAGACATTAGCTTAATGTAAACAATTGATTCGAAGTTTAGGAATGGTACTTAAAATACTGATAGGGCGATAATTTTGTACATCTTGTCTGGAACCATTTTTGAATATAGGAATTACAAAACTGGATTTCCAACGTGAGGAAAATTGCCCAGTAGAGAGGGAACTATTGAACAATAAAAATAAAGGAACTAACAAAGGTTGTGTGCATCGCAATAACAGACAAGGAGGAACTCCATCAGGACCTGCAGAGTGATATTTATTTAAATGTTGAACCGCTTTCTCGATATCACACATTGAGATAAGGAAGGGTATAAAGTTTATATTACTAGGTAAAGCAGAAGCCACATTAAGAGCAGCAATGGAAGGTTTATCTTTGGTTTATCACTAGAAAAATGTGATGCAAACAACTCAGCAATTTCATCACCTTTTGTACAAGACTGATTGTTTAAAAACATTTCATTTGGAATATCAACGCTAGATTTGGTAGACTTAAAATATCTCCAAAATTGTTTTGGATTTGTCTGAATATTGCTTTCAGTCTGAATTATATATTGCTCATACAAATATTTAGACAGTGATTTGCATTTGGATCTTAGAGTGGAAAATCTAGAATAATCTTCTTTTAAGTTTGTTATTTTGTAGAAGTAGTGAGCAATTTTCTTCGCTTTTACTAGACAATTTAATTCAGAGTTGTACCAATGAGGAAAAGTAGATGTAAAAATACTTTTTACAGGGACATAGTGGTCGATGCCAGAATATAGAATTTGATAAAAATAATCTAAAGCAACTTCTAGAGGCTTATCATGAATAAAAGACCAGTCTTGACTAGTAAGATACATGTTTAAGAGATTATATTTACGATTGTTGAAATCATAGACCAATTTATGACTCTTTAGTGAATTAATAATACTATCACAGCAGATCTCTAGTTCAACCTCTAAGGGAGGATGGTAATTATCAACATTGGTAATTGCAATATCACATTTCTTTACATTTAAACTTAAATTACTAAACACTAAATCTAACAAATTTGAATTTACATAATTCGGATATTGTTGTAAAACATCTACAACTTGGCAGTGTTGTTCATACATGTTTGTCGTGAAATCCGGAGGGAGATACACACTCCCGGCAATAAGGGTGGATGTTTTCATAGATATTTTGACAAATACCTGTTCAATATTACTACTTACGGTGATGAGGCGGGAAGACCCTAAATTAGAACGTATAGCAATGAGAGTTCCTCCTCCAGATCTCTTGTGTCCACCAGTTCTGTCTGCTCTGTAAATGTTAAAGTTTGAGAAACCTAATTCATCATCACTAATGGAATCACATAAATTTGTTTCAGTGAAGACAAAAACATCGAAACCACTACTATGTATAACACTTCGAAGATTGACAAGTTTAGTCCGCAACCACCTGACGTTTTGGTAGTAACACTGCAGATATGTTCGATGTCCTAACTCAAGTTTTTTTGAATGTCTTTTTGTATGATTATAGGGATTCCATGTGAATATTTAATAGTTAAATTGGCCTCACTATTTGCTGTCCTTTTCTCCAGCTCCAAACGAAGGGATTTTAGGTATTCGCGTTCCCGTACTGTTTTATCTAAACTCATACGCAGGGGAGCAGGCAGTTTTACTCTTGATTGAAATAGCTGGAATGCATCCTACTGTGTGGAACAGACTAACTTCAGTGGTCGAGGTTTTAGGAGATTCAGCGTTTTACCTAAACGACTAGTTTTTATAACTTTACTAACCAGTACATCATCATTTATAGTATTTCGAACGCAGTCGATATCGCTTTTTAAACGCTTATCCATAGATGGTCTGTTTGTTTCTGGTACATTGAATAAAATAACATTGCATGAACGTCTTTGTTTATCATTGATTTCTCTAAACAAATCTTCTGGCGATAATACTTGCTTACTCGTGTGGGTATACAGTTGTTTTACTTCTTGAAGTTCTTGTTTAAGGTCATATAGCAGTTTCATGATATTTGGAAGACCTTTTAAACCGACGTCGCACTGGGAACACAAAAATTTTAATTGTCGTTTCTTTAAATTCATGCACTTGATCTCATTAAAGGTTAAGCCTGAACAAGAAGTATGCACACTATTACTGCAAGCATCACAGAAGTATTGCTCCTTATTTTCAGAGAAATCTAAATTACAAATAGCGATAATTACCCAAATAGCACACGATGCAACCATTTTTTCATTATAAATGCTATTTTCAATTAAAAAGAACTTAATCAAAATAGAACGAATTATAGCACAACTTACTGAGAGGAAGGATACACTCTTATTGTTGATTCATGTTTAAAAAACTAGTAATAAAAAAGTTTTTAGCGAATGGTTTGTACATGCGTATGTATGTATGTATGTGGGTGTGTGTGTGTGTGTGTTGTGTAAGCAAACGATGTGTTCGATTTTGGTACTACCACCGATTCTGATACGAAAGTTTCGAGCAAAATCCATCAACCACAAACTTTACTTTGTGTTTATGTTTTGTTTCCTGGTTTTTCATGATTTTCTCGAAAAAGCTCCAACAATTTTCTTTAATCTTCGTATACTGTCTGTATACATATATATGTTGGCTGTGTAATTTGTAAACCATCACTTTTATTTGAAACATTTTCTCGGGATAATTGATTCCTATGTGGTTTTCTTCTTCCTTTTTTTTTTGCATTTGTCAGGTCAGGTCAGGTCAGGTCATCTAAAATTAATAAATAATTCTTTCACTTACTAGGTGTGTGTGTGTGGGGGGGGGGGTTATAAGCATGGACTTATAAGTGGGAGGTCCCTAGTCGATTCCCGCATATAATTACTAAATTTTATATTCGATCATAGTTTCCAAATTTGCTGATCTTAGAGGAAGTATTGTGGAGGAAAGTCGAAAATTACTAATTCAGAGTACTATAAACACATAACCTAAATAGTATTATAAACAGTCTGTTGAGAAAAGTCTGAGATAGAAGAAAACGGGTGAGATGGAATCTAAGAAATCCAGTAAAAGTCTTGTAATTTTCACGCGAATTATTTTGTTTTTTTTATTGTTTTACTTTCTCAATAAGAGAGCAATAGGCTGGAAATAGGAATTATTGCGATCATGACAAATTTTATTCCGGTGTTCAAGTTTTCACCGGAAATACAATTTTCGAGATTCCTCTTGAGCCGAAAAAAATGGTTTTTAGATATTGTCTAAGGGGGTGGGTTTTGTGAGGTTTGCAAAAAGTGTAAAGCGAAAAATCACCGGCAATACAAAATTGATATTCCAGTTAAGCCCCAACACGGCATTTGATAGTGATTTCGGGTTATCCATCAGCCGGAAGTGAAAATTTGCTGTAAAATAATTTTCGGAAGAAAAATTTTCTTGCAAACAATACTAACGATTTTCTTTAAACTACGTATACTGTTAAAAAAAACTCCTATTACTTTGATGTGAACAAATTTTGCCTGCAAAATAGATTTTTGAAGGGTTCCGGTGGGAACAGCAAACTTAAGCTTTCCTATAAAGTCCGCTTCAGTATTATCTATCTAACATAATATCTTGAATATCAAGTAGTTCTATCTATATAATATCAAGGAGCATTCCTAGAATTCCAAATTTGTACAAAATCGGTTAAGTAAACGATATACGAAAATGCGATTTTAATGAATTTTTTCAGAGTTTGTTTTTTGGATTTTTTTTCTCGAACAATGCTACGATTTTTTTTTTTATGGTTGAAATGCTAATTGCAAAAATTTGAAACATTTTAGTGGGCAAATTAATTTAGAGGATTCTGAACAGAACTTATGACGTAACGTTTCAAATGTTATTTGGATTTTTGTTCATGTTATTGGCGCTATCTTCTGGACTTGAATGTACCTGCAATGGGTGTTAATTAACATATATCCCCCACCATCTGTAATATATAGTTAGGGTAAATGAGTAATAATTTCCAAGGTTAAAGGAAATAATTGTAGAGGGAAGGAAAAGGAATAATTGTCACATTTATAATTATACTAACTACAATAAAAGGAACTCCTTTAAAAGATTTAAAAAAAAAAAAAAAAATTTATACTTTTTTTACAGATTTGACTTCAGTCCTTTTGTAGGCTATGCACCAGTATATACTTTCCTAGCAGCAATTTTTGTATGCATGGTAACGTCTGGATACAATCAGGGCGCCATGCAAAGATATTTATCACTGCCATCATATGGAAAAGCAAAGGTGTAAGTTTTATTTCGTCAACCTATTTATTGAATGATAAAGGGCATAATGGGCAGGGAATGTTGAAATGGGCATAATTTGAACCTATTCAACGAGAGGCATTCTATAATTAAAGAAAAAAAATGGTTTATAGTTCTATTGTGGTTTATTAAATGAATCTCACAATTTTCTTATTTTTCAAATAATACCCCAAATACATTTATACATATTTGTCACAACTCTCTACTAGTTTCTTCATATAGTAAATTCTTAGTCTTAAAATGTGAACCAGTTTTGCAGAATTTTTTTTTTGTCCACTTCTTTTTTGCCGTGAAACTTGATATCATCCCTTGACGGTAACAAACAAAAGAAATCTGTTAGTAGGAGGATATCCGGACTGTAAGGCGGTTATGGGATGATTTCAGGATGAATGGTTTCAGGCATGTGGTCGACCATTGTCCTGGAGTAAGAGTATTCCTTTCCTCCAAACAAATCACGTCGCTTTTTCAAAGAACGTAGACTTCTTATTATTTTCAAGCTTCTCTCTTTAGTACTGACACTCTCATAGGAAGCAGCTCTTAAACAACATGGACGTTCTACATCTCCAAATATTTTTAGCAACATTTTGCCGCCGAAGGTTGAATCTTGAATTTCTACTTTGTCATCTTTATTGTAAAATTTTTGTTATCAAAATACATGTTTTGAGGTCCCCTGGGTCCAAAAAAGTGATTTTTAGAAAAGGGAACTGTGTGAATATCTTGTCTGATTACAGTTCCCTAAAACCTTGTATGTGGCCTAAATGTCAGAAAAGATTCTTCCGCCGCTGTGCTCTTAAACCTAAGATATTGGTTAAGCTTGAAGATTTCAGCCTGGAAAACGGATTTAGTTCTTCAAGGATATACTATTGCCGATGCCAGCTGCATTCCATCAATTAACTGGTACAAATCCTGGAGCCATCTGTAAGAGCTATAATTATTTC
>JAAEAF010000641.1:0-14397 GCA_011037195.1 Triatoma infestans | reverse complement strand
CAGTAATAATTTTGCTGTGAATTTTCGCATTTCTGCATTATTTTTTAAAGAAAATGTATATGCTGTTCCGAGTAAATTTGATTTAGCGATGTTGCCGCTCATGAATACTGAGAATGAATGTTTTTATTTTTATTGTGTTTATTCTTAATTTTTGAGTGAATTTTCACATCTCTTCACAGGTTTTCATGATATACATATGCTCTAATCCATGTCGTTGTTGTTAGATATGAAAATGTTTAGGGTTTTATTTAATGTGTTTGCATTCAATAGTGAATCCCAAATATTTAACCAACCTAATGTTTAAGATAAATTATGATTTACTTCATTAAATATATTATGGAGGGTTCTTACTGAAATTACATTTATAAGGGAAAAAATGTTTGGTCATGGAAGTCTCCTTGTTATTTTTTAATATTAGTTTAATTATAACAAGTTACTTGCAGCCATCGTTTCTGACACTGGATTTTCTAAGGACAACAAATTTTGGATCGCATTTATAATAAAACAGACTGTTTTCTTTGAGTTAATGATTAGAATTTAGAACCACCCATCAGATCCAGTTACGGAACAGAGATCTTAAATTAAGCACATGTGACTGTAAAAATAATGTGACCAGCTACACAGATTGCCAGGCATGAATATTATATCATACATATTGGAATCTAAACAAGGATGAGATATACAGAAATATTTTTTAGTTAAGAAGACTAAGAAACTTATCCATGCGTTTCATTGTTTACAGTTCAGATTGTATGTTAATAAAATCAAAATTTCCAGCATGTAAAGGCAAAATACATGTTGAATCTTGAAAAAACACGATAGATTATGACTCAAAACCTAGGTTAGGGGGGAAAAAATATATGACTGTTTAGACGTGTTGTGACCTGTTAGAAGGGGTGTGAGTTGAGACAGTCTAGATGGGGGCTGAATAGTTACATATGATAATTAGCACAAAATTTAGGACTTGCATTTCATAAGCTAACTAGTAAGTGTTGTCATAATAGTGTAAGGTTAGAGAAATTGTGTGCGTGAATTGGTGGCATTGAAAGAAAAATTTTCATTTCTAATCTTCACTGCGACAAGTTACATCATATATGATCCAACAAGGTAAGTTATATGCTGCCGTACTACAACATATGGAGAGCAGCTAAAGAGAGTTTTCTACCAAACAAATTTGTTTTAGAGATTACCGATGAGATGTTCAGAAATATCGATTAGGTCGGAGGAAAATATCTACTTTGTATTAGGTTTTTGATAAACAGATAAGACATGAAATAAAATTTGGAGTGATTTGTATAATTTATTTTTTTGTGAATTTTTAAATAAAAAGGTAATAATTTATTTATACAATGGAATTTTAATTATATGGTGAAGAAACATATATAAAATTTGGTAAGTATATTAATTTTAGCAGAAAGGAAATGTGAACTGTAGCTGGCTGGAGCTTGATCAGGCATGTTGAGACATGCATGGTAACACATAATAACCATAGATATTAAAAGAGTATTTCTTTCTTTTTTATTATATTCGAAATACTATTGGCTAACATGGGTGACGTGATACGGGGATATGTATGCTGTTTATAGACAATAATATTTGTAATTTGCATGGTGAGTCATCATTTTAATTGATAGAACAATGGACAGTGGTTTTGGTTTGTATATAGATGGATAAATAAGTAAAAAGTATTCTCATAAATCGATGATAATCGATATACTAGATTGATATGTGTAATCGTTATGCTTGATCGATACTAAACACACATTAGCTTAGTATAATTTATATCTTCCACAGATTACAACACCTTTAAAAAGGTTCTATTGGCTAAAACTTGAGTGTTGCGCATGCGTAATAGATGTCAAAATAGCACTTGCGCAGAAGGTTGAAATCCTATTTGTTATATAAGAAAAGTATTCTCATAAATGCAGGCGTAGTAGATTTAGAAGTTTGAAACTTGCAATACTAATGGCTGGCTAGTGTTTTGAGCATGCGTGTTTAGATGGTGAAATCGGTTATTCGTTAGATCGATTCGGACAGGCAAGAAAGGTAATGAGTACAAAGTTTTATTTTTATATAATAGGATTAAGTATTACAAAACATGCTAAGAAGACCTGTGGTAACATGTCCGAACAGGCAAGAAAGGTAATGAGTGCAAAGTTTTATTTTTACATAATAGGATTAAGTATTAAGAAACATGTTAATAAGACCTGTGGTAACATGTCCGTCGTAGATTTAGAACACTGTAAATTGGCTGTGACGTCACAGAGTGAAAATAATAAGTTATAGATGGGCAGTTTTCTTTGGAGTTTGTCAGTTCTCGGGATGCGTGTGTTGTGTTAAAATGTGAGCAGCAGGCAGTTGGATGGGGTAAGTAACTCTTTTTTTCTTTATGACTTGTTAAAGTTGGGGTTATGATGAAAATAATTGATTATTAAGCTGCATGTAAATACTGCATTCCTATTGGCTAAGAGTGTGAGAGCCGAAATTCCATTAGCTAGTGCGCATAATCGAAATACAATATAGTTCTAGATTCTGATTGGTTGAGAAAATGACGTCACTAGAATGGGTGGGGATAGCTTCTCCATATCTCTTAAGAAGATTAAGTCTTAACATTGTATAAACATACATTTATTTTCTTAACAGGATTAAGTATTAACAATGTTCGAAATGAAAAATAATAAACTATTTGCAAAGTTGGGCAGGTGTTCATGACTCATTGTATATACAAATATTTTTTTCATAATAGGATTAAAATATTGTAACGTGAGTAACATGCTCGAACAGGCAAGATATGTTTATTTGAGTTCAAAGTTTAATAAACAAAAATCACAAATAGGGATTAAGATAAGATTTTTTTCTTTTTTATAATGAATAATACTGTTAATGCAAAGTTTATGTTCAATGACAAGTGGTAACATGTCCGGGCAGGCAAGATATGTTAGAAATAAATAAAATAAAAATTTCCTAGATGAGTCATTGTATAAACTTACATTTTTCATAATAGGATGAAGTATTACAAACATGCTAAGACCTGTGGTAACAGGTCCGGACAGGCAAGATATATGTTGTTTTGATTATAAAGTTCAATAAACAAAAGAATACAAAGTGATTAAGATAAGAATAGATATATGTATATATTTTATTAGTACAAAGTTTAATTTCAAAAGGTGATGCAATAACTGGTAGAAGAAAATAGATAGTGTTTTTCTTATTAATAAATTATATTTATAAGATCGATATTAATCAATATGAATAATCGATATTTGTAATCGATATATTGCGATTGGCAGTGAAACACTATAGACTGTGTGACGTTATCTGAATGGGGGATTTGTCTAGAAGGTAGTGGTAATAAATAAGGCACTGGCAATACTATTGCTGTGTGACGTCATACGAATAATATATTGAAAAGGCAGTGGTTTCGTTAGTTTTTTATTAATAAATTATATTAATAAAATCGATATTAATTGATATGGATAATCGATATTTGTAATCGATATATTGCGATTGGCAGTGAAACACTATAGACTGTGTGACGTTATCTGAATGGGAGATTTGTCTAGAAGGCAGTGGTAATAAATAAGGCACTGGCAATACTATTGCTGTGTGACGTCATACGAATAATATATTGAAAAGGCAGTGGTTTTTGTCATACAATATAATAAAATCAATATTTGTAATCTATAAGGCGGCGGCAAAGATGCGCATGCCCCAATTAGCAATGACGTCATAGGGGAGTGGGGATAAACGTTACTATAGTACATTGTATTGTCGAATGTAGTTCAGTTCTGTGTAAGTGCGGGTCGTGTTAATATCAGCAGCAGCAGCAGCAGGGAGCTGGAAGGGGTAAGTCAATCTTTTTATTATTTTGATTGTGTGGTGAAAGCTAGATGTCACTCCGCCATATTGTTTTTTTATGTTTTTGTGAATTTCTTTATTATTATTATGTGTGACAGTTGAATGCATCTCCGCCATATTTTTTTCTATTATTTAATTTTTTGTGAGTGGGTTGAGCGGAAATAAAATTATGATAGTGCGGGCGTTAAGTGTACGTTGAAAACTACAGCTAGCGAGAGGACTACTATGGCCGAGTGGTTAGGGTGATGCGACTTCCAACCTATAGATTGTAGGATCGAATCGCAGGTAAGACAAGTTTTTTCACATAAAATAAAAATAAAAAATACCTCTCCAGCCTAGAGTTAGGAGAGGGGTGGTGTGTTACGGTGTTAGGTTCCGCCATCTTGTTGTGGGGATGGAGGTGGAAAGAAAATGGAGTCATCGGATTGGATGATAAATTCAGGAGTGGGGGGTAATGGATTGGATGCTAGGTTAGGGAGCGGGGTGGGGGAGAAAATACGGCCATCGGATTGGACGATAAGTTAAGGGGTGAGGGGCGGAAAGAAAATGGAGTCATCGATATGGATGATAAGTTAAGGGGAGGGGGTGAGTAGGTGTGGCTAAAGTGCTCGTCGAGTTCGATGATTGTCAGTGGGAGGGGTGGGGAGGGGGCTGGCTCAAGTGCTCGTCCTGTTCGATGATTGGTGTTTGGAATAGGGGTGGGGGTAAATAGGCGTGGCCTAAGTGCTCGTCCAGTTCGATGATTGGTGTTTGGAATAGGGGTGGGGGTAAGTGGGCGTGGTCTAAGGGCTCGTCGAATTCGATGATGGAAGTGGTGGGGATAAGTGGGCAAGGTATCTCAGGGCTCGTCGAGTTCGATGATTGGTCGTTGGAATAGAGTGTGGGGTAAGGGGTGTCATCCAGTTCGATGATTGGTCAGTGGGCGTGGCTTGGGGAGTGGTAGGGGTAAGTTGGGTGTGGCTAAGTGCTCATCGAGTTCGATGATTGGGAGGGGCTGGGAGGGGGCGTGGCCTTAAGTGCTCATCGAGTGTTCGATGATTGGTCAGTGGACGTGGCTTGGGGGAGTGGGGGGGTAAGTGGGTGTGGCTTAAGCGCTCATCGAGCTCGATGATTGGTCGGTGGGCGTGGCTTGGGAGGGGTGGGGAGAAATGCTGCAATCTGATTGGCTGCTCAAAAAAAGTGTGCCAGCTCGCCCAAAACCCCTCTACTCTCACCGATTCCGTCCATCTGTAATGGATTTACAAGTCTCCCCACCTCAAGCTCTCCTCAGAGGGGGCAAACTAAGGAGAGCATATCTAGGCATTGGTAGGAAAAGTTAAAGAGAGTAGGTGTTAGTCTAGCGCCAATTCACTCTCATTTAACCGCCATTCGAACAACCATCAACACCCAGCAACCACTGTTCCCACACCGTCCGTTTGTTATTCTATTCTCACGCTACCATACTCTTACTCTAAATGCAGTGTAAAGTCCTCGTAGTGTTATTACATTCTCATTCAGTATAAACAGTGTTCAGTAAGTCTAACTTATCTCAACCGAAGTTTTACTCTTCTATCCTCCCCCGTCCCCTAATCACTACAAAACTAAAGTATACCTTCAACATACATTACATTAAAAAGCCAGTCCCTGGAATGTTGCAAGAATGTTGACAAACTATTTTCTCAGGACGCTAGCCTCATTTAATCGCCCTTTTATCTAAATGAAGATAAATTCTTTTACGCATATTTCAAAGTTTTTATTGTTATATATTTTTGCGAAAGGTGACATTTTATTTTGAAAAATAAAATGTCCATAATTTATAAATAAATTTTTAAAAATTAAATCATCTGATTTCTGACCATAGTGACCATAGTGACCTATTAGATATTATTTAGTAGAGTGTTATCACTTTTTTTTTTTTTTTTAATTATTGAAGGTGCCTCAACATCTGTGGTCATTTGCGCCCGGAGCCTTCTCAGTGCACTGCCAGCCTCCGGACAATGTTGCCGTAACAGCCAACACTGCCAATCACGGACAGTGAGCTGTAGGGGCTCCGAGGAAGAGAAAATCTGTAAGGGTAGCAGGCTGGATTCGAACCCGTGATCTCCGCGTTGCTAGTCCAGCGCGCTACCTCTAAGCTAATCCCTTCCCTGTGTTATCACTTAATTATTAGGAATGTTTATGTTTCAATAGTTTTTGCGACTGAAAAAATAATCTTAAAAATTAAGTTAAATTAATAAAATGCACTATTAAATATGAAATTCGAACTAAATAAACAATTTTATAAATCCCTTCTGATATCTTTAATCATTTTTATTTTGGCGGTCCTGTACAAGTGGGGAATCTTATTTTAGTACAAATTTTCTGGGATATAAAGTGCGCGTTCAGGTGTTCCCTTTTTTATCAATCACTTCTGATGCACTGATAAAAGATACTCCATCTTCCCTAGACCATAATATTGGACCGCCTAATTCGGCTATTTAGCAAAGTGAGCTAACCCCACTACATACTATCCCTAGTTGACACTCCTTGAGAAGACACCAGCTAAAAGAGGCAAACTTTAAATGAAATTTCTCTGAAAAAGTGAGCAACAAAAGTGATTGGGTTCTGTATTCATTCTTAGTATAACAAATTTAATTAAATCTGTCGGTGTTTTTATGGATAAGATCGTAGATAACTGAAATAATTTCAGTAAAACCGCACTTGCGGCCAACCGATTTTTCTTCAAACTTGGAATTTTACCAATATATTTTATTTTAATTAATATTATTTAGATCACAGACATTTTCCGTGATAGCCTGCTTCTTTTTGTGGTCATCGACCGGTTTCCGGCGTTCGCCCATCTTCAGGATGCGTTTGTCAGACAGTATGAAAACACAGACTTGCACAGAGCAAATTCAGTTTACACATTCAGTTTACAGTTTCTCGAAACCGGTCGAAGACCCAAAAAGAAGCAGGCTATCACGGAAAATGTTTCTGATGCTTTCCAGCTCTGCGGGACTAACCACCACAACAAATATTATTTGGATGATAGAATTGTATAATAGCACTGTAGAGGAAAGCACAACCACCCAAATAACCACTTAAAAATAATTTTTCCTGTGAATTTCTCCAAATAAAAGTTGTAGCTCTTTGTATGTGTAGTCGATATACTAAGTTTAAAGAAAATTGTTCGAGCCATTTATGAGAAAATTGCAAAAAAGTGAAAAAAAAAAAATCAGTGAAGTTGTTATTAAAATAACAGCCAGTGCCTATCGGCCTAGGGCCTAAGCCTATGTGTCTTTTATCCCCCCCCCCAATCGCCCCTAATTAATCTGCCCCGGTAGTCTGCCGGTTTGTCTACAATATCCTAAAATATCTTTCAGCTCCAACCCTCCCAGGCAGTCTCGCGAGAGTGATGCCCTCCCTAATACACGAAACCTAGTATCAGCGAAATGGGCACCGTTTCCCTAACTGCATCATTACAGTTCTGAATATGGGACTAGACACAGTAAAGTGGTACTTTCGGTTGAAGAATTTTGACAGACACATACTGTCGGATCCCATGGCTGATACCTGGAATATCAAGTTTGAACTTTCAGTAATTTTTCTTTTTGAGCTATGCTGTTCACATATACCCACGGGCATTTTCTAAATTCCACTTTTTTGGGCTCAGAGGACCTCAAAACGTGTTTTTTTTTCCTATGCTAGGCTTTCAGCTATTCAGCCATTCAGCGTCGTGCGGCCCAGTATAAAAGAACTAGACTGCGCTGGCGATTGATGTTGTTCGTTTAGTTGGAAATCCAGGGGGCATGTGAGAATAATCTCGGACGCGAACACTTCAGCCCAACCTCTACCTCTCCCGATTACAATACTTCCTTTTACTAGGAATGAGAGAAAGTAAAAACTGATGCTGCGATATTCAGACAAGATAAAGGCGATTATTTTACTTTTCTTCACTTTATTTGTTCAGTAAAGCTGAGTTTTATTTTTTTTTTAACTTTCCTCTTCAACTTCACATCCCTCTTCTTTGTAATCCAACTGTCACAACTAATACAGAGACAACTGTTGGTATTCTGCCAGGAAACTAGGGGATCTCCGTCTACTCTGTCTGGCTCGAGACTGTGTGTATGTGGTATGCCGGTGATGCCGGCTGGTGTAGAAGAAGAAAGTGAGAAATAGGGGCAAAATAAAAGGCTATATAAAGAATGGGTGCTGATTATGCAGATCACTGCTTGGCCCTTCATCCTAAACTCATTATCAACATGGCTGTTTTTTTTTCTATCTCTATTCTTCCTCTTTATCCCCATTATTACCACCATCATTCTGTTCCAACATCTATTTCTTGCCCAGCTTCACATTTTGCTCGTTAGTTATTTACCTGCGTAACCTTTATAGTAGTAAGGAGCAAGTATAGTTTTCTCAATTTCTCAATTCATATAACTTTTACTTTCTCTTACTGCTATTAGAGGAAGTATTGCGGTCATGCCAAATTTTAAAATACAGTTTTCACCACAAATAAAGCGTATTTTTAGAAAATAGCTTCAACGATTTATTTAAAGTTATACACTTTACAGACTTTAATCCTACGGCTTTTACCGAAAGTTGATTTTTGAAGACTTATAATGTTATTCATCTCGCCAGCAATAGATTCCCAACCATGTAGAATGGGAGGGAATGAGAAAAGATATCCGCTAGCTAAACTCGGGCATGCTACTACCATCCATAAACTTCTCGCTGAACAGAGCTCGGATATGAGGGTGCGGAGCAAAATGAGCAAGCATTATAATAAAGTATCGTCTGCCAAGCTATGGTCGGGGAGGTCCAGACCGCTGAATTCCCTAAAAACGTGGGAATGGACGAGTTTCCTTCATTTAACGTCACTTCATTTATGCCCATCTAAATTGGACCTGGGATTGCTATCACCACATCAGTACCCACAATGTCATGAGGTCTCCTTTTCAAATCTACTGATATAATGATTTGCGTTCCCTGACCTGACTCAGGCTGAATGCGGCTGAAGCCCAGTAGTACATGTTTACCGGGAAGTGTACGGCATTATTTCGGCTATTATCAAAAGGAGTAAGAAGTTATATTGCGATTGTGGCAAATTTTTGAAATTGAATATTCTCCGGAAATATATGTTACACACACACACACACACACACATATACACACACACACATACACCATTTTGTATAAACAACTTTTTTGTACTCAGGGAACCTCTCAATACGTGTATTTCCGGTGAAAACTTGACATCGAAAATTTGACACGATTACAATATTCCTGCAACGAGAAGTAAGAGAAAGGAATTTGACACGTTTACAATACTTCCTCTTACTAGGAGTAAGAGCCCCCGTGGGGTTCCCGGGTTAGAATAGGGCCTCAGTGTCTTCCGCTCGCCGTAAGAGTCGGCTAAAGGGGCAACTGTCCGTTGACCTAACCCTTTGTCCTGCTTTTGCCTTTCTAAAGTCCTATCCTTATCTCCATCCCGTATTCTTGTCTCCAGCCTTTTCCCGGACCCACTCCCCAATCCTCTACAATTTCCCACCGCGCCTGCTCGTAGTGGCGTTCCCCGGAGCGGCTGCTCGCTTCGCGCGGCGGGCCTTCCGCCGGAGGGTACATCCTAAAACTGAGGTTTACTTGCGTCCCCAGGCCGCCGGATAGTACAGTGGCCCGGGCCGGATTAGCCATCACGGCCTGGCTGCCACATCAGCCGGTGTATAATCCCGTCTGTAGCGGTAGTTCCGGTTGGCGACCGGGTAGGGGCCTGCCGTTATGGGCGGGGAGCTCTGTTCGAGGCCACCGGCCGTGGGCGCGTCGCGCCTGGGGAGTAGTGGGTCCGGGGATATGGCGTTCGCGGGGGCTGGGCGTTGGACCGGTCTTTTCCTTTCCTGTTTTCGTTCCTTTCCTTTTTGTCATTTCCTCTTTTTTAAATAAGTATAATGAAGAGTACAAATAAAAAAATTACGGTTAAAGCGCAAGAAACAAATGTTGAGGTTACCCTAGCCCAAAAAAGTAGTAAGACGTTAAATAGGTAGACATGGGTAGGACAGAGTTTCCGTCAACTAGTGATTTCAGTCCTTTCCAGAAGAGTGCCAAAGTAAAACGGACACCGCCTGTGAATACACCGCTTAATTCTGAATTAAGCACGGATGGAAAAAATTCGGATTCGAGGGATTCAAGCTCTGAACCTTCCCCACGGAGACGGGAACCGCGGTTTGTCTCACCGGCAATTTCCGGTGTGCTGGTGGGTGGCCCGGTTGGGTCTCCGGAGCAGGCGGATATGGAGGATGGATGCAGAAGAGTTGATGAAGAATTGAAGCGCATGCGCGGAGTCATTGCGAAAATGAAGGGGGCGGCAAGCCGGCAACGCAATATGAGTACGGACGTCAAAGATGGCTTGTTGGAAATTGAGGAGTCGGTCGAGGTCGTTCAGGCCCTTAGGGGTTTCTGGAGTGTTGCTTTGCAACGTTTGGTCCGTTTGTCGCAAGCCAAGCTAGATAAGCCTAAGCCGAAAGATATCGTGTCCGTGTCGACACAGACACCGTTGGCAGACAAACGGTCAATTGCTACACAAAATATGAGGGTAGCAAGGAAAGTTGAGGTTGAAGTGCCCCTGGTCAATTTAGGAGAGAACACGACTCCAAATGAATGAGTCGAAGTACGCCCCAAGAGAGTTTGAGCCCCGCGGAAAGGTAGGGTGAGGGAGGAGGAAAATAGGATGGAGGAGGCTGGTTTGTCTAGGGAAGTGGGAAAGATCCCCGAAAGAGCTAAACCAAGGACGAAGAGGAACAGGAGAGAGATAAGACCGCCGAGAACGCGCCCGGACGCGATGCTAACTAAGCCTGCAGAGGGCAAATCATATGCGGAAGTGTTGAAAGAATTAAGAGAACGAATAAAACCGGAGGATGTAGGAGCCGAGGTTAGTCGCATCAGGCAGTCTAGGGCAGGAGATACCCTGGAAGAACTAGGTGCCGAAACTAAAGATAAGGTAGCTTTCGGGGCAGCCCTTAATGCTGTACTCCAGGAAAAGGCAACGGCTACTTGCCTGGAACCTAGAACTACAGTAGAAATACGGGACTTGGATGCCCTTGCAGATGAAGAAGAGATTAGGCACGCTGTTGAGCAGCAGGTAGGCGGAAACCCAGGCGATCTTAGAATTCACCTGACGAAGGCGAGCAGTAGAGGTCTGAAGGCGGCGATTGTCCAACTCAGTGTAAGAATAGCGGACAAACTGGAAAAAGAAGGCATACTTCGGGTAGGCTGGGTAAGGTGTCGAGTTAGAAGAAGAATCACAGTCTTGAAATGCTTCAAATGCTTGTCATACGGTCATATGTCGGCAGCTTGTACGGGGCCGGACCGGAGCCATTTATGTTATAAATGTGGTAATGAAGGGCATTTGGCGGCTGTTTGTACGGCAGATATTAGTTGCATGCTGTGTCGTAATAGGGGTTTGGAGGATAAAAAGTGCCAGCACATACTAGGTTCAGGTGACTGTACTGTGTTTCGGCAAGCATTGGAACAAGCTAAGAAGAAATTCGCAATAGTATGAGAATCCTTCAAGGGAATCTCCATAGGAGTAGGTTAGCTGATTCTCTTTTGGATCAGCTGGTTGCTGAGAACGAAGTAGACATATTACTCCTTTGTGAGCAGTATAGAGTTAGAGACACCGGTCTTTGGTATAACGATTTGTCAGGCACAGCCGCAATTTGGATTCCTAATCAGGGGAGTTTTCCAATTGAGTCGTTCGGTAGAGATAACGGATATGTGTGGGCGCGGAGTCGGAATATCACCTTTATCAGCTGCTATTTCACTCCCAATGAGAGCGTACATGAATTCAGGAGGAAGTTACACTCCTTGGAGGATGATATTCGAGAGATGACTGGCCAAATCATTGTGGCCGGCAACTTTAATGCTAGGGCGGTAGACTGGGGTATGCCTGAGACGGATATGAGGGGTAGAAATGTTCTCGAAATGATAGCCAGAACGAGACTGGTTGTGCTTAATGAAGGGAACGTGTCTACATTTAGACGTCCGGGTTATTTAGAAACAATTCCCGATATCTCCTTAGCTTCGGAGAACCTGGCATCTTTTGTTGAACATTGGAGGGTTATTGAAGAAATTACTGGGAGCGACCACCAATATATCACGTTTAGAATATCGCAAAAAGTGGATAGGATATGGAAGCCAAAGGATAGTGTAGGCTGGAATCTGGATAAGATGCATGAAGAGGTTTTCTGGAAGGCGATTGAGGACGGGATGACGCAAAGCAACCCGATTAGTGTGGAGGGTAGAGTTGAGCTGAGGCAGTGGTTACATTAGGCATGGAAATTATCTCGGAGGCGTGTAACCAATCAATGCCCAGGAGAGTTTCTTGGAGAGGGAGGCGGCCAGCCTATTGGTGGAACTCGCGAATTGCGGATCTCCGAAGGGATTGTATTAAGAAGAGGAGGAGGGTTCAACGAGCAAGAAGGAGGCCGACGGCCGCATGCCGTGCAGCTGAATATAGAGAGGCGAAACACGAGCTGCGGAAGGCAATTTACCTGAGCAAAAAACGCTGTTGGGATTCTCTCGTAGCGGAAGTAGACCGAGATCCTTGGGGTTTAGGTTACAAAATCGTAACTCGAAAGATTGCCGGCTTTAAGAAGCAAGCGGTCTTGGATGCGGTGGCTATGGAGGGGATTGTAAAGGGTCTTTTTCCCACACACCCCGAAAGGCCAGAGAGATTATTTGAAGTCCCTATGAATATCCCGTATTTACGGAAGAAGAAGTGCAGGAAGCAGCGGTTACTTTGGAAACCAAGAAGGCCCCAGGCCCGGACGGCAAACCCAATGAAGTTGTAGCAATGATAGCCCGAGGAAAACCAGACATATTGTTACAAATGTTTAATGCATGTTTAAAATCCGGCATATTTAGTTATAGGTGGAAGATTGCCCGGCTGTTCTAATTAGCAAAGGCAAGGGAGGTTCACTCCCCTCGTCATTCCCTCCGCTATGCATGCTGGATACGGTAGGAAAGCTCTTTGAGAAACTTATTAAGCTAAGGCTTACGGAAGAAATTTGGGAAGCAGGCGGTCTATCACCCAGGCAGTATGGCTTTAGACCAGCTAGGTCTACACTGCAAGCAGTAGAGGAGGTTGTAAGGGCGATTCAAAGAGCAGAAAGTCGTAGTCAACGTACGCGGAAGATAGTATTGTTAGTCACGCTAGATGTTAAGAACGCGTTTAATTCCCTCAAGTGGTCCGACGCCCTGCAGGCATTGGAGAGGAATTTCCATATTTCGCCGTATTTATTGAGGGTTCTCGACGACTACTTCAGGGATAGGTCGCTAGTCTACCAAACAGAGGCAGGTCCTAAAATTATGACCGTCACTGCGGGAGTTGCGCAGGGGTCGATTCTAGGCCCCGATATCTGGAACGTCACTTACGACGGATTGCTGCGGTTGGAAATGCCTGAGGATACGGCATTAATCGCTTACGCTGATGATGTTACAGCGCTGATATCGGTGCGTAATTTAGACAAAGCGCAAACCAAGTTACACCAGGTTATGCGAAGAGTGAATGGTTGGATGGTGGAACATGGACTCGAGTTAGCTTTGGCTAAGACGGAGGTCGTGATATTGACAAAAAGAAGGATCAACCCGTGCATTCGTTCTATGTTGGTAGGGAAGTGGTGACTTCGTCTAGAGCGGTTAAGTACTTGGGTGTAACCATGGACGTTAAGCTCAGCTTTGGAAGACATATCCAAGGGGCTGCCGATAAAGCTGCGGGTGCAGTAGCGCGTCTATCAAGGTTGATGACCAACGTGAGAGGTCCCAGGGGGAGTACTCGCAAAATATTGATGAGTGTTTCCCACTCTGTGATGTTGTACGGCGCAGAGATTTGGGCAAGGGCCTTGCGAAAGAAAGTTTATAAAAAAAGGCTGGCGCGGGTGCAGAGACTCGGCGCACTCCGGATTGCCTCTGCTTACCGCACCGTGTCGGAGCCGGCCGCCTTGGTAATAGCCGGGGTTATACCTATAGCCCTCCTAGCTCAGGAGCGGGCAAGAATCTATGCCAGAGGGGGCGAGAATAATCGCATGGAAATAGCTAGGGAAGAGCGAGAGCGTACCATGGCAGTGTGTCAAGAAGAGTGGGATGCGGAGCGCCGAGGCCGCTGGACCGCTATCTTAATTCCAGACATTAGAAGCTGGGTTGGTAGAAGCCATGGTGAGGTAAATTATCCCTTGACCCAAGTCCTTTCTGGACACGGATTCTTCAGAGACTATCTGAAAAAGGTAGGTAAAGAAGAAGTATCGGCCTGCTTGTATTGCCAAGCTCCACGCGACGATGCTCGGCACACGGTTTTTGAATGCGAAAGGTGGGCTCGACCCAGAAGTAACCTTGAGCAGGAAGTCGGGGAACTGGTGCCTGGAAGGTTTGTCCAGACTCTGTTGAGTAGTCGCAACAACTGGACAAAGGTTACTTCCTTTGTCCGGGAGGTAATGTCGACTAAACGTGTACAGGTGAATATGGGAGAAGGGGCCCGTTAGGGCTAGGTTAAGGAGCCTAGCCTGATGCAGTGCTGAGAAAGCGAATCCA
>JAAEAF010000640.1:0-298107 GCA_011037195.1 Triatoma infestans | reverse complement strand
GGACACTTTCCTTGTATTGGATTGGTATGCCATTTAAGTATAATGTTGGTGGTGTGTGTTCATGTCGCAATCTACAAAAGTGGAGGCACACCGTTTTAGTTTCAGAAAATTTAAAACCGTTCCTTGTGGTCTCAACAGACACTGTATGTATTACCCGCTGAAGGGTTTCCCCCACGTCGCCTAAGTCGCTTCCTGATAAGTAAATGGTGAGGTCATCTAAGTATACACATACTTTTAGGGGGTCACCTTCGGCTAAGCAATTGGCCGCTATCGTGAACAGTGTTACACCAGTACCGACTCCTGTGGTATTCTATTTTCCAGAATATGTGGGTCCGAAAGGACCGACCCCAGGTGCACTCGGAACCTTCGTGCCTCTAGAAAGCCACGGAGGAACCTCAGCAAATTACCAACCAACCCCCACTCCTGACACTTCCGCAGAATCGCATATCTCCACGTCGTATCGTAAGCATTCTCAAGGTCAATGATCATGACCAGCACGTGCTCCCTACGCATGAATGCGTTTTGCACATAGTTCTCGAGGTGGTGGCTTTCTAGAGGCACGAAGGTTCCGAGTGCACCTGGGGTCGGTCCTTTCGGACCCACATATTCTGGAAAAAACGGTGTGCCTCCACTTTTGTAGATTGCGACATGAACACACACCACCAACATTATACTTAAATGGCATACCAATCCAATACAAGGAAAGTGTCCGCTTTCTAAGCCTCTTCAAACGAACTCTTATCACATTTAGCCGCTCGAAACTAGAATATGGAGTTCTAATCTATAGTTCTGCGCGTTTGTCACCCCTGAGAATATTGGATAGAATTTATAATGTAGGAATTAGACTGTTTACTGGCGCCTTCCGAACCAGTCCTTTAGAGAGCCTCTATGTAGATTCGGGGATTCTGCCTCCTCAGTTCCCCCTGATCTACAGCGCCGGAATATGGGGGAAGCGTTTCATACCTTATTTCCCATCATATTCCAGAGCCCACATGATAAAGTGTTCCGTCAACAATGCTCGAGGACGCGACCCCTCGGGGTCCGAGCTAAAGAATAATTAGAAGCGGAGGGAATAGAATTTGGCCAGGTGGTGAGTTGGGGCTTTGCACAGTCTCCTCCTTAGTCACCACCCTCCGTAAGCGTTCGCATGGAGCTGCCAGTATACAAGAAAGAAGACACACCACCCGTCGTCTATAGAGAAAAATTATAGAATTTTTAAACTTCTATTGTCTTCATAGACGGGTCGAAGATAGGCGACGGCGTAGGCAGTGCTGAGTACACGGATGGAGTTACCCTTACTTGGACATCCCCTCGATATGCATCTGTGTACACAACAGAGATATATGCTATTTCCCAGACCCTGAAGTTAATTCTAGATAGGAACTAACTAAAGGCATTAGTATTAACGGACTCTTTAAGTACAGTAGCGGCTCGCCGGGATAAATTCTCGACAGACCCAATGGTCATAAAGATTTACAATTCATTGCTTCAGCTAAGCGCACATGGTCAAAAGGTGACTTTCGCCTGGATGCTGGGCCACATTGGTGTGTCCGGTAACGAAAAGGCGGACGAGGAAGCCAAACGAGCTGCCTCTGCATGTACTGATGGTGTCACACCTGTGCGTCCCACTGATTTACAAATTAATATGAAAAATCTCATAAATAAAAAATGGCAAATTCAGTGGGACCGAACAAAGGAAAAATTAAAACAAATCAAGCCATGTGTGCGAAACTCTGTAGTCGAGAATTACCCGCGGCATCAATCAGTGATATTGACGAGGTTAATGATTGGTCATTCAGTGTGACACACGGGCACCTCCTTGCTGGTGAAAGAAGACCCCGAGGTGCCCACGTTGCCGAGGAAGGTTAACGGTCGCGCACATATTGGAAGGGGGCTCTGGTACTCAGGGAGAAAGAGCAGGCCTGCCACATGATAAACGCGCTATTCTTCAAGAGGGTTCTCGTTATAGAAGGAGGCTATTTTTGTATTTGAAAGAAATAAATCTATATAGCAAAATTTAGGATAGTAGTTAGGTTAAGTAAACTGGGTGAAGGAATATCGAGTACTTCACCCAATTAGGTTAGTTTAAATTATTTTAAAGCGAAAAGAATATTGAGTGCTATCCCCTTATGAGAATGTTCAGTCTGAATACATTTATAAGCATGAATGTATTTATTGGAGTGAATGTATTTATTGGCGTGAATGTATTTATTGGCGTGAACCCCAGTTATTATTAAAATAAGGGATGGCACAAACAATAACCCACACTCTTCCTCGACGACTAGATCGATGGTATAAGAGGGGATCTGTAATCCTGTGGCTTCTTCCTTCCTTTCCAGCATGTGCCATCCCAGCTCGAGTGGCCTAGGAATCAGAAAGAAATAAACAGTTAGAAGCGCTAATGACCATCGTAGTCGAAGCGCTAAACAAACCAAAAAATTAATGAGTATTTACTTACAGAATATACTCACTCTGCCTGAAACCAATGTGTGAGCATATATCGTAATTGGTAATTATAAAATGTGAAAAAAATCCCGTATGAAATATTCACACGACTGTCTCAATAAAATAAACTGTAATACAGAAGGTGAAACTGAGAGTGACTGCAAGAAAAGATAGCGAACAAATTTCTTCTCTCCAAAATTGAGAGGCGAGTAAGCAATGGGGGGTTCGGAAGAGGTTATAAGATCAGAATTAGCAGTATGGGGGAGGAAAGTAATGGCATTATTTTTCTGTTACAGTGGTGGTTCCAGTCGGAAGGAATCTGGTCTGACTTGGGCAGTAGCTTGGCTACAGAGGCTGAACAAAGATCTGTGGCTTTAGTTGGTATGGCCACTGTTTTTCCGACTGAGACCAATGGTATCAATGTGTGTGGTATCATTTTTAAACGAAAATAAAATTTAGACAATAAAATAAGCGGATCCTAAACTGAGAACTGTTGACCTCCCACTTACAACTCCATGCTCATTACCACTACACGACTTCCGAGCTTGAAGAAAAATCTTTTATTCGTTAAGACCCCAACAAGTTTCTTTGATCTTTGTATTCGTTTACTTCGCAAACTACACGTGTACAGACCTAGCACCCTGTTTTTTTTAATCTTTCGAATAAGTAGATTTGATTTTTCTTAAACTAAGGCGCGTCAACATCTATGGTAATTGGCACCCGAGGCCTTCTCAGTGCACAGCCGGTCTCTGGACAGTGTTCTCTCGCTATAGACAATACTATCCATCACAGAATAGTGAGCAGTGGAGGCTCCTAAAGAAAAAAATCTAAGGAGTAGCACTGGACTCGAACCCGAGACCTACACGTGGGGATCAAACGCGCTAACCATTGAGCTAATCCTTTCCCTAAGTAGATTTCAGGGACATGCGGAGGAATACACTTCTCTCAATTATCGATTTTAGTTTAGTTTCTTTCAGATATACATAAAATATTGAAACCAGTATAAAGGAAGTAAAAATTCCTAGATGAGTAAATTTGTCAATGATAATGTGTAAGAGAAAATTGTGTGAGTGTTTTACACCAAAGTTTTCTTCACAGATATAAGTGAATCAATATTAGATCATTGAATTGTTATATTTAATTTTTATTAATTGCATTTCCTTCTGATTAAAAGAAAATTAGTTTAAGTCATTTTCGAAAATCTGAAAAAACAGTAAAGTATCACGGTCGGTTAATGGATTTTGATCGAAATTTTCATATCGGATGCGATTATAGAGAAATATCAAAGTAACAATATGGTTTATATGTGTAGTTGGCATACCAAATTTGAAGAAAATCCTTGAAGCCATTTTCGAGAAAATCATAAAAAACTAAAGGAAAAAATTCGGTTGATGGATTTGCCCGAAATTTTCTTGAGTCTGATGCGGTGGTAGTAACTAATCGGAACACTAAGTTTGGGCTCTGCGAATTTTCGTTTTTGAGATTTGCACAAATACAGACCATTTTCTAAAACAACTTTTTTTCCTTAAACATCAACAACACCTGCATTTCAGGTGAAAACACAATTTCGAAAATCTGGCACAAAATTAATAATCTTGCTGTTACTAATAATGAGAGAAAACAGCACATGATATTCTACGTCAACTTATTAAACTAGACTGGGAAGAAAATCCGTACTAGATCAGAATTTAAACAACAAAAGCATTCTATGGCGGACATGATACGAGATAAAGCTCTCGCGCCTGCTCTAAGTCATAGCCGACTATCCTGGAAGTCTTGGTGACAATATCATTAACAGGTTCCTGGAAAAGAAAAAATACAAGAGGAACTTGATTTATTATAAAAGAATGTTTATTACTTTCTCTTATTCCTAGTAAGAAGAAGTATTGTATTTTTTTTTAGAAAAGATAATATTAATAAATGACGTGACAGAATGAAATGAAGGCCATCCAGCAATGACCATCATAGATGTAGATTGTTGTAAGGGATTATCGCACTGCGACCTGAAAGATCTATTGTACCCCCTTCCACAAGCCGTCTCAGTGCATTGCCAGCCTTCAAGCAGTGTTTTCAAGCTACATACAACACTGCTCATCACCGTACTGTGAGTTGTAGAGGCTCGTAGGAAGAGAAAATCTAAGGGCAGCATGCTGGATTCGAAACACCTAACTTCCGCGTTGCTAGTTCAACGCGCTACACTGAGCTAATCCCTTCCTTCTCCCTTGGCTTTCGCCAATTAACTAGGGACGAAGACCCTATTTTGTGTTTCTCCTTGTCTGTAAAGTGTAGAGTGTATGAAGTTTAAGTCGGTCATATAAAAGTCGGTTAGTATAGGCACCGATGAAGTGAATTCGAAGGATGTCTTTTTTAATCAAGCGATCAGGTGACGGCGAGGCCATCGGCGCTTCACTCTTCGGGAAGGATTATCACAGATAGTGACAAGTTGCGGATCAATTGGTTGTGTTGATTTAGAAGTTTGGAATGGAATTTAACATATCGGGACTTTGCGAGATCTAGGAAAAATGGGAGTTCTGGGTCACTATGGATAGTGTGGTTGCTGACGTAAAAAAAAGCATTGACTATTGTGCGGAGGATTTTTGATTAGAAGGATTGGAGCGCTTTGCTGATCCGTATAGTTCGAGTCCGTATGTCCAGATAAGAGCGAGCAGGCTGTGTAGAGTATTTTTTTGTTCGAAAGAGTTAGTTTTGTTCGTCATTCGAGAGGTCTATTGATCATTTGGTATCGGAAGTTAAGTTCTTGTCACTTACATCAGTATGTGGGTTCCAGGTAAGACGTTTATCAGGTACAGGCCGAGATATCGCACTTTGTCTGTCGAAGGAATAGGAATACGATTCAGGTATATTGGAGAGAGTATTTTGCAATTCAGAGTGAATGGTATACGTATATCTGGTTTGGTTTCATTGATCTATATTCTCCATTTGCAGAACCAGGTTCGAGGCTTTGAAAATGAAATTGAAGTGATCGAGTGACAATTACAGGGTCCATATTTTGGGATGGGATTGCCGTATCTTCGGCGAAGGGTATTGTATTCGTGTCAAGTTTTCGATCGAGTTTTCACCGGAAATATCCGTTTTGAGGTCCCTTGAGTCCAAAAAAGTGGATTCTAACTATTCGACTGTGTTGGACAGCGTGTCTCAAAATCGAAAAATTGCAGTGTTCAAACTTAATATCGTTAAAGTGTCACCAGGAGGCCTCAAAATAAGCTTTTCGTAAAAACCGTTCAACCGAAACTGTCACTTTAATGTATGATTTTTTTTTCAGTTTTATGGATTTTCTCAAAAACGGATCCAACGATTTTCAGTAAGCAGCGTACATCGTATATACGTAAGCTTTTCAGTAAGCAGCGTACATACGTATAATGAGCTAGAACTATTATTTACAACTTTCTCCGGGAAATTTCATTTAAGGACACTTTTGGGAGAATGGTGGAGTGAGGTTTTTTCTAAAGTGCTATTTCAGTTTGTTACACAATTCTATCATCGAAATAATATTAATATTTATTTATTTATTCTGTTATGTTTACATAAGCAGTACGTACAGAGGAGTTGGTCTTTTATTCCAACAAAAAGTATCATACCTCATTTCATGAAATCTTATACAAAAAAAGTTATAAAAAGCAAAAATAGAAACTATAACGATATACTAAGAATGTGAACAACACATATAACGATATCCTAAGAGTGTGAACTACACATACAATGATATCCCAAGGATGTGAACCACACATATAACGATATACTAAGAATATGAACTACGCATATAACGATATCCGAAGAATATGAACTACACATATAACGATATACTAAGAATGTCAACTACACAACCAAAGTGGTGTGTTGGACTGCAAGGCCCGCTGAGGAGCGAGAATCTGCGTCCTCAACCACCAGGACTTCCTTTCCCCACGCACGACACAGGCATCCACACACGGCAAACATGTGGGTAGCACCAGCACGTGCCACTGGGGTGTAGGAATGTAATTGTGTAGGTGAACGATGTTAAGGCGTTTAGGGGTAAGTGATGCAGCATAAACCCCCACAGAGGCTCAGCAGCAAAAGAATTCGCTGTTACTGTACAGTCAGAGATTAAGAACAGGTTGCCACATGATAAGCGCTTTGTACTACAAGAGGGTTCTCCTTTCATAAGGAGCTATTTGATTATTTGAAAGATTTAAATATATATAACAGAATATATGATAAGTAGTTAGGTTAGGCAAATCCGTGTGAAGGAATATTTAGGACTTCACCGATTAGGTTAGTTGATTTAAAGGGAAAAGGAATATCGAGTACTTTCCCTTTTGCGAGTGTGTTTAATATGAATGTATTTATTAGCGAGAATGTATTTATTAGTGTGAAAGTTTTTATAACGTGAATGTATTTATGTGCGAGAATGTATTTATAAGCGAGAACGGATTTATAGTGTGAATGTATTTATTAGCGAGAATGCTGGTATAAATGGTTAGGTTAGTATTTTATCTTCTATTTTGGGGTTGAAAGAAATTATACAAATGTACTTCAACCCCTTATGTTTAGTTTAATTTAGATTTAGTCTCTTATAGAGGGTGCAGGAACATAAGTTAAAAGTATGCGCTACTCAGTTAACTCGTTCAATAGCCTCCTCAAATAAAATTTATACAATTATAACATTTACAAATTTACAATATTAAGTGATAATTACAAAAAATACAATATTTACAATATTATACAATATTATTATCATGCTTTTGGTTTTTGCTTGGGTTGTTAAAATAGGTTCTCTAGAAGTTAAGGGATGGCACAGTAATAACTCGCCTCCCTCTCGTCGACCAGATTGATGAAATAAGTGGGGAAGTGTGGGAAGAATCAACCACCTATGGTTCCAACCGCTCTGGCAGGTAAAGTGTCGAGTGTGGACGTGTGGACGCCAATTAAGGTATTAGTTGCCTTCCCAGCTCGAGTGGCAAAAGAAGAGAAAGATACTTAAAGGATGTAGGGCGCTTATGGTAATAAGTAGTCGATGCGCCCAAAGAAAAAAAAATATAGGCTCTTGATTCTATTAGAAAAGATCTAATTAGTATTACTAAATATTAAATCGAAATGTTAAATATTAAATTAGTATTACTAAATATTATAAATTGGAAAATATAAAATCGAACAAAAAAAAAAATGACGTTAAATACTCAATAATTCAACATCTTTAGCTCTGACGTTATTTCTCGTTGTTTCCTAATAAGCAAGCAAATCCTGTGAAAATTTAAAATGTACCTGAGTTTTGTACTAATTTCGAAGTAAATCAGGGTAAACAGTTACCATTTCAGTGTTTACAATTGCAATTGCGAATATAAAAAGAGAAAACTATGCAGTCCGAGTTAGGATTAAGGAATCAACGAATCAAAAATAATCAATAAAAATGTTATTGAGAAAAAGTGTCTTTGATATTCATAAAAATATTAAGTTGGTCCCAGATCGTTGCGAAAATAATGTAGATGACTTTTTTTGTATTTTGAGAAAATAGCCAAGTCACTGGGTTGTCCTGAACAGTATTGGCCGGCATTAGTACAAACCTCTTTTCGGATAAAGCAAGAAGTGTATTTAGCCAGTTGTCAGTAGATCAGACCTCAACAGCTAAAAAAAATTATTTTAAACGCTTACAAAAAGTACCTGAAGCGACTGACAAGAGTTTAGAAACTGTAAAAAAAATTCTCGCGAAACTTTTATAGAATTTGCCAACATCAGAAGCTTCTCCTGAAGATGAATGGGTGGTTGAAAACCAAATAGACGTACCAAAAGTTGTTCAACCTCGCCCATGATATTGCTCCGGCTTGCCATTTGGGAATCAATAAATCGTTTAACAGTATTTTGAATAATTTCTTTTACCCTAAATTAAAATCGGATGTTGCGGGGTATGTTAGAAATTGTAAAACTTGCCAAATAGTAGCCAAGCCAAACCAGACAATTCCCAAAGCCTTTTTAAAACCCATCCCAGCTTTTGATGAACCATTTCCCAAAATATTAATTGAGTGTGTAGGTCCTCTGCCTAAGAGAAAATCAGGTAACCACCATAATGTGTGCTTCATCCAGATACCCAGAAGCTATTTCGTTAAAAATTATAAAAGCTTTCATTAAATTTTTTCCTATCTACGGGCTCCTGAAAGCAATTCAGACGGATCAGGGTTCCAATTCCACTTCTCACATTTTCAACAGGTTGTGCATCAGTTAAGAATAAAGAGCATAGTTTCTTCGTTCTGTCACCCAGAATCCCAGGGGACCGTTGAACGTTTTCACCAGAAGTTCAAAAACATACTAAGATTTTACTGTTTTGAAACTCGCGGGGACAATTTTGCCTAACCAGAGGCAATAAATTGGTTGCTTTTTGCACTTCAAGTACAATTCAAGAATTTCTATTATTTAGCCAATTTCAGTTGATTTTTGGCCACAACAAAAGAGGACCCCTAAAACTTTTAATAGAAAATTTGGTTTCGGACAAGATACTCGGGTAAGATACTCGGGCCCATAAGTTTTACAAGTAAAGCTCAGTGAAGTGAATTATATTATTGAAACTCCTGAGAGAAGGAGGAAAAAACAGTTGTCTCATATAAACATGATTACGAAATTCAAAGGTCCAAATGTGGTTCCTATATTTAATTCGAAAGTTGTTGTTAACCCAGACCCACTACGAGTAATAGGTGACGAAAAACGATGTCTTTTAGAAATTGTGTTTGAAGAGTGTGATTATTTTCAAGGAAGTAATGTAGATTGTCTTCGATTACAAAATTCTGTAGTGTTAGAAAATCTAGATGTTAAACTCTCGCATCTAGCTGAAGTTCAAAAATCTGCTCTGAAAAGTCTAATAGACCCTTATCCTCAAATATTCTCTGATGTTCCCATAAGGATAAACAAGATAATTCATGAGTTGTGACTACTTGGTCTGTGGCAATAAAACACTATCCGTATAGACAGAATCTTCTGGATGAGCAAATTAACTATATGTTGGAAAATGACTTAATTGAACCCAGTTAATGCGCCTGGAGCTCGCCTTGTTTGCTGGTTCCAAAACCAGAAGACACATTTCGACTGGTTACAGATTACAGGAAACTGAACAGTATTACTAAGGCCGACGCTTTTCCGATCCCTAGGATTGATGACTGCTTAGACAGTAGGCCAGGCCAAGTTTGTTACCAAGCTGGATCTGCTGAAAGGGTTTAGGCAAGTGCCACTATCAAAACAAACTAAGAAACTTTCAGCACTTGTCTCCTTGAAGGGGTTTTATCATTACAAGGTATGCATTTTGGTTTCAGGAACGCCAAAGGCCCTACCTTCCAACGCTGCTGTTTATTCCTCCTTCCAAAGACTGATGAATTCTGTCACACCGGGTCTCAGTAGAAGTAGCTGCTACCTAGATGATGTTGTCCTCTACGATAACAATTGACCTGAGCATTTCGATGCCTAAAAACAGTTCCTGAGAAGTGTCTATGAGGCCTATCTCCATTAATTTAGTTAAAAGTGAATTCGAATGTGCAGAAATTATATACCTAGCTCACGCAGGGGGTAGAGGGCGGGTAAAAACGGATATGCTGAAAATTGAGGCTATTTCAAACCTTCCTCAGCCATGAAATAAAATGGATATTATGCGTTGCCTATTCGGGTATGCCCGGATACTACAGCCGGTTTTGTGGAAATATTACAGATATAGCCGCACCTGTAATAAATCTTCTGAAAAATAATGCAAATTCTATTGGTCTAATGAAAGTCAAGCATCTTTTGACAACCTGAAAATGTTGTTGACTAATTCTCCAGTTTTATTGGCTCCCAACTTTGAAAAATCATTCAAGCTACAACAGATGCAAACGAAATAGGTGTGAGAGCAGTCCTTCTTCAAGACGATGATTGTCACATCGAACACCCAGTTGCCTATTTCTCAAAAAAACTGAATGCGCATCAAAAGAACTATTCAACCATTGAAAATGAATGCCTAGCCCTTGTGATGGCAATCCAACATTTTGTTGAATATTTGCATTGTTGCTTTTCACCTGTTTCTATTTATTGTGACCACAACCCCATTAGTTTTATAAATAAAGTTATGAAGAAATTTGGTGAGGATCCGTCAAGAAAAAACTTTCAACTATGCCAACTTTTCGATAGAGTTTCCTGTCTTTATGAAAGCTTATATATGGGGAGTCGTGAAGGTTTGGAGAAAGAATTATTAAACATACACATTTGTTACATCGCAGAAACATATAAAGGAAAATTATAAGTAACTAGTGTCTTGTCTTAAATCATCTAAACAAATGTTAACGGTCTACACTTTCATCAACCGTCAACAAATTTTTCAAAATTTTTGAGTTCAAGGCCATTCAGTCAGAATTTGTATTCAAACAACCTAATCCGGACAGAATTTATATTCTAACTCTATCAAGTTCCTCGGCTGACAGATCTATTTTTGAGTCAACTAGATTTTAGAATTGAGGATTCTTTTTCAGATTTATTGGAATTCAAACTTAAGACAATTATACCAGAGAAACATCTCTTGTAGGCTCGAAATTGAACTTGATGCCTACAAAAAGAAGATCTTGAATGCTATTCAAGATTCCTTTATCTCTCTAAAAGTAGGAAATACACAGCTGTAAAGAGTGGTATTTTTCTAGCCGGTAGTTTATTTAATTAATGAACCTTTTGAAGAAATATTAAATATTAAATCTCGGTGCAACGACTTTAAGGTCATAACGTATAATTCAGATAAAGGTATTAGACAGTTGTTACTGAGAGAGTAAGATGCATCTAAATTCTGAAAATTCAAGGCCATTCAGTCAGAATTTGTATTCAAACAAACTAATCCGGACAGAATTTATATTCTAAACAACTTTCTATTGTAGATGCTGAACTTAACTGTACTCTTAAGTCCTCATTATTGTAGAGAATTTGGTACTTTTTCATTACTGCATGTAACTCTGTTAAAACTGACAACTAACGGAGATGTTTTAGATAGTTATTTATTCACAGCAAATAATTTAATTAGAAATGAATTTCTATTGTAAAACACTCACCCATCTCTCTGCTTCCTCTTACTGCAGTTAATACAATTTCAATATTGCAATTTTTCTTCAAATCTGGATTTGAAGATTAGGGTACTGATTTTTGTATTTTTGGATCAGCACACGACCTTGCGCTTTATGCAGAAAGTTATTATTATTCCCTGTATGGGATGGACCAAACCCTACGCTATCCAACGTCTCAATAGGGCCCATAACTCAGGAAGAACAACATCAAACAGGGGCTAGTACAAAAATCCAGACCCGAGAGTATCCCACAAAAGTTTCACACATTCCGGACAAATCGGACCATAATTTTAACGGGACATAGTCTAAACTTCTTCCACAAACATCCTCGATCCGAGCAAAGATCCTGAACCTAATTTCCTCACAACCCAAACAATCTGTCATAAGATGAATAAAAGTAATAGTTATTCATGGTGTTCAGACAGTGTATAGAGTTTAAAGAAAATCGTTGGAGGTTTTCGAAAATATCGCGAAAAAACTGAAAAAAATTCAGTGAAATCAAACTTCCGGTTGATGTACGTATTTTGCGCTGAAACATTCCTGTGAGATGTGGTGGTAGATATCTAAACGGAATATCAAGTTTGAACTGCATGCGATTTTTCGTTTTTGGAAATATTTTCTTCGCACAGACCTCGCTCAGAACACCTTCTTCTAAAACATGTGTTTCCAGTTAAAACCCAATTCCGAAATTTTCGACGCGTACACAATTAGTGAATTTGTTTTTACGCCACTAAGAGAAAGTAAAAATTTGTACCTTCTATGTGTTATATGTGAATAAAAAATTTTCATAATTAATTTAAAGAAATGCAATACTTTACCAGCGATTTAATGAAGATAAATAAATGTTGATACATTACTAGACCACTGTATATGGAAAATAAAACGATACCTCCCACCATCTTAGTATTATCAGCTAATTTTGGCAACTTCTCAGCTGATCATGAAGTTGTTAACCTGCAAATGCTTTTTTAACGCACAATCTGTACAATTTAATGAGAAAACACTAACAGAAATCTATGCCAATATCGTTTTAATTTTGCAAAAGATAATTATTTTGATGTCATGATATTATATAATGTCCCAGGCACAAGTTTATCAACTTTCCATACAGAATAATAAAAATACAGACCACTATTACGGCTGTGAGTGTGAGTGGAATAATGTTTAAGTCTTATAATAATTTATTTGCTGAGTGCATTGTAGAAACAACGTCTTTGGAATATTTAGCGGAATTTAGCATTGGAGGTAAGTGTTATTGATAGTTTTGTTCAATATAATAACGGTTATATTCGCCAATTATTCATCTAATGGTCATAAATGGTGCTTTAAACTTTTGCTTACTGAGATTTTCAAAACTGATGTCACGACAAAAATACAAATTTCGAACTCTCCGAATGGCGCAAACAAAATCTAGATAGTGAAACATTGACACTAGTTTTTCTTGAGGCAATTCGTCCGTGTTCTATTTGGCAAATATTTATCAACGCTTTAATTTTCGCTTATCTGTAGTTCATCCTTATTAACGCAAACCATACCATATGGATGGTATGCAGTTTCAAATTGAGGCCTAAAGTTCTAAAACGATCGACATTACAAGAGACATTTCGTTCTTAAAGAGAATCTTTGCAACCGTTTTTACTTCTTCTTGCTGGTGCAAGAGGAACTATTGCAATCGTGACAAATTTTCGTTGTCGAGTTTTTCCGGATATACACATTAAATTAAGTCCGCAATAATGTTTACGAGATATTGTCTGTGTGTGCATGGGCAGCATAACTCAAAAATGGAAAATCGTTAAAAGTTCAATCTTGTATTTAGTTTGAGTGTTGGCGTAATACCTGAAAATAAGGTTTCGGTCAACCATAAGATACACGTTACAGAGTGGCTTTTTGTATTTAGCGATTTTCACAAAATGACTATATGATTTTTTTTTCAAATTTGAATATTACATACATATTTAAGGAGCTACAACGTTTATTTCAAACGTTTGTGCGGGAAAATTAATTTAAGGGGACTTCCTGCAAAGGGGTCGAGTAATGTTTTACTGTAATGTGTTATTATACAATTCTGTTAACAAAATAATATTAATTGGAATTATATATGTTGCCTAAATTCCCAGTCTGAGGGAAATTGATTGACCGGAAGTGCAATTTTACTGAATTAGTACATTTTTTTTTTTTGAGAATTCTGTAAAACAGCTTCTTTAAACTGGGAGTATTAACTACACAAATAAAGAACTTCAACTTTTATTTGTAACCTTTTTGCGGAAGAGAGGTTTGGTTCAGTGTTATTTCAGTTTAATATATCATTCCATCATCCACACAATATTAATTACAATGAAATGTGGTTCCAAAATTCCGATTTTGAAGTAAATTAGTTCACCGGAAGTGCGAATTTACTAATCAGGTTTTCCAGTTTTCTGTGATTTCCTCCATATAAACAGCGACTGTCTTACACACTAATATGAATTATAATAGTGTGATGAAAATTTGCTATTTCAGTAAATTGCAGTGAGAGAAAGTCCTGGCCTTACACTATAGCAAAAAACATTAGAACTCATTTTGAAAGATTGAGGTTTCCGGCTATCGGATTTTTATCGATATATTCACATCCGGAACTGTTATATCCAAGTAATAGATAGATAGATAGATAGATAAATGTGTTTATTTACTCAAATATATAATATTGTTTACATTAAATACAAAAAGAAAACACTCGTTAGGCAATGGTAATCCGTCTGCCAGGAGTTGTCCTTCGAATTAATTTTTAACTTTTTTTTTTTTTATACAATGAAAACAAAAAACAAACAAACAAAAAAAAAACTAAAATACAATAAACCTTTATAATTAATTTATGAGAAAAAAAATATATATACATTTTAATTAAAGTTAAATTCAGTAACTAGAAACTGTCTGTACTTTAAAACCATTTTTAAAAAAATATCCAATTTACGCCAATCCTTTCCGTTTAACCTCATAATAACTTGTTGTTTATTTAAAACATTTTGTCCCAAATATTTTTTCCTAAAACCACTCATAATAGTACAGTTACCTATTATATGCAACATACTTTCATCTTCATTTAAATTACACATTGAACAGGTATACACAATATCATTTATCCATGGTTTATAATTTAAATTAAATAATTCGCATCTTGCTTTAAATATTGTTCTAATTAAATCCAGGCTAAATTCATCCCTAATATATATAATATTATGATCTAGTTTTTTATACAATAAATGATACTCCGCACCAGATGCCAAAATAAATAGCTCATTCCTAAAATCTTCTATACCCTTGTTAATTATATTAACCATCTGCTCATACCATCTATCTACTGTTATAACTTCTCTATCTGGAACACAGTCTAGATATTCTGCCAAATTTAGCCATTCTTTAAACCAGGACTACTCTTTGTTTTAATACCCTCCAAAGCTACAATATATGGAAGTCGGCCAGAATTGTAATTCAGTAATTTACATATATAATTTACATTCAGCTCTAATGTGCGATAATATATAAGTTTTCTACCAGTTTCCAAATATAATTGATAATTAGGAGTGTTTAGTGGGAGACAAAAGATCTTCTTAATAAACAATTAATAAATAAACTGCACCTGCTCAAGTTGCTGATATTATGGTAACCCAGACCTGAGCCCCATAGCATAACATTGATTCTATTACAGATTCATATATCTTAAATTTCACCGAAATAGGTACTCTACTATTGGAAAACACATTGGACCAAACATAGTTCATAGCCAGCTTGGCTGATTTAATCTTTTCACTAAAATGGTCGTTCAAAGATAAATTGTCAGTGATGGAGATGCCTAAATATTTGTAATTTCTAACTGTTTCTACGTCGCTCCCTTTAGATTTAAATTTAATTTTGACTCTTTTCCCCATTTTGTTACTATTGAATACCATAATTTTTGTTTTTTCAATATTTAATTGAATTCTCACTTGTCTAGATATCGTTCCAATTTAAGTATGGCATCTTTTAATTTTGTTGGTGAATCTTCTATTATCACTATACCGTCCGCGAACAATAATAGATTGACTTCGTCGGTCCAATAGTTACTCCGCCTCCTAATTCTTCACCCAAATCATTTATAAAAAGGTCGAACAATATTGCGCTCAAATTACAACCTTGCCTCAAACCAGTATTTGTTGTAAATGAGTGCGATATACCATTCCGATTCCAAACAACTGCATCACTTTTGGAATATAGATTTCTTAAAGCTGTTACAAACTTAGGCGATATCCCTGAGCATCCTAATTTATAGAATAAAGCAGAACAATTAACTGCATCAAAAGCTGACTACAGATCTACAAATAAGGCATAAATTTTTTTATCTTTCAACTGCAGTTGTTGCTGAATTATATTGTTAACACAAATATGTTATCCATTGTACTATAGCCTTTTCTGAAGCCAGCCCCTTCGTATGCTATCTATAAAAATATCTTTGATAAATTTTAATTTAAAAAAATTGTCATTTTTTAGATATTATATTAACAGGGTCAAGAGAAAATCCTGTGAATGCTTCATACCACTCATTTTAAATTTGGGGTATAAATTCTGGCCTCCCACTGTGTTTAGTGGCAGCAATATAACGCTCGCACCCGGTAGGCTGGTGTAATCTAACCGTGCCACCCAGGCCGGTGAACTTAGCGCGGCACCCAGGCTAGTGTACTTCTAACCGCGCCATCCAGCTGGTGAACTTACCGCGCCACCCAGGCTGGTGTACTTCTAACCGCGCCACCCAGGCTGGTGTACTTCTAACCGCGCCACTCAGACTGGTGTACTTCTAATCGCGCCACCCAGGCTGCTGTTAGTATAATTAGCTGTTAATAGCTGTGGTATAATTGTCTTAAGTTTGAATTCCAATAAATCTGAAAAAGAATCCTCAATTCTAAAATCTAGTTGACTCAAAAATAGATCTGTCAGCCGAGGAACTTGATAGAGTTAGAATATAAATTCTGTCCGGATTAGGTTGTTTGAATACAAATTCTGACTGAATGGCCTTGAACTCAAAAATTTTGAAAAATTTGTTGACGGTTGATGAAAGTGTAGACCGTTAACATTTGTTTAGATGATTCAAGACAAGACACTAGTTACTTATAATTTTCCTTTATATGTTTCTGCGATGTAACAAATGTGTATGTTTAATAATTCTTTCTCCAAACCTTCACGACTCCCCATATATAAGCTTTCATAAAGACAGGAAACTCTATCGAAAAGTTGGCATAGTTGAAAGTTTTTTCTTGACGGATCCTCACCAAATTTCTTCATAACTTTATTTATAAAACTAATGGGGTTGTGGTCACAATAAATAGAAACAGGTGAAAAGCAACAATGCAAATATTCAACAAAATGTTGGATTGCCATCACAAGGGCTAGGCATTCATTTTCAATGGTTGAATAGTTCTTTTGATGCGCATTCAGTTTTTTTGAGAAATAGGCAACTGGGTGTTCGATGTGACAATCATCGTCTTGAAGAAGGACTGCTCTCACACCTATTTCGTTTGCATCTGTTGTAGCTTGAATGATTTTTCAAAGTTGGGAGCCAATAAAACTGGAGAATTAGTCAACAACATTTTCAGGTTGTCAAAAGATGCTTGACTTTCATTAGACCAATAGAATTTGCATTATTTTTCAGAAGATTTATTACAGGTGCGGCTATATCTGTAATATTTCCACAAAACCGGCTGTAGTATCCGGGCATACCCGAATAGGCAACGCATAATATCCATTTTATTTCATGGCTGAGGAAGGTTTGAAATAGCCTCAATTTTCAGCATATCCGTTTTTACCCGCCCTCTACCCCCTGCGTGAGCTAGGTATATAATTTCTGCACATTCGAATTCACTTTTAACTAAATTAATGGAGATAGGCCTCATAGACACTTCTCAGGAACTGTTTTTAGGCATCGAAATGCTCAGGTCAATTGTTATCGTAGAGGACAACATCATCTAGGTAGCAGCTACTTCTACTGAGACCCGGTGTGACAGAATTCATCAGTCTTTGGAAGGAGGAATAAACAGCAGCGTTGGAAGGTAGGGCCTTTGGCGTTCCTGAAACCAAAATGCATACCTTGTAATGATAAAACCCCTTCAAGGAGACAAGTGCTGAAAGTTTCTTAGTTTGTTTTGATAGTGGCACTTGCCTAAACCCTTTCAGCAGATCCAGCTTGGTAACAAACTTGGCCTGGCCTACTGTCTAAGCAGTCATCAATCCTAGGGATCGGAAAAGCGTCGGCCTTAGTAATACTGTTCAGTTTCCTGTAATCTGTAACCAGTCGAAATGTGTCTTCTGGTTTTGGAACCAGCAAACAAGGCGAGCTCCAGGCGCATTAACTGGGTTCAATTAAGTCATTTTCCAACATATAGTTAATTTGCTCATCCAGAAGATTCTGTCTATACGGATAGTGTTTTATTGCCACAGACCAAGTAGTCACAACTCATGAATTATCTTGTTTATCCTTATGGGAACATCAGAGAATATTTGAGGATAAGGGTCTATTAGACTTTTCAGAGCAGATTTTTGAACTTCAGCTAGATGCGAGAGTTTAACATCTAGATTTTCTAACACTACAGAATTTTGTAATCGAAGACAATCTACATTACTTCCTTGAAAATAATCACACTCTTCAAACACAATTTCTAAAAGACATCGTTTTTCGTCACCTATTACTCGTAGTGGGTCTGGGTTAACAACAACTTTCGAATTAAATATAGGAACCACATTTGGACCTTTGAATTTCGTAATCATGTTTATATGAGACAACTGTTTTTTCCTCCTTCTCTCAGGAGTTTCAATAATATAATTCACTTCACTGAGCTTTACTTGTAAAACTTATGGGCCCGAGTATCTTACCCGAGTATCTTGTCCGAAACCAAATTTTCTTTTAAAAGTTTTAGGGGTCCTCTTTTGTTGTGGCCAAAAATCAACTGAAATTGGCTAAATAATAGAAATTCTTGAATTGTACTTGAAGTGCAAAAAGCAACCAATTTATTGCCTCTGGTTAGGCAAAATTGTCCCCGCGAGTTTCAAAACAGTAAAATCTTAGTATGTTTTTGAACTTCTGGTGAAAACGTTCAACGGTCCCCTGGGATTCTGGGTGACAGAACGAAGAAACTATGCTCTTTATTCTTAACTGATGCACAACCTGTTGAAAATGTGAGAAGTGGAATTGGAACCCTGATTCGTCTGAATTGCTTTCAGGAGCCCGTAGATAGGAAAAAATTTAATGAAAGCTTTTATAATGTTTTTAGCTCTTATAATTTTTAACGAAATAGCTTCTGGGTATCTGGATGAAGCACACATTATGGTGGTTACCTGATTTTCTCTTAGGCAGAGGACCTACACACTCAATTAATATTTTGGGAAATGGTTCATCAAAAGCTGGGATGGGTTTTAAAAAGGCTTTGGGAATTGTCTGGTTTGGCTTGGCTACTATTTGGCAAGTTTTACAATTTCTAACATACCCCGCAACATCCGATTTTAATTTAGGGTAAAAGAAATTATTCAAAATACTGTTAAACGATTTATTGATTCCCAAATGGCAAGCCGGAGCAATATCATGGGCGAGGTTGAACAACTTTTGGTACGTCTATTTGGTTTTCAACCACCCATTCATCTCAGGAGAAGCTTCTGATGTTGGCAAATTCTATAAAAGTTTCGCGAGAATTTTTTTTACAGTTTCTAAACTCTTGTCAGTCGCTTCAGGTACTTTTTGTAAGCGTTTAAAATAATTTTTTTTAGCTGTTATAGTCTGAGGTCTGATCTACTGACAACTGGCTAAATACACTTCTTGCTTTATCCGAAAAGAGGTTTGTACTCTCAGTAACAACTGTCTAACACCTTTATCTGAATTATACTTTATCATCTTAAAGTGGTTGCGCGTTAATATAATTTCTCCACAAGTTTCATTAATTAAATTTGCTACCGTCTAGTAAACTACTACTCTTTATAGTTGTGTATTTCCTACTTTTAGAGAGATAAAGGAATCTTGAATAGCATTCAAGATCTTTCTTTTGTAGGCAACAAGTTCAATTTCGAGCCTACAAGAGATGTTTCTCTGGTATGATTGTTACAAGTTTGAATTCCATTAAATCTGAAAAAGAATCCTCAATTCTAAAATCTATTTGACTCAAAGATAGATGTGTGAGCCGAGGAACTGATAGAGACGCAGCTCCAGTTGAGGTACCAGTTCTGGATTGAAAAGCCTAGATTATACAATAGATTTAAACCTCCAGTTGAACCCTAACAGTTTGTGAGAACTCACTTTCAAAACAGCTCTCATAGTAGGTTCTTTTTTTTTTTTTACTTTATTTTTGTAGTTTTCCTTTTTAGTCGGAAAAAAGGCTTAACAATATTTTTATTAAAGTTATTGAACCAACTCCATAGTTTTTCACTTTCTTTGTAATGAGAAAAGGAGCGGGTAAAAAACTTAATTTACATATTGCGTGTTTATAGATTATAAAGCGGGGTGTTCAGTTGGCATTACTGGTCAACAACACGCTGAGATCCGATAGAGCAGCTAATGTGAACCAGCAATCACAGTCTAGTGAAAGAAACACAGCAGGGGACCGCTAGTAGGGGGTCTCAACCAGATCGTTTACCTGTGTAAGTTAGTTCTTATGTTTACCGACAGAGGGTCGATGCTGTTTAACATCGTTGCTTACCTACTATTCCCAGCTATTTTTTTTTTTTTTTTTTTTTTTACGGAGGGGGGAAAATGCCTACGCACAAAGTGTGGGGCTTGCACCCACTAAAAACCCCCCTCCCTCACAGGCACTTGTCCACCCCGGAACTGCTTATGGTACTACTTCGGGGTGGTGCCTCGTAATGCCACTACGGGCTGCCTCCGGCCTAGCTGGACCCCGTCCTCGGGAGGTCGAGGTGTCTACTCATTTCGCCTATCTTCATCCGCAGGACCGTCCGGACAAAGGTAGCCACCCAGTCCCAACGATCCGCTCCGGCGAGCATAGCTATTAGAGACGGGCAAAACCACTCAGCTATCGGATTTATCGATTCCAAAATCTCGTTCAACGGCTCCTTCACGAATTTGTAACTTTTGATGCTGAAATGACTGAAAGTTGGTGCGCCAGGAAAAAGAAAATACTTTGTGCCCCATACTTGTGTTATTTTATTCGTTAGATCATTACTATTGGTAAATAAATAATTTATCTTTATTAATTCCCTATGAAAAAGGAAAACCTTCTCAAAACTTGATTTACACTTATTACCAATACTATGCAATAAACATAAAATGTAAATAAAGATATATTTCTTTTGTAGACTTTCTTTTATTGGATTTTTCGTTTGTTATAATGCTTAAGGTTTAACTGAATGCAACTGCCAAAAACATGACCTAAGATACACCAAAACCATTGGCTACACCGAAACAAAAACCGTTTACGTCACTAAGTTTCCCTTAGAAGACACTCAAAAAATACAATTTTTCCTGAACAACGTTTTAGATAAAATTGATACTTGTAAATTTTAAAATGATTTCCAAATTGTCAGGTTATAAAATTATTATTAGATGAACTCGTATGTTTTTTTTTAGATTTCCGCTGCTTTTCATGAAATACACGAGTTTCCGGGTTGAGACCGCGTCAATGGTTTTCTAGAAACCGACGTAAAACCATATTGCAATAAGCAACTTCAGGGTTGTTTCACCTTGTAAGCTCTTTGCAATATGCGACCGCGATACTTCGACGCGGTCTCAACCGGGAAACTCAAGTGTTTATTATTAGATGTTATCCGGCAATGGCTACAGGAGTTTTTTTTTTAGCTTTCGGGTACCATTGGTGCCCTTCTTCAGAAGCTCCTTAGGGTAGAACAGAGGTGTACGTTGAGCATGTTGGCTTTGAAATGAAATAAATCAATGATTTTTTTCATTAGGTTCTCAACTTACGCATCCCCAAAGTGCTCTTTAAGAAGGGCTGTAATGGTACCAGAAACTTAAAGCAAATAAAAAATTGTTTTTTCTTTAAGACACTCCTTATAAAGCGTCTTAAAAATGAAAAAAACGAAACAAAGATATGCCACATAAACTTCTACTAGTGATACTTTTGAATTTCTACAATTAGCATTCCAAGTTTAAAGAAAAATATCATAGAGCAGCAGGCAAGATAATTAAAAAAACACAAAAATGAAACATAAAAAGTAGAAATTTATTCCGTATAGCCTACATTCCCATTTATCTGAGTTTCATGTAAAATATTTCAAATAAAAGTGCAAAACTAAAAAAAAAAAATCAAAAACTCGCAGTTCAGTGACCTTCAGTCACATGCGGTCGACTGTGATTATTTGAATTATATATAAGTGGAGAAGCAATATTTCACTACAATCAACCTCAATAAAGTGTGTGCTTGCTGGGAGAGGATGAGCGTGTCTGGACATGCAGTAAAACAAAAAAGTTCAGTAAAATACATTATGTTAAACATGCCACTCTTATCAATTTTCCACATGTGGTACAGGGATAAGTCGGGTATAGCAGCAATTTTATTTCCTTTTTATTTAGTTTTCCATTTGGGAAACACTGCAGGTCGGACTTGTGGAACTGTTTTGCAATACAATCTTTTCCTTATTGCTGTTAACATATTTGAATTTTAGATTTTATTTTTTTTATAGATATTTTTCCGTAGAATATGCAACTAGGCTTTTCCTTGTGCAATATTTACTACGTATGACGGATCATACATCTATGGTCATTGGCGCCCGGAGCTTCTTAAGTGCACTGCCGGCCTCCAGACAGAGTTCTCTCGTTACAGACAAGACTGTCCATCATCGGACGATAAGCTATAGGGGCTCCTAGGAAGAAAAAATCTCAGGGCAGCAGAGCGAATCGAATCCAGAACTTTCCCCAATTATTTGGATTTAGGTACCCATAATACACTTGGGCTCACCACAATGCATACTTCTACCATATCCAATTCGTATCATTTACTGACGTCTGTGCACATCAAATAGGAAGATAGTGAAATCAAGTTGATCATGTACTGCCTAGGTAGATCTACTAGGAAGGGGTATTTGTTTTATTACCACCTCTTCATATAAACATACCTGATTATGCTTGGTATCATATAAATTTGTCACACTGATACATATTTAAATAAATACAGAAGTGTGTTGCAACTTCTTAGTGCACCAGAATAGTCGTATTCGCAGAATATTGCCTTGAAAAACCATGTCTAGGCGTTAATAGAAAAGGATGAAAACAACATGGAGTTGGGGCCAATAGAGTTTAATCTGTTCTTAATGTGTCCACTGCTTAGAACTGCTGGTGTATTGCGTAAAAATAATGCTTCGAAATGGGAAAGGTTAATAAGAATTTAGAGTTTGCCAAAATTCTGAATTCGACCCGTTAATGCCTCTTTATTGACTTTTGTTTTTTTTAATAGTTTTCTGCGATTTTTCTCGATGAAGAACCACAAGGCGTTTTTTGAAACTTGGTATAATGAATGGCTTGGATATACAGTTCATTCACTTTTGTTAGAAATGTCTTTCCGAACATGATTTCCATTAAAGTGGCCATGTTACGCTTAAAATATGTCGTTTTATTATAATATAAGCCTCAGCGACCCTAATAAATATATATTAATAATGAGGTCAACTAAACATTAAAAATTAAAAAAATGTAAAACTATGTAAATTGCAGAGAGCGAAAGCCTTGTGTCCCTTGCACACAAGATTGTTTTTTTTTTTTTTTTGTAAGAGTGAGAAAAATCAAGTGGCAAAGGTAACTCAAATCAGGTCAATCATGAAGCAAAGGTAACTCAAAGAATTAAAAAAAAAATCACACAAGAACGAATATGTTCGAGATGGTAACTAGAAGTTAGAGAGGGGGCAAGCTAAAGGTTAGTGGTGGGAGATGCGAGAAACAGAGTAGTGGGAAAACAATGATCTCTTCCATTCACTTCCATTGACTCATCTTCCGCTACTTCTCCTTCTATACTTTACCACCAGTACCTTACCTCTTTATAAATACGTAGTAAATATTGCACGAGGAAAAGCCTAGTTGCATATTCTACGGAAAAATATCTATAAAAAAAATGAAATCTAAAATTCAAATATGTTAACAGCAACAAGGTAAAGTTTGAAGGTCACTGAACTGCGAGTTTTTGATTTTTTTTTTTTAGTTTTGCACTTTTATTCGCAGCTGGCAAGATAATTAAAAAAACACAAAAATGAAACATAAAAAGTAGAAATTTATTCCGTATAGTCTACATTCCCATTTATCTGAGTTTCATGTAAAATATTTCAAATAAAAGTGCAAAACTAAAAAAAAAAAATCAAAAACTCGCAGTTCAGTGACCTTCAAACTTTACCTTGTTGCTGTTAACATATTTGAATTTTAGATTTCATTTTTTTTATAGATATTTTTCCGTAGAATATGCAACTAGGCTTTTCCTCGTGCAATATTTACTACGTATTTATAAAGAGGTAAGGTACTGGTGGTAAAGTATAGAAGGAGAAGTAGCGGAAGATGAGTCAATGGAAGTGAATGGAAGAGATCATTGTTTTCCCACTACTCTGTTTCTCGCATCTCCCACCACTAACCTTTAGCTTGCCCCCTCTCTAACTTCTAGTTACCATCTCGAACATATTCGTTCTTGTGTGATTTTTTTTTTAATTCTTTGAGTTACCTTTGCTTCATGATTGACCTGATTTGAGTTACCTTTGCCACTTGATTTTTCTCACTCTTACAAAAAAAAAAAAAAAACAATCTTGTGTGCAAGGGACACAAGGCTTTCGCTCTCTGCAATTTACATAGTTTTACATTTTTTTAATTTTTAATGTTTAGTTGACCTCATTATTAATATATATTTATTAGGGTCGCTGAGGCTTATATTATAATAAAACGACATATTTTAAGCGTAACATGGCCACTTTAATGGAAATCATGTTCGGAAAGACATTTCTAACAAAAGTGAATGAACTGTATATCCAAGCCATTCATTATACCAAGTTTCAAAAAACGCCTTGTGGTTCTTCATCGAGAAAAATCGCAGAAAACTATTAAAAAAAACAAAAGTCAATAAAGAGGCATTAACGGGTCGAATTCAGAATTTTGGCAAACTCTAAATTCTTATTAACCTTTCCCATTTCGAAGCATTATTTTTACGCAATACACCAGCAGTTCTAAGCAGTGGACACATTAAGAACAGATTAAACTCTATTGGCCCCAACTCCATGTTGTTTTCATCCTTTTCTATTAACGCCTAGACATGGTTTTTCAAGGCAATATTCTGCGAATACGACTATTCTGGTGCACTAAGAAGTTGCAACACACTTCTGTATTTATTTAAATATGTATCAGTGTGACAAATTTATATGATACCAAGCATAATCAGGTATGTTTATATGAAGAGGTGGTAATAAAACAAATACCCCTTCCTAGTAGATCTACCTAGGCAGTACATGATCAACTTGATTTCACTATCTTCCTATTTGATGTGCACAGACGTCAGTAAATGATACGAATTGGATATGGTAGAAGTATGCATTGTGGTGAGCCCAAGTGTATTATGGGTACCTAAATCCAAATAATTGGGGAAAGTTCTGGATTCGATTCGCTCTGCTGCCCTGAGATTTTTTCTTCCTAGGAGCCCCTATAGCTTATCGTCCGATGATGGACAGTCTTGTCTGTAACGAGAGAACTCTGTCTGGAGGCCGGCAGTGCACTTAAGAAGCTCCGGGCGCCAATGACCATAGATGTATGATCCTAGATGTAAATTAAAAAAATAAAAAGTGTAAATATCAACTAGCTCTGCAGATCCTACTTCTATCTTGTGAGTGTTGCGAAGTGCCTGCGTTGCTGTTCCTTTGGTGGATTGAAAGACCTCCCGGGGAGAATGAGTTCTGTGGTGCATGAGTACTATACTCTATTTCCTTCTTCAAGATCAAAGTGTGATCGATTGGTAAACCCCTCTATCGACCCGCCGAGTGCAAACGGTTAGTACAAGCGAGTAATTAACAAAGTCTAAATATACAAATTAATGGACTAAAGGGTAATTAAAGCTTTATCTTATGTTAATGATAATATATGGACTGTGGCACTGGCCATAGAGGTACGCTGGCCTTAGGAATGCCAAGGATTAATGTTATATAGCCTTAAAAATTTCTAGAACCTCGGCAACTGGAGGTATTACAGCCGTTTTTGATCAAAAGAATAAGAAAGTCACCTAGAACATAAAGGTTAAACATACAGTGCTCGGTTACATTGGTACATACGTACCAAGTACTAAGTACTTAGGAAAAAGGCAATTTTACAAAAGTCATTTCTTTCTTACAAAGATTTTTGAACACAAAATAAATTTAAGCCAAGGAATAAACAGTGACCGCGTCCACCTAAATCGTTGAAAACCTAACGACATTTCTTCCTGCAGAATCACTCCCCCACTTAAAATGTAATTTACCACAAAAATGTTTCAAATAAATAAATGCGTAGACTTATATGAATGTAGTGTGCATACTTTTAAAAAGATCGTTGGAAAAGGCTCCGAGAAGGCTGCAAAACAAAAACAAAAATGAAAAATGACAAGTCCATTCAATAAATAAAATTTCCTCTTTTGATCAATACATTCAGTTTCATAAAGCCTTCTGTAAATACTCTACACTCAACCGTTTTCTTTTTTTTTTCTTTAGTAATGATTCGAATGGCCGTGCATTATCAGCTGATTATCTTTTAAATGCTAATTTGATCATTACGTGTTTATTACCTCCTTTTTCCTTTTCTTTCCCCCTTCCAACCAGGTGATACCCTCTAGGTAGTAAGATCAACAAATAAAATGAAACAGGAAAAATCCGAAAGAATTTCTCTAAGTTGTATGTATAAGACTTTTATCCCCCCCCCCCCTGACTGTTTAAAGAAAATCCAATTGATCTTGTTTTCTTATCCAACCGAGTGTTTTTATTTGAGGTAGCAGGCTGGTTTATTTTCTTATTTTTTTCTCTTTATATTTCCCTTTTCTCTTAACAGTGGCAACTCTGTTCTTTCACGATTATTTAACCTATTTAAAATAAAATACAATAAATATTATTTTGTATTTTCGCAATGTTTCTATAATATTTTGCAAAATTATAAGATTTTTTTATATGGAAATGAATCTTTATATTTATATAATTACTGCCGTATACTTTAATGATTAATCTACTTACACCCAACAGATGACATATACATTTAATTTTTTAGTATTAAAATGCATGCACGAGACTTCCACAAAAAACTAACCTTCTTACCTTCTATATCTTATTTCTATGAAATTATATTAATTATAGTAATAATTATTATTGATTATAGTAATCGTTTCTATTTTAAAATTTAAAAACAGCTGATTTTTTTTTTTTTTTTTAATATTTGGAAATTATTAATTGTAGACAAATATTGCAGGTGGTGAACATTGTGACAGGTTGCATTGTGGCAGTCAGCTGTTTGGCCCTCAACTCACAGCCCTCTGAATCGGTGAGTCAGTTTAGTTTAATTAGAGTGCGACCAAAATTTCTTGAAAATCGGCAACTGATAGAACTACAGGCGACTTAGTTCGAAAGTAGTCGAGCACATAAATCTTCAAAATGCTAGGTATTTGCTGGGAGGTCACATACTCTAGGTACTCAGGAAAAATGATGTGTTTAAAAAGACTTTTAATATAAAATAATTTTATTTTAAATTAATTTTAAAATATTCTTTTTTAATATTTGGGAATTATTAATTGTAGATAGTTTGTGTTGTGCATTCATACTGTGAACATCGCTCTGTATTTAATCCGAATTATTTCTGTTTGTAGTGCTCAGTTTCGCTTGAAAGTTGGCAGGTATGTAGTATAGTGATATTTGTGTAAGTACATGAGTTGCGGGAAAATTTATCGAGCGGTTTTGTTTTAAAAAGCAATTTAAAATCTGTGAACTATTCAAGAAATCTGTGTAAAGCCGTGGAGTAGAGTGTTGGGGAGTAGTGCTGTTTGATGGGCATTGGCCCTATCTCTCACTAAATAAACAATCTGAAACCTCTCTGTTATAACAATACAGTAATAAACAAATTCTAAGGTATTTATTACATCCTTAAACTATAATAATTTTAAAATTACGTTATAATTGATATAATTCACTGTAAGAATTGCTAATTATTTATACTAGTATATAACTAATAAATTTAATTAAAGAAAATAAAATACAATTTTGAAAATAAAGAAAAATGGAAAGGAAAATGTCTCTTGGTTTAGATGAAAAAATAAATGCAATTTTAGGAAATGTATTAATTTTGGATTCATTAGAAAAGGAATTGTACAGTTTTAAAGAAATGTATAAAAAAGAAATTATGGAAATGAAAACTGATTTAGCTAATATCAAAATGATAAATTACTGGAGTGGAATCGTTTATTGTGATTCCTGAGGTATGTAGTAGATGTCCGGAAGAGGGCGGAAGTTAGTTTAGAGATTTTTGGAAGTTAGTGCTCGAATTATTAACACGGAATTTATAAAAATAGACTGTATTTGTACAATAATTTAAACGTGAGTAATGGTAACTATTAACAAGACATACTTAGAAATAAATAGGAGATAAATAACTAATAATTTAAAATGATTAAAATAAATGAACTAAGATGCACAACTAAGGAAATAAGTATAAATAAAAACTGTATAGGGACGCGGAAACTGCTGCTCGTATAATAATCTTGAAGACGTACTGAAGTATAATCATATAATCATCCCCTCTTCCAATGGGGCGAAGTTTATATATTAGTGTTAGCAACACTCACACCAAGACATCTGTCCTAGTGACCTTGCGACCTTGGTTAGTTCGGTGACCAGTGATTTAGGTCAGTGGCCAGCTTATCGGTGCTTGCTTTGATGTAAAGTATTGACCCTTGGTTTTGTTTGTTTGGCCGCGGCCTTGTCTTGAAGACAGCAGCCGGCTAGGCCACTAGTTATAAATTATTCTTTCTTTGTTATGTGTTGTGAAGGGTTGACATTGCTATGACCTTGCCATGTCATTACATCATCCCCTCCCCGGTGAAAAATTTTTTCAGCATGAAAAAATTTGTTGCGGGGGGGATGCTGAATTTGTATATTCGCCGTTGTACGAGCGTGCCCTATTTTTTTTTTTTTTTGAATTTAAGTTAATTAGTGTGCATTTTAGTTGCACACAATTATTTATACCGTGTTAATTTTAAAAAATCACGGTTCGACAATATTGCTATTTTGTAACTATTGACAATAGATTGAAAATATTACAATGTTGCGATTTGTAACAATGGAAAAATTGATAGTGATACTAATTATATATAATTAAAAGTAAGGTATTTGTTTGATTATCGATAAAATTTAACATGCGAATGTTATTAACATAAAAAATGAATTTATAAAGGTTGATGAAATCAAAAAAATTAATATGTGCATAAGATAACATGATAAATGATGTTATATGACATACAAATGTCAGTGAATTAATACAAGTTAATAAAATCAAAAAATTAATATGTACCAAAGATAACATGATAAATGAAGTTATAAAGAAAACATGACATACAAATGTCAGTGAATTAATAAGAGTTACCACGTTATAATATTATTTATAAGAAATGTAAAATGTGCACTCTTATTTTTAAAATTTATATGTATTCATATTTTTAGATCGAATCGATAAATTGTTGCCCCTGATTTACCCAATGCATGCTGCGAGCAAGGGAGAAGGGAAAGCGCTTGCGGGAAGGTTAGGTTTCTCGAGATTCGTCGATTAGTCTAGACTTCTTACTTTAACTTAGCTTAACTTAATCTAACTTAATTTAGATGTCGACTATATAAAATCTAAATATGTGTATATATATATGTGTATGTGTGTGTGAAAAAAAAGGCATGTATACAATACGCAGTTATAGGGGGGGACATGCGTTTGTTGTATTTGGTACGTCGTATTTTTGGTACACTAGTGATTTTTTCGTAGTTAATGAGCTCGTTGGTAGTTAAATACCCGTTGCCGTGACGAAATGCTGCAAAATTTGTATTAGTGCATGTACAAATAAATTTTTAAATTAATAGTGAAGATAGTGAAATTTATATTTAAGGGAATGACCTGTAAGAAGAGGTAGAATAAATATATAGATAAATAAAATAATATATCTGAAAGGGATTAGTTACTTACAATTGTATCTTATTTAACGCCGCCTAAGTTTTATGTGCACATGTTAACGTCTTTGTTTGGCACTAGTATCAGTGAAATCGGCGATACAGTGAAATCGGTGATTTGGCACTAGTATCGGCGATACAGTGAAAGCTGTGAGAGGTATAATAGTCTCCGTTGGTTAAAATGTGTTGGTCTTCCGTCTCGAGTGTGCTATTGTTGAGTTTACCTGTTATTGGTATTATTCTACTAAACAAAGAAGCAATTTTTGTTAAATTTTTGAATGAAGAGATAATTTTAAGGAGGTTGTTTTTTATTGTGACTATTTGTGTAGTCACCTTGTAAGAAGGATGCGTACCTGAAATATAAATAATTTTTGTACCAAAATTGAAATAAAAGAAAATAAATGAAAATAATTATTGCTACTATTAGCTGTGTGTTATAGCCAAATTTTATGTTTGTATGTGTGTTGTATGAGAGTGTTGTGAGTGTTACTCCCTGGACTAAGGTGGTGAACTTTTCTCAACACTTGATGTGGTGTTTGGTTGACCAATCTCTCCTACCACCGGAAGTGGTGTTTGTGAATAAGATTGAACCTCTCAACACCGGAAGTGGTGTCTGTGAGTGAGTTTGGTTGAGGAACCTTTCCTAACACCGGAAGTGGTGTTTGTGTGAAGTGTTTACACTTATAAGAAAAATTATTTGAGATTTACTTAAACATAAAATCGTTGAAAATAACATGTCTTAATATTAAAGAAAGAGTAAGAATTTATGTGATAAGATTTTGCAAGTTTAAATTTACTATACGTAAAACTTGCGAAAAGGATTGAATTTGAGAAAAGCGATACAGGTAATTATGCTTAACCTCTAAATTGTGCATGAAAGAAGAATAAGCGTAAAACTTGCGACACAAGATTGAATTAACGTTACATTAGAGAAAAATAAATAATTATGCTTATAAACGCAACTAATCTCCGATTTTAAGTAAATAACGTTAATCAATTTATTAAAAGGAAATTTACAAATTTATGAATTTCATAATCACTTATTCACAAATTTAATGACTATAAATTAGACATAGTTAGTATAAGCTGTAGTGTTCGCGTTATGTGTGTCATGTTGCTGTTGTAAGGCAGGAAGTGCAGAGTTTACTGGTGTGTTGCAATGTATTAATTTTTCTCGTAGTAATTGTTTTGCGAAAAGAATGCCGGGGTAATTGCCGTAGTTGTGGTCTATGGAAACGCCTGTGACTGCCGGTGATTTAGCCGTTTTCTGGCTCGATGAGAAAACAGTTTCGAGCAGTATGGCCTTATTTATTGCAATACTGGCAGGTTGGTTTGTCAGTAGTATTATGTGTTGGCTTATTTACTTCCGTCTGACGCTGATTGTGATATTGGGGTGTATGTGTGGATTAGCGTTGGTTACTACGCTTTAGGAAATTATTAAATTTGTAGGCTTGCGGCGAGAATTTGCCGAAGTTTGTACGCGCTTTTGTTTTTGGGGCCGTGCAATGTCTATCGAAATGAGGCCCTGAGCAATGTTGACATGGCCGATATTTTACTACGTTGACTACTGGGGGTTTATTTTTTTGTGTGCATTCCGAGTGGAAATGCATACTCCCACAGTATTTACATGGCGATGGCGGTAGGTTATTTTGTTTCGCCACCGGTTTAGTTAATTTGGGTTTTGGCGTTATAGCAAACACTGATGAAGCAGAGTCTGCAGCCTTTATCTCTCTCAGTGCCGTGGTATATTCCAGCGCACTGTCTAAGGTTTCAGGAAGCTTAGTGAGGACCTCGTTCCTTAGATTTTGCGGAAGTAGCCTAATAAAGGTGTCTGTGGTGATTTTATTCAACACCGTTTGTAAGGTTAATTTTGGGTTTGCCTCGGCCTTGTCTGAAATTAGAGAGTGCAGGTGACGGAGCTTGTCGGCGATTTTTTCTACCGAGTCATTTGGGGAAGCCTGCATATTAGTGATTTGGCGTAACAGAACGAGAGGCGTTTGTTCTGTGTGGTACCTGTTGAGCAGCAATTTTGATATTGTTTTAAAATCAACTACCTTATCTTCTCGTAATAGTAGTGATTTTTGGGTGTTGTAGAAGGTTTTTGCGGTACCGGAAATTTTAAATTCAACCACTTCTAATGTGGTATCGTCATCCCATCGTGACAATCTAGCACAGCGTTGTACCTGTTCTAGAAAAAGTTCGATGTTTGTGTTCTGTTCTCCGTCAAAACACGGAATCTGATTTAGAAGGTTGAGATTTGCAATTATGGATGTTTTATCTTGGGCCGGGGGAGCAGGTGCAGACCTTTCCCTTTCACCCAAGAGGTGTTGCACAGCCTCTTCTAGGGACATCTGTACACCATTAAGATTATATGTGGTCATGTTTGTAACTGATGGAGGGTCAGAAATTTTAATGGGACTTGCACGAGTTTTCTTTGATCCCCTAGTTTTCATAAATTCTCAAAAAGATAGTTCAATTTGATTGAACGTATATGGACACAGTAAAAAAAAAATTAATAAATAAATAATAAAAAAAATATGTATAAATATTAGACTTACTCAGAAGGAACTGGAATCGCTGTTCGGATCCTAGTCGCTGCCACCAGATGTAGTGGAATCGTTTATTGTGATTCCTAAGGTAAGTGGTAGATGTCTTGAAGACAGCGGAAGTTAGTTTAGAGATTTTTGGAAGTTAGTGCTCGAATTATTAACACGGAATTTATAAAAAGACTGTATTTGTACAATAATTTAAACGTGAGTAATGGTAACTATTAACAAGAAATACTTAGAAATAAATAGGAGATAAATAACTAATAATTTAGAATGATTAAAATAAATGAACTAAGATGCACAACTAAGGAAATAAGTATAAATAAAACCTGTATAGGGACGCGGAAACTGCTGCTCGTATAATAATCTTGAAGACGTACTGAAGTATAATCATGCCCTCTTCCAATGGGGCGAAGTTTATATATTAGTGTTAGCAACACTCACACCAAGACATCTGTCCAAGTGTGCGACCTTGAGCGACCTTGGTTAGTTCGGTGACCAGTGATTTATGTCAGTGGCCAGCTTATCGGTGCTTGCTTTGATGTAAAGTATTGACCGTTGGTTTTGTTTGTTTGGCCGCGGCCTTGTCTTGATGACAGCAGCCGGCTAGGCCACTAGTTATAAATTATTCTTTCTTTGTTATGTGTTGTGAAGGGTTGACATTGCTATGACCTTGCCATGTCATTACAATTACAGAGAGTAGATAAGAGAGAGGCGGCATAATATTGTAGTGTTTGGTTTGGATGGGACAGATATATCGGACCTCCGGAAAAATTAATTAATGTTTTAAATGATATTGGAATAGCTATTTCTAAATATAAATTAGATAAAATTATTATTCTAAATAATAGAGACGGTGGAGATGCACCTATAAAAGTTAAACTAACTTCCGCTTTATTAAGAAATGAAAAAGAAGAAACTGATTTATGTAGTGCTAGTAAGAGGAATGAAATTGATAAGTAATCTCAGAACCAGGGAAATATGGGTTTCAGTAACAAGAAAAATCCAGGTTTTAGACCAGAGGGCAACAGTAAATAACAATCAATACCGGACGGGAAGGAATTAGAGAAGGACCCAGGCAAGTCTAAGGTAAACACGGGTAAAGGAAAAGCGAGGAGATATAGGACATTTAATATTGGTACGCTTAATACTCAGACATTATTAAGTAATGATAGATTAGTGGAACTAGAACATGCTCTTCAAAATGTTTCCTGGGATATAGTAGGACTGGCTGAAATTAGAATAAATCTGGAAGTATCTGTAGAATTAAAGAATGGAAACTTATTCTTTCATACAGCTGCCGAGGCCGGAAATTTCGGAGTAGATTCTTGGTGAAGAAAAATAAAAACATTGTTATAAATAATTTAAGCCTATTTCTCCGAGAATAGCCGCATTAAGAATAAAAGTATGGAATAGAGAAATTTATTTACTCCAAGTCCATGCCCAACAACTGCAATTACAGAGGATGAGATAAAGCAGTTCTATAATCAACTTGAGGAAGAAATATATTTACCGCCCTCTAGTAGATGTACAACAATGGTAATAGGTGACTTTAATGCAGTAGTAGGAAAACGAAGACAGGGCGAGGAGAATATACTAGGGCTCTTCGGATATGGAGATGGAGAACTTCTGGTCAATTTTAAAGCTATTGAGAGGGTTATAGCTTCTGAGAGGGTTTAAAGCTATTGAATATCTTTTTCCAATCAAGCAGGAACGGTGAATGGACTTGGTGTTCTCCCAAGGGAAAGAAATTCCAGATTGATTATCTACTCATGAAAGACAAGAAAAGTCAAAATTGTGAAAGTAGAAACAGATTTCCCATTTAATTCACCCCATAGGTTTGTAAACTGCATAGTAAAGTTAGAGGTAAGACCATTTAAAATTATCGGAAAACAAGAAAATATAACTCCGAATATAGAAATCTCAAGAACGTTATGAAGAATTATTGGAAGAAGAGCTGCCTAAATTAATACCAGATTATGCTATGGATATCCAAAAGGAGTATGATGCAATAATAAAGGCAATAGAAACAGCGTCTAGAAGAACATACGAAGAAAATCAAAGACAAAAGATTCAGAAAAGGAAAACTAAAAAATTATCGGATGAGACTATTAATTTGATAGAGAAAAGGGAAAAGTACAATAAAATAATTAACAAGAGAGAAATTCAGAAAATAGAACATGCAGAATTGAGGAAACTAGTAAAGAAGAAGATTAGAATGGATTTGAAGAAATATGAAGAAGAAATGCTTTTAAAAACGGTAGTAGAAGAAGGTTCAATAAAGAAAATGAAAAAAGAAATATCAAATATTAAGAAGTTGTGGATTCCAAAACTGGAAACGCCAGAAGGTATAATAACAGATATGGAAAAAATACTAGAAAATATTTTCTATGAAAATATTTATAAACGGAATCGAAGTTTAGAGCATGAAAATGAAAGCAAGATGTTAGTAGAGAAGAATGGGGAGGAATTCTTACCGATATTGGAAGGGGAAGTTGATAAAGCAATAGAGAGATTAAATTAGGTAAAGCTGCAGGGGATGACCACGATGAGGCAGAAGTGATTAAAAAAGGTAAAAATTTGTTAAGTAAAGCATTAACTAGGCTCTTTCTAATATTTTAGCGCATGCTACTATTCCGAGTCAAAGGGAATGCAATAAGATTCTTATTTTGCATAAAGGTGATTCAGGATATGTAATTAACAACTATCGCCTCATTAGCCTTACATCAGTTATGTACAAATTATTCGCAAACATTGAACAGGCTAGAATTAAAAAGAAAATGAGTGAGAATCAATCGGAAGAGCAAGCAGGTTTCCGATTTATCGACTATCTCCGGACAATAAATCAAGTTGTAGAAAAGTGTAGAGAATATAAAATAGAAATATATCTATTTATTGATCTTCAAAAGGCATTCGGTATGTTAGAACACCAATCTATTTGGTCGGCCCTACTGGAAATCGGAGTGGAGAAAGTGTATATTGAGCTACTTAAGGAAATTTATTCGATAATAAAGCCTACATTATGTTAGAAAGGAGGGGAAGAGTCTTTAGTCTAGAGAGGGGAGCGAGGTAGGGATGCCTCTTTCGCCAATACTATTCAACTGTGTGATGGAAAGTAATTTTAGAAGATTAGATTGGGAGAAGAATGGTATCAGCATAGATGGGGTGTTCCTAAATCATCTTCGTTTTGCCGATGATATTGTACTTTTCTCACCAAATTTAATGCAAGCAAAAGAAATGTTACGCGATCTGATAAGAGAATGTAAAAGAACGGGACCGACGCTGAATTGGAAAAAACTAAAATCCTCACCAATGGAAGAAGAGAAAGTTTTAACTTTGAAGGAGAAAAGTTGGAATTCGTAGAGGATATTAACTATTTAGGACAAACCATCTCATTCAAATGCAGGAGAGAGGAAGAGATAACAAAAGGATTAATTGGGGGATGGAAGAAATTTTGGGCACTTAGAAGTATTTTAAAGGGCAACTTTTCAAATAAATTGAAAGGAAAAGTACTTGGGCAGCGTGTGTTTACCCCTGCATTCTGTATGGAAGTCAGACCCTCTGCCCTCACCAAATACCTTTCCGATCGGCTTCGCATAACCCAAAATAAAATTGAGGACTATGTTGGGAGTTAAAAGGCAGGAAAAGAAAAGCCCAGCAATTAAAGTGGGTGGGCTAAAAAAAGTTCGAATGGAAAAGAAAAAAAGGTCGCCAGGTAGTGAGATGGAGAGATGAGATGGCAGTCAGAGTAGGTGGTGTATGGTGGGCCACAGCAAGAGATAGAACTGTTTGGAATAAAGTGGTGAAAAATTATTTTTAGACGCAATGCTTAAGAAAATTTTTAGTTATTTATGTTGTCAAATTTAGTTTTGCTCATTTCATTAGATATATTTTATTCCATCTTTATTTAAATTACTAGTGTATTTATTTTAGTTTATTGTTTTCTGTTGTTTTGTTCTCGTATTAATTTCATTACGAATTAGTGCTTTAATTGGTCTTTTTATAAAATTATTATAGTGCTTACTTTTGTGTATATTGTAAACACTGTATTGGATGTACAATATGAACTCATAAACCTCCATAAGGAGAGGCTTTTTCTCTGTAGAGGGTGCAAATAAAGCTTTATTATTACCATAATTGTAGATAAACAATATTGCAGGTGGTGAACATTCTGGCAGTCAGCTGTTTGGCCCTCATCTCACAGCCCTCTGCATCGGTGAATCAGTTTAGTTAATTAGAGTGTGACCAAAATTTCCTGAAAGTCGGCAACTGATAGAACTACAGGCGACTTAGTTCGAAAGGATACGAAAGTTGTCGAGTACATAAACCTTCAAAATGCTATGTATGTTGCTGGGAGGTTACATACTTCTAAGTACTTAGGAAAAATGCTGTGTTTGAAAAGACATTTCTTTCTTTAAAAAGACTTTTAATATAAAATAAATGAAACCAAACAGCACTGAACACCCGCCAAAACAGTAAGAAAATAAGCAACTTTCCCAACCTTAACGTCTTTGCTATGATTGTACACCACTTCTCCCTCCTCATTTGGATGCCTGAGATATTTATATATAATACTACATACGAATATAGATGCTTTAGTAGATAGTATATTGCAATCGTATCAAATTATTGACATTCAATCCTTGCCAGAAGTAAATGATTTGCGATGACCTGACCACAGAAATTTTCTTTTTCATGACCTGCCTTTTCTCTCTCTTTGCATTTGTGTGTCAGTACCTGGATGCGATAAGTGAAATAACAAAAATTCCTTAAGAAAATTTAAACTTGATATTCCATTTAGAAATCGCCAGCAGCTATGACATGAGTATTTCACCTAAATCTGACAACCGGAAGTGCGTTTTACTAATTTTTTTTTACTCGTATTTTTCTCGAAAAATGGCTTCTCGAAAATATTCTTTAAATTATTTTAATATAGTGTGAGGAGGGGGCGGAGAGGGGATGGAACTTATAAAAGGAGGTGTTTTTGGATTAGAGCTCGTACTATTTTCTAGCTGTGGCAATAGATTTGAAAATTTGTAAAAATGACGAATGAACATGCAGTAGAGTAGGAATTCAAAATATATACAGCCAACGTTTAAAGGAAAAGAAGGAAGACACACACGTAGTTAGCAGAGCGGAAATATGAAACGCATACAGGCAATGATTAAAGGATAATAATTGAAAGGATAAGAAAATTAGACAAACTTGCACTTCGTAGAATAGAAATACAAAAGGTGTGTAGACAACGATTAAAGGATAATAAGGGAACATTGAGACAAGCGCAACCGAGTATTCGAAGCAAGCATACCTCCGATATATACCTCTGACGACGTTTAAATGTAACGACGAACATGTATGTAAATAAATTCGAAATCCAATAATTTAACAGCAACTGTTGCTGGTGATGTTACTTGTTCACGTGAAAAAAAACGAAAAAGTGAAGCAGGCAGTAGCCGTCTGCGCGTTATAAATGTTTGATCTTGATGTAAAATTCTATTTGTGCCAACGTATTCTACACCTTTGAACCACGGCTGTGGTTTTCCAATTCGGCTTTATGTTTTTTTTTTTTTACTCTTTTGAGAAATACGAAATCTGTAGCACCGATTTTCTTTTTTTCATTTAACTTGGAATACTGCACACTATTTTGAAAACTTTTTCTTAACAGTTTTCAAACTTTTCTAGCGATGCTATTATGACATTGAGCTTAAAGAAAAATTAATTTAAATTTAATGAGCTATTTGCTTCCTTTCTTTAAACTATCGGAACTTATTTTATATTGTATTAACTTTAATTAAAACATTTTATTAGGTATTAAAGATCTTATTAATTTTCAGATTTAATAATAATGTTTTATAACTATATAAATATAATAATTGTTTATAAATAAACTGATTGATTATTTTAATATAAAGTTATTTTGGTTTACGATTCAGTAATTACACTTTATAGTAATAAAAAGAAGTTTACTGTTTACTAATATTTAAGTGAATTTTACAATAAGTATAATAAAACAAGTATTATTGAGATAATATTAAATTTATTATTATTTCTAGTTAATATGACTTATGGTATAAAATGTTAGATTAATATCTATAATTATAATTAATTTTGGAATATTTAATAACGACTGGACAGTTATTTTTTTTTCATAAACAATAATAATACATAGACCCTTCCTAGATTTCCAGTGGCAAGAAACTTGATATCATTGGGTCGATATATTCCGAGCTACACTGAATATCCCAACAATATTCCGCCCACAAATATTCCACAAGTGTCTGTTGTGGTAGGACAGTCACATTCAGTAAATCTTGCGGCCATAGGCGTCTTACTCGGAAGGAGTACCTGGAAATGTAAAAAGAGGTCATAACTGTACGAACGTCAAAATTAGAAAGAAGATGGAGAGATTGGTGGTTTTTTGTTTGTTTTTTTTTAAAAGAAGTTATGATTTCTTTGATGAAGGGAATTTTGACATCATTGCGTAAAGTTGGAGATCGGGTACATAGTGTATGGAGGAGCTTGGGTGATTTTGGGTTGCAGGTACTTTGGATTCTTTTTTGAATGATTCGCTTGGTCGAAGCCCACACTTCAAGCTCGTGGATCCAGAGATAGTTGTAAGTTTGTGTGGTATATGAAATATTTTGTTGTATACGGAGAGTTAGGAACGTCTGGCTGGCTAGTCGTCTAAGAAGATGTCTGGATTGAGCACTTGTCGTTTTAGTCATATGAGCAGGGTTCCACGAGAGTGCTTTGTCCAAAATACACGCCTAGAACGTTTGACATTTTCTTTTAAACCAGTCATGGTTCTACCAAGTTTGAAGAAAAATGTGTCAGTTGCAATAAGTTAAATTCGATGCCTGTTTTACATAAGATTTTTTTCATTGCCCACTAATTATATATCTTTTGTTGGATTACGGTTTAAAATTGAAACTTCCACATTAATTCATTCTATTTATTTGAATAAATACATGGTGAAGGAAATTCAATAAAATAATCATTAATTAAAGTCATTATATTACACATCCATGTTACGTATACAGTTTGTGATGAAGCCTAAATAAAGGTGTCCGTGTAGTCATTAACTACAATCATTAATAATGGCAAGTTTCAATGTGACACGTCTAGGGAGCGCTACCGGTGGTTTATATATATAACCTTGTGTATTCACGGCAAGTGTGTAGCCAGTATATACTGTACTATTAACTGTTGTTTAAAGTGTGGCTATACTCTGTATATACCTCTATTGAATATAGTCCTACTGTAGTATAGTAAGTTTCTTTTACTTTATCTTACTGTAATAAGTGGAAATACAAAAGCAATACGAACAAAACGTTTCTAGCAAATGATGTATCTATATGGCTGTGTCTATCTGAACCGAACATCTTACGAAGGAGGGAAACATCACAGGAAGTTCAAAGTTGTGAGATAGCATCACCCTACCTAACAAGAAGTTTCAAAGGAAATCTGTACACAGCCTATCCGGTCGGCATTGTTGACAATGTGCTGTTAATGCTGCGGAATTGCAACTTCACAATATATATATATTTCTTTTTTTTTGGAAGATTCTTCTTGACGGTTGTCAATATAATAGAAGAGAGAGAAGTTGAAGTTTGGTCTTAGAAAATTAGAAAACTACAATTTTACCGACGTTTCAACAAAAAGTCTTTATCAAGGCATAAAAGAAAAATATAATAATACATAATATTAAATATAACATGATAATTAATATTGAACAATTTAAGTGGAAATACTTCAAAACACACATAAGCAAAATTCGTTATATAATGAACGACACATTTGGAGCGAAATCAGTTAATTGCAAGTGCGTTAACGTTAAAGTTTCTCTTTTGGAGTTTTCTCGAAAATAATAACGGCTTCAACGATTTTCTTTAAACTTGAAATACTTTTACTCTCAGTTACTTTTAACTTTAAACCGATGCTTCTTGGTGTTGTGATAGAAGGCGCCCTACAGTATCCACTAAGGTATACAAATAAAAACCCCACCACCTTTTATTATGGTCAACCCATCCAAACGTTTGTAAACATTGCAATTTTGAAGACAAATATTATTTATTGGAGTAAGAGAAAGTCGTGTGAATGGGTCACACCAGATTTTTTTTGATTTTGAAGAGCCTCCAAGTTAGTGGAGCTATCTGGAGGAGCCAGCGCTAAAAAAATGTTAATAATATATTTAATGACAGACTCATATTGGGATTATATTAATTAAATATAAACCATTATAATAATAATATTATTTGTAAGACGACCAATATTGTATACTTTCCTCGTAATAGTTCCTAGATTAATGTCTGGGGAATATAATGGTTTACATAATATATATCTATAGATTAGTAGTTCTATTAATAAACTTAATATATGTAAATTATAAATTGTTATCAGGGGAATTTCATGCTATCATTTATTAATCCCGTAATAAAGGTTTAATTAAACTCCAAATGGGGGAATAACATTCCTGAACACAGCATTTAACGAAAGTGATATTTATTAGATTGCTCCCTCAAATGGGACAGAAAATAAAATGTCTCAAAGGAAAATAATGATTGACCAAATATTTACACTACGACCGATCCTTGGAAGAAACATTTGATAGGGTATAAAATCTTATTTGTTCATACATTAAAAGATAGCGTCATAAAAGGTGCATCCAGAACGGGCGTATAAACTCATAGTGAGAAGCAGCAACTCTTCAGAAATTCTGAGGCCATTTTGGACCAAGAATCGATGGCGACTGTTTAGTGTACAGCTCTAGAAAACTTGGTGCAGATAGACTGAAATACCAATAGAGGTATTTCATATATTTTGTCAATCATTTATTTGCACCTAGACAAGGCAGTCATTGATTTAATGAGCAGCAATCAAGCTGGTTTAAAAGATGCTTTTATATAGTGCCTGAGTCCCCTGCAAGGAGTCTATAGTTGATAACAAATGAAGAACAAAATATATGATCGCTGCAGCTACTCTGTGCGATAAAACAACAATGCAGATTGGAAATCGTAGTTTTGAATGGTAGCTTCGACTATCTGAGAAAATTCGTAAAGTCCACCTACATGCAATATTTCTCGGAAATAGTTGCCATGGTTATTATGGGACTTTATAAATATTTGAAGTCTCGTATGATTAAAGAGACAAAAGCTGCCCTGCATGAAACTCTAGTAAGATTTGTTTTAATGTACGATTCAGAATGTTGGGTAGTTAGTAAAGAACCATTAAAAGCGTGGAAACTAAGGGCTCATCTGAGAATTCATTGCAGAAACCAATGCTTGTCAGAAAAAGCAAAATGTAGAGAATTATACGAATTATTCAAAACGGATATCTTTGCAGATAAGCAAGCTCTGATAGGAAATTCATCTGCAGCTTATAGAAAAAAGCCCGGGTGCCGAAAAAATGTCCTTCAAATCGATAGGGAAAAGGAAATGAAGCAGGCCCAAGACTGGGTAGATTGATTAGACTAGTAAAGAAGTCTGAAGAATGGGAGGCCTGTATGACTAGCTGAACGAGTGAAATACTTGGGGATGGTGAAGAGTTGGATTGGCAAGGAATGGATTTTAATAAAAACGTTTGGCAAAAATTCCATTCTCAATTTTATTATTGTTTTAACTGCAATAACGCAAATTATTTGTTATTTTTCGTCCTAATTTTTGTTTTGTTTCGCATTGTTTGAGGTCTCTTCCTCTCTTTCTCTGTTAAATTATGTCGTATTTAATATCTCTTATGTTTAAAGTGAAGGTTTAGTGATACGTGCACCTCCAGAGGGCATCACTATGCACTGCAAAGTTGGTTATAAATTCAAGAGATGGTATAAAATGGGCGCGCTCGTAGGTATGAAGACGGAAGTATGTGAGCGAATAGGCTATCTTGCCACTAATATTGGTGGTCGTAGTGGCAAGCCAACCAATGCCAAACTAAACGTCAAGCTTGAGGGGGCGCCATACACAAACACACTTATACACACACCAAACTTCACCCCTCACTTCTCAGCTGGAAATCAATGTACCATGAATTTCAATTAAATTCTCCAACACTAAATTATATATAGCATTACACGAACAGACAGGTTATTCCATATTGAAAGATGGGTAACAGGAAGGAAGGTTTATTTATTATCGTGAATACAGAAACAATAAAAGTAAAAAAAAGAAGGTTATTTAATTTGCAGTAAACAATATATAAACAAGTCAGAAAGTTTACATTAGCATTACTGTTTATTTTCTCTTATATAGAAAATGATTATGCAGATTTTAACGGTTTCTATAAACAAATAATAGGTTATTTCTACAACAGTTGAATAATAAAACAGCTATACCGCTAAATCTCTTGAGATTAAAAAAAAGTTCAGTGCCGCAACTTGCAATTAAATAAATTTTAGGATTTGGATTAAATTGCTAAAATACTTGATATTAAAGTTCTTAAATTAGACATTTATTCTAAACATGTTGAAGCGTTACGGCTGGGCAGGTGAGCTTGATGCAGCAAAGAAGTAGAGTAATTATTGCTTGTTGCCCTTACAAACTCTTTATTTTAAGTTCTACATTTACAATCTTGAACACAGTGGCTCACAGCAACAATTATTTCACTCCAAAACATAATAATTATAAACAGCACAGGGATTACTAATAATACATTCAGAAATGCTAATGAATTAAAACTCTCCTATTCACAAAATACATAACATATAATGATCTTTTGAAAATGTTTACACTCTTTCAATTCCCAGCAACGACTGACAGTAAATCCTGTAAACATAAACCATGTGCTGACTTCCGCGGAGCGGCATCTTCAAACAAGATACAACAACAACGGCACACCCTCCATCCGCGAAAGCGGAAGCAAGGGTGGAACAAGCAAAAAGGAGGAAAGGCAGTGAGGGGATGCAGGAAAAAATGGTGAAAGACAAAATCATCCTCGCTCAATATCTCCGTGGAAAGCCTTCAATTGAGAGCTATATGCTCTCAGTTCTTCGGTTGGCGGATCAACTAGCTCGGTGGTAACAGGAGTGAGAAAGCTTTTAATTTTAAAAGGACCTGCCCATTTGAGCATTAATTTTGCGGCCAATTTGCCAGCCGCCTTGCTTAGGGGATATATTCGGTGCATAACTGTTTACCCCACCACAAACGGATTATCCCATCGTGACTTATTGTAGCGAAACCTTCTTAGCTCGAGGTTCCTTTGTAGATTTCTCTTGGCCCGAAGCCATTGTTTCTGATATCATTGGGTTTATTAGGTATCAACTGGTCTATTTTCCAAAGGCTAAACGAAGGACATCTATGAGCGAAAGTAAACATCAACTCAAAAGGTGTGTGCTGATATGCTTCATGTTTAGCTATATTACAGCCATTTGTAGCCAAGTAAGATTCTGGTCCCAATGCATTTGGGAGTTCGCATGGAATGCTCGCAGCGCTGGACCTAGGTTGCGGTTAAACTTTCAGCATGAGATGGGCGTGGATGGTAAGGAGATGGGTAAAATGCCTCACTCCATTCGCGAAACACACACGTTTAAACTCTTGCGAAGTAAACTGGGATCCGATGTGAGTCACGATTTCCGCAGGTATTCCGAAAACTGCAAAAATTCTCTCTTGAAGAAATTTAATCGTGGTTTTACTAATTGCCGCGGTTAATGGCTCTAACCAGACGAATTTAGTGAACGCGTCTATCCAAACAAGGTACACAGTTTTTCCATTTAGGCTTCTGGGGAACTTGCCAATGAAATCTAAAAACAATCTTTGCAGCGGTTTTTCAACTACATAGGAATGTAAGAAACCTAGCTGAGTGTCTTAGGCTGATTTACCTACAGCGCAAATTTTGCAACGCCGAACCCTTCCGGCAATATCTTTGTTCATTCCCTTCCAAAAGAAATGCTGCTTTACTTTATTTATCGTTTTAAATACGCCGAGTGAGCACCGACTAGGGACTCGTGATAATATTGGAATAGCATGTCAATTAGTGAAGGCGGTATGACTACCTTTTTTGAACCATCTTTAAGGTCTAAGCTTCAGATATTGTTCTCTATATAGAAAGGGGTTTGGTCAACATTTTTCTCAATATCTACCATAATTTTAAGAAGCTCCGGGTTGTTTCTCTGATGAGAGTTTACGCCACTATATGCCAGTGGGACAAGAACTTGTATCGTATTTATGGACATTTCCGGAAAGTCGGTTGGCTGAACAAGTATTATAATTTGGCTATTGCCTTCAGAGTCCTTAATAGTTGTTGCATTTGTTGGGTTTTCATACATTCGTGATAGCGTCAGCGATAGTATTTTGGGTACCTCTAATATGCTGTACTCTGAACTAAAAAGAAGATATGCGCATAATCCAACGACCATTTTTCCTAATGACATGGATTAGCGAGTAGCCAACTTAAACCTTGATTGTCAGTTTCTAAAAGAATTTCAGCATGTTCAAGATACTGCCTAAACTTATCCAGCCCGAATAGGAAACTTAGTCATTCTAGTTCGTATGCAGACGATTTTCTCTCTTGAAGTGTGAGGGTACGGCTAGCATAAGCCACCGGCTCCCGACTACCATTATTTCCTGCAATAAAACTGCCCCAGAGATACGGAACTGGCAGCAGATTGTAAGATGAAAGTTTTGTTAAGTTTGAGATACGCAACACAGGGGGTTGGGAAATACACCTTTTTAGGGTTTCAAAACCCTCTGTCGATCGTCCCCCCCCCCCAGTGATATTTCACGTCTTTCTTGCGTAATAGGCTTAGAGGTGCAGCTTTCTCTGCTAAGTTCGGAAAGAATTTATGGAAGAAATTCACCATTCCGATAAAATGTCTAACGCCTTTAGCGTCTGTAGGAGAGATGAAATCTCTTACAGCGTGAGTACGGATAGAAACTATACTAATACCTTTTGGTGAAACTCTATGGCCTACAAATAAAAACTGTTTTAAAACAAATTTCGCCTTGTTTTTGGATTTACAGTAAGCGCCGCCTGCTTTAAGCGTTTGGCAACTTCCGACAAAAGCTGCATATGTTCCTGGAACGTTTTAGCGCAAATGACTACGTCGTCCAAATAATTGTATAAAAACTTAAATTTCACATCGTGAAAAATTTTGTCAAGCGACCGAGTCAGAACTTAGGCACCTGTTGCTAGTCTAAAAGGAACCTTTTTAAATTGGTATAAATTATAGGGGATACAGAAAGCAGTCAAATGACGAGAACACTTGGCTAGAGGTATTTGGGGGTATGCTTGATTGAGATCCACCAACACGATAAAGAAACGGGCTTCGGAAAACCAGTTAAAAGACTGATGTAGATCAGGAAGGGTACACTCTCTAACAACACGTTAAAAGACGATAGATAATGACCGCTCGGAAACGGCCATCTCGCTTGGGTACCAGAAACATGGGACAACTGCAATTTGAATTTGATGGTTCGATCACATCTTTCTTCAATAACTTATCAATCTGCTGTCGAAGAATTTCCATGGTGATAAACAGTAGAGGTATAACTTCACAGGCTTAGGATCGGAGAGTTCGATTTTATATTCTATAAGTAAACCCTGACGGGATGTGAAAACTTCGGAAGACTGAGGATTATATCCTTTACTTTGACGGCCATTGAGGGTTGCAAATGACTAAAGTGCGGAAGCAATCTGTTACTTATCTCTGAAGTACTTTGTATTGGGGCAAAATTGCGTCTTGGCTGTTTCTCTTGTTCTAGTAGTACATAATGGGATGGCATTCAGAGGATTAAAGGGAAACGATATGGTTTTATCACGGATATTAATTATCCACCCAATGTGGTTTATGAAATCAGAGTCCAAAATAATATCGGCAGTTAGTTTTGGGCTAATTGGTAATCTAAATTTCCAGATATATATATCAATCTTTATTTTAATGTCGACCGCGTTTGTTATTTTATTTGTTGTAAACGTTCATCCGAAGCTGTGACGCAAGTCACTTTACATTCCTTTACTTCTTTTATAGCTAATATCCCTCTCAACTTTTCAAAATAACTCTGTCTAATAAAGCTTCTGGCAGAGCCAGTGCGGGATATGATGCGTTCTTAAATTTAGCTGGTACATAAGGTGTGAAATCCTGCGTGGCAGATATACCCATTTTAACTTGAGACAATTTAAAATGTTTACCATGACCTCTCCGCAATTTAACCTTACGAGGCGAAAAACCAGTCTTCTCCTCATACCTTAGACGTTTTTGAAAGGGTGCCGTCTATTTCGTTCCTATATTGAACGTCACCTTAACAGGACATTCTCTTTTGAAATGTCCAATATTGTTACAATTAAAACAATGAGACTTCGATTTACCAACGGCAAGACTTTCTGGAGCGCTGTAACAGAGATTACTAGAAGAAGATATTCCTTGAGACCTTCCACCGCGTGGATATTGAAGTTTATCTTGTCTCATGTACGGTCTGTTGCCCCTGAGTTGATCTGCATACTCTATATTATGAGAGTGAATGCATAAATTGTCAAGATCAGCGAAACCTTGAGGAAAAGCCATGAATACCATACGAGACCTTCCCTCCGGGGTGATTGCACTGATTATGCTCTCCACGATTTTTCGCTCTGATAATCATGGTCCATGGAAATATGTTTCGAGTATGTATTTTTCATTTTTTAGTGAATGCGATACATGTTTCGTGGTTATCGGGTTATCAGGTGTACGCACACACACACACACACACGCACACAATTTTTCATTGTTATAAAATATCTCTCTGAATTGCTAAAGAACTGCTATTTCCAATAAAACTGTGATCCTGTCGACCGATGGACTCCAGTGGTACTGTTTGCAACAGATGGCCAATTTTAATATAGAGTTTTCGCTGTAGGCACGCCACATACCTGGAATTCTTTTTATGCTGATAGTTCATTTCATTCTGGTATCTAGCCTTTAACACAATACAGTTATCAACTTTACTTTTGGATGATATATTTTTACTTTCTCTTACTCCTACTAACAGGAAGTGATCGTGCCAAATTTTCGATATCGATTTCCACCGGAAATACACGTTTTCTAATCAAGATGGGTTTTGGGAGTCTGTCTGCCAGTTTTAAATTTAATCTGCACACAAACTTTGTTGATTTTCACAGAGGGCGCTCTACACAAGTCCGCTTAGATATACAAGTATAATATCTACAAACCTATCTATTTCCAGTCCAAGCAAACATTTTTCATCAGAGACATTTTCCGTGGTAGCCTGCTTCATTTTGTGGTCATCGACCGGTTTCGGGCGTTCGCCCATCTTCAGGATGCGTTTTTTCAGACAGTGTGACAACACAGACTTGTACAGAGCAAACTTAGTTTACACTTTTTTTTTAACTTAGTTTACACACTCAGTTTGCTCTGTGCAAGTCTGTGTTGTCACACTGTCTGAAAAACGCATCCTGAGATGGGCGAACGCCCGAAACCGGTCGATGACCACAAAATGAAGCAGGCTACCTCGGAAAATGTCTCTGATGCTTTCCAGCTCTGCGGAACCAACCACCACCACAAAAACATTTTTAACATTTCAATTTTAAAGAAAACTTGTTAATTGCTAAGTTTGCAGGAGAAAGTGTTCGCAAGAGTGGTTCACACCAGAAGTTTTTTTCCTTTTAATTTTAATTATACATATATAGAATGTTCTAGACAGTTATAAAGTTTTCCAAAAACCATAAAAAATTATAATCAACAAAAACATAAAATATTAAACCTAGTTCTAGTTATAGAAACACTTTTATCCACACATCAGTGTGGGTTAGCAACCACGTCAACCCTATGGTGAAGAAGCCTATTGTAATATAGGGTGAAACGCCGGTATTATTAAACAAAAAAAAACATTGACGCAGTCACAACCTGTGGATCTACATGATTTGTACGACAACAGAACCTGAAAGATTACATATTTTGTTATAGTGCCAATCAGTGAGACAAAGACGGGTAACGTTTCACAACACCAGATTTCTTTTTGGGCTGAAAAAATTATTAACTAGTAAGGTTTTAGTGGTTGTAGCATTAGTTTGAATGCTAAACGTAGATTGATGCCTGAGGGTGAGAGGTTATAATAATCATACACTCATACTTTAATTAGGTCAGCCAGTGTAGGTGTGGGGAGCTTTTCTCTGCTGGAGGCACCTCCTCCTACTACGTGTACCTACACTTTTATATACAGAAACTGTTCACACATAAGTGTTATACATACATGTTGGCAGCATTATAACCCTCTAGGTCTTGTTTTAGTAAACTAGTTGGAAGTAAAGACCCACTGGTTAAGTAACTACTTGCTCCCATTCCCCGAGTGTTCATCGAGATAGAAATAAACACACATACACAGCCTCTTTTTGACAAAGACAATAGAGCTTGGTTGTGTAGTAACGTCATTGTCTACCACCATTGATAGATACATTGTCGCCCAGCTTCTGTATTAAATTTCTGATACTAACAAGAAATTGACTGTGACACAAGCGACATTCATTGAATGGCAACACACAAATATATACAGACGCATACCTCTAGTTAGTTTGATATATATACAGGGAGTGAATACAACAATATGGTGATGACGTCTTGTGTTATGTAAGAATTTCTCTGTGAACCTTACAAGGTCAGATAAGCCAGTTAATATTTTTCTTGTTCTAACTTTTTTTTCTCTCTCTCTCTCTCTGTTGACTTGGCTGTTTTATTAGAACTCCCATATTGCCAGGTACTGCCTCAGTCTTGTTATCATTTATACTGATATTGATACTTAATAATAATAATTAGCTGAATCTCTAACAATAACAACAATTACAGTATAATAGAGTTAATAAATACTTTATTAGTTCTCTAACACTAAAATAATAAATATCTAACAATAACAAATTGAAGCTACTACCAACAAAGCTATTTTAATCTTATCTTTATCTTTATCTCTATCTGCATCTTTGAATCGACTACGAATTTGTGTAAAAGTTTAATGCCGTTAATATTTATAGAATTTTGTCTGATGCTTCTTACATGGCATGATAACATGTTCGATGTTCAACACTGCACACTTCCCAATTAGCAGACGTTACCAATTTGAATAAGAACATAGTTCTACTTGTCCGTCCATGTCCTGTGCGTCCTAGTCAGTGTCTAGTCAGTCTAGTCATGGCCTCTTAATAGTTTGTCTTTCTTGAACCAGGGTCTCAAAGATATGGTTCGCATATTATAGAAATGTTACATTCCTTTCTGAGAAGATTCTCTTTCATATAAAATTTGCCATTCTCGCAATAATATGGACCTTGTCTGTCGTAGGCAGTCGTCAAGTGGTAGGTCGATTTTTGTTTCACTATACCTGTCATTATTACATAATTTTGCGGCTCCATCTGCTATATCGTTGCCACATATATTAATATGCCCTGGTAACCATTGTATTATAATATTTTTGGAACTATTAATGATTTCTTTTATTATTTTATGTACAATTGCATTAGTACTTTCCCCGTATTTGAATGACTCTAACGCTAGGCAACCTGACTTGGAGTCTGTACAAATAACAACATTGTTTTCGGAGAAATCATTTATGGTTTGTAACGCCTTATATATAGCCAGAATTCGGCACTTAGTATGATATGTATGAGAGGCACTTTTTCTCCGACTGTCATTTTCTTCTGAGATATTCAATACTTGTATAATTATTAGATTTAGAGGCGTCAGTGAATATTTGGTAATAATCAGCATATTTGCTATGTATCATTGCCATTGTTTCAGAATACAGAAGATAGGGAGGTATGGAGTTTTTGTTTCCTATTACATTAGTCATTGTTGGAATAACATTAATGTTTAACATTGACATCGGTGCAACTTGTTGATATGCAATATGGCCCACTGAAATGTGCATTTGATTTAAATCTTCTAAAATTTGGGGAAAATCAATGGGGTTATTCGAATTAAATTGTAAAAACTCATTTAATTCTATGAAGGATGCAATAAGAGTTCTTACTGGATGGGTGACATACATATACTTTAACTTTTTCCTTTCTTACCATTTTCTACGTCTAGCGGAGGTTTACCAGCTTCTGCTAATAAAGCATTCGCAGGGGTAGATCTTATACTACCTAAGCATATTCTTATGGCCGAATTTCGTACCGATTTAATGCCTTAAGATGATTTCCTCTAGTTCTTCCGTATGTTACTGAAGCATGATCTAATATAGATCGAACGATGCCTTTATATATCATTAGGAGATTTTGAGGGTGTGCTCCCCAGCTAATACCAGCAAGACGTTTTAATACATTAATGAATTTCATACATGTCCTTTTAGTGTAGTTAATGTATTTTCTAAATGAGAATTTAGAGTCTAACAAAACACCTAAAAATGTATATTCATTAGGAAGAGGAATCAATGTATTTTCTATTTTACACTGTACAATGTTTATGCTAATTCTTTTCTTTGTGAATGGTACTATGCAACATTTCTTAATATTAATTGATAAATTGAGTGTTTATAAAACTTCAGTAATAGTGATTAAATCTTCCTGTAAAATATTGCTAGCTGATTGTATATTATTTTTACTTGTATATAAAACGAGGTCATCTGCAAATTGTAGTAGTTTAGAATCCTTTAGTTGCACGTAAATGCACATATATTGCAGTGTAAATGTTGAAAAGACACGGCTTAGAGAGCATCCTTGCGCAATTCCCATTTTCACGTTAGTACTTAATTTTCCTTCTTCGCTCACTATACTTAACGTTCTTAGGAGTAAATAATTATCAATCCATTTTGTAAATCTGTTAGAAACCCCCACTTTTTTGAGTATTGCAATTAATTTATCAGGTACGACCGCTTTATAGGCCTTCCCAGCATCCAAAAACACCGCCAATACGTTGCTTTCTCTTAAAACTAGTACATATATCGATTGTTTGTATCTGTAAATTGTCAACAGTGGACCTTCCTTTCTGAAAACCTGTACAACAATTTGAGAGAATCGTGTTTCTTCTATATACCACTGTAATCTATTTTTTATTATATTGTTCATTGTTTTAGAAAGGCAGGACTGTAGGGCAATCGATCTGTATGCACTTGGACTTTCGTTTTTTTTTTTCTGGTTTTAGTAGGGGATAAATTTGGATTTCCCTCCATTTCAGGGGAAAAGTTCCATTTTTCCAAAGTGTATTAAAATTCTTAAACAACAGCTGATGGGCTTTTCTGGAAGTTCCTTTAACATTCCATAGTTTATTTCATTGGGACCCGGAGCTTTTCCTTTTTTTTTTATGTAGGGCCGCCATTAATTCTGACATTATAAATGGGCTGTCTAGGATAGCATTCCACTTTAATCAGCGAACTGTAAGATCAAATTTTTCCAGGATGGTTATATTCAACTGGTTTGGAATGTAAGTTTGATTTATTAAATCTAAATACTGTTTAGCTAACAGTTTGGTAGTGCAAGGTTTGGGAATAAGTGGTTGTGAATTCCCTTTGAAGAAGTTAATTTGGCGCCAAGTATTCACGGTGAATTGTTCCCAAGTTCTTTTCTTTTCTTTTTTCATTAAATTTTTAACCCTATTTAAAGAATGCTTTAGTTTTTCATAATTTTCTAAAGTTGAATTATTTTTAAATGTTTTAATTGCCTTTAGTTTTCCGTCATATGCATTTTTTATATTACCATTCCACCAGACTTTAGGCTTGAAATTTACGCTTTTATTTTGTTTTTTCCTTGGAACAGATTTTTCCCCGGCCGAATTAATTATTTCAGTCATAATATTTATATCAATTTCATTATTGTTTGGAAGGTCTGAGCTGTCATTTATGCTATTTTTGTATTCGTGTTTGTCAAAATTTTTAAACGATTTTTTATTTGTTACGTTTACGTAGTTTGTAGCTTTTATTTTTATTTCTAATATTCAATGGTCACTGCCTAGATATTCGTCTGTTACTTCCCATTTTGTTATCCGTAATAAACTTGGCGTTGTGATAGTTATATCGACAGCAGATTTGCATTGAGATCTGGATAAACGTGTTATCTCGCCTGTATTTAAAATTAATAAATTAGTGGAACATACCTCTTCCCATAAAATTTCAGCACGCGGGCAATCACGATCTGACCAAATTTTATTGTGGGCATTAAAATCCCCTCCACAAATACAATCGTTTTGCTGGTTTACAAAATTTAGCAACCTTTTAATATATTTTCTTTCAATACGTGCATTTGGAGGAATATAAAATGATAGAACAGTTATTGTTCGGTCGCGGCGCCTTTGAGGCTTAAATTTCATTCTGTCTCTTTATATTTCTATTTTTTTATTACCCTGTTTATCGGTGTTTGCACTTTAATCCCTATCCATTTCCAAACTATAATTTTCTGTTTCTTCTTTCATCTTCCGCCGCGTTCTCACGCTTCCCCGATTTTTCCCTCTCTTTCTATCTTGGTGGTGGGATTGCCGGCGCTTTCATCTTCAGACTTCGCGCGTTATTTCCGTTTCCCACACCCTTCAACCTTCTTTATTCCTCAAAAATGTCTTCACTTGACTTCTATATCTCGCCTGGTTAACAGCTTTGTGCCGTTCTCTTCTCTGTCGCCCGTCTAGCTAACCTCAGTTTTACCGCTTCTTCTTCTGTGGCGTGCTGTTAATTTCGCCTTTAAACTTTGTGTCGCCTTATTCGCGCCTATTCGCCGTGTTAATAATTAACTTGACTCTTCAGTGATTACCAAGACCCTTTCCCTCCGCGCCATCATCTTCACGAGGCTATCTCATTGCACGCTAGTCGACTCGCCAGCCCTGCTGCTTCAACCACGGCATCATACGCTTCTGAAGAAGCATTCTATTCCTTCTACGCTCATCTGAGTTTCTTTCTTTCGCCACACAGGCACACCACACACACAAGCCCATACGCCACCTCTTCCTTTCTCACTCCACCATTCGTCTCATCAACCCTGCGTCTATTCATCACTCAACGTCACCAAGGGGTGAGTCTCATTTTCATTTGTTTTGTTTCATTATTCATTTTGTTTGTCACCTGCTTGTCATCTCGCCTTGGGTGTCTGCCGCGCAGACAGTTATTTTGGGTTTATTTACATTAATTGTCACGGCTTCAATAAGTCCAAGGTCCGGCAGTGCTTGCTGTTCCTAAGAGAAGAATGCAATACAATCCGAAATCCACCAAAACCATCTTTTCTGTCTTTTCTAATAATATTGTAATTGTTGATTTTATAAGTTTTATCTTCTTTAAACCATGTTTCACGTATTAATGCCATCTGGGTTTTGTGTACGTTTAAATAATTTACAAATTCATTCCACTTATTATTTGCACTACCAATATTGTGTTGTACAATTTTAAATTCCTTCACTGTTATGTAAGAGATTTATTTGTTATTCAATATTATTATCTTAATATTATTTCTATAGTTAAATATTAAATTACTTCACGATATTTATAATTATTAAAAACTACAATTTTATACATATTTGTAACAAATGGATTTATTATTAAATTAATTTCACGATAATCATTATTATTTCCCTTCTTTATATTTGTCATTTAATTCTTCAATAACTTTCTTATTATTAATAACTAAATTATACAAGGTACTACCTATCAGATCTGTAGCTTCTTTCTCGTTATAATTGTCTAATTCTAATCTACTAAATAAGGTTGAAATTTCCGTAATATGCCTTTGCTCAATTCTTATCCTATGTATATTAGAATAATTATAATTTGTGGTCTTCGGTAATTTATCCAAAACAAGGGGTATAATTATTTCATTCATTTTGATATTAGCATCTTGTATAATATTTGACGGAGAAAAAGTAAACTCCTGTTTCCTTTTATTCCTCTCTTTACGAAAAGTATTGGTGAGTTTACTTTTATAAGTATTGTATTCAAGAGTAGGGATTTCGTCTTCATTTTCAGATAATGTAGGAAATTCATTCAACATGTCGAGCCCATTATTATTATTATTTGCTGTGGGGAGGGAAACCCTATGCTATCCAAAGCCTCCCTGGGCCCATATAGCTACCCCAAGAAAAACAACAACAAGCCGGGTCTATAACAAAAAACCAGACCCGGATCTAATCCATCTAAGATTCACCGCAGTCCGAATAATCGGACAATAACCTTAAGCGGAAATAGCCTAAGCTCTTCCACTGACATCCTATTCCGACCAAAGGTCCTGAACCTTATTTCCTCACAACCCAAGCAATCAGTCATAAGGTGGACGGGTGTTCCTCCTCTGTCTCACAGACTCTACAAAATGGATTCGGCATGAGCCCCATTATGTAGAGATGTCTCCTTAAACCACAATGTCCAGTAAGAGATCTAACCAGATGCCTGAAACGTCTCACTAATGGCCGATGAGCATTTTGGACTGCCGAGAACCAACTGAGCTCATCCATAAGGATGAATGCTGTGAAGCTGTCCATATCTGGAAGCCTGACAAATATGTGCCAGAAGACACGCCAACAGCAGGCTCGGGACCAATGAAAGGCAGAGAGGCGCCTAATTTGGCAAACCTATCCACCTGCTCATTTCCAAAAATTCCCATGCAACCTGGCACCAATACTAGAAGCACATCCTTCAGAGAAGAAAGCTCTTCTAGTCTTTTAGAACATTCTAATACCAACCTGGAAGTGAAGACACATGAACTCAGCGCCTTCAACGCAGCCTGGCTGTCCGAGCAGATACAAACACCTTTTAAGTTAGTGTTACGTACCCTCTCATCCAAAACACAACAAAGAATAGCATAAACCTCCACAATGTTGGCACGTAACCAAACATTAAACAACCTTTAAAAATCTTTAAACAAAAATTAAAAATGGGTGCCAGGTGCCAGGTTGCAACCTCCAAAAGTCCTGTTGGATACGCTGGGTGAGTTGCCAACTAGACAGGCGATTTATATTGGGCGCGGTAACATCGCGCTCAGGAGGCGCGGTGAGGGGGTGGAAGACCAGAAAATGGCCGGGCGTAAGGGGTTCCGGATCATGTGGGTCGGAAGAGGGTGCGCACAAGGGGCGAGAGTTCAATATCGCCTCTACGTCGGTGTCACGGTGGGCAGCTCCTCGTAAGTGAGGCGCTGATCACCAATGACGCGGGTGAGATGGTGTTTGGCGGACTTAATAGCCAAACCATAAATCCAAAACATCATCTTGGGAGTAATCCCCCAATTTTTACCTACGATTCTTCGACATTGCCAAAAGGAAATAATTGCCTTTTGATGCTGTGCCTTAACATGTTCCGACCAATTTAATTTGTTGTCAAGAACCACCCCAAGAAACTTCACCGATTTGCAAATCTGAATGGAATTTCCTAATAACCTAGGAGGTTTTAATCCTACGATCTTCCTCCTATCAGTAAATAAAATCACCTGGGTCTTACTGGGATTAATTGAAAGACCCTTATCCTGAGTCCAATCATATACCATGTTGAGGATACTTTGCATTAAGTCTGAGATAGTAGTCAGACATCGCCCCATCAATAAAATAACACCATCATCGGCATATGCCTGTACATAGAATCCCGATGAATTCATCCTGGTTAACAGTTCATCCATGACAGCACACCATAGCTTTGGTGAGAGACAACCACCTTGAGGATACCCTTCATAGGACCATCAGTAATATACGTATCCACCAACCTTTCTAAAGTTTTTAGAAGGAAATGCATAAGACTTATAGGTCTAAATGCCTTAGGGTCAGAGTAGTCACTTCTTCCTGGTTTAGGAATAAAGACCACCCTAAATTCCCTCCACAATGTTGGCACGTAACCAAACATTAAACAACCTTTAAAAATCTTTAAACAAAAATTAAAAATGGGTTCCACGTCGCATTCATCCTTATGGATGAGCTCAGTTGGTTTTCGGCAGTCCAAAATGCTCATCGGCCATTAGTGAGACGTAGCTGTGTTTTTCACGGAGCGCTATCAGGCATCTGGTTGGATCTCTTACTGGACATTGTGGTTTAAGGAGACATCTCTACATAATGGGGCTCATGCCGGATCCATTTTGTAGAGTCTGTGAGACAGAGGAAGAAACACCCTTCCACCTTAAGACTGATGGCTTGGGTTGTGAGGAAATTAGGTTCAGGACCTTTGGTCGGAATAGGATGTCTGTGGAAGAGCTTAGGCTATTTCCGCTTAAGGTTATTGTCCGATTATTCGGACTGCGGTGAATCTTAGATGGATTAGATCCGGGTCTGGATTTTTGTTATAGACCCGGCTTGTTGTTGTTTTTCTTGGGGTAGCTATACGGGCCCAGGGAGGCTTTGGATAGCGTTGGGTTTCCCTCCCCACAGACAAATAATAATAAAATAATATCTAATATATATATAATAATATATATATATTATATATTTATATATAATAATATATATATAGTATATATTTTATATATAATAATACATTATATATTATATATTTTATATATAATAATATATATGTGTATACAGGGAAAGAAGTAAGTAAGATGAGGGAGAAGTATGTGGGTGAGATCTAAAGAAAACTACAATTGCCAAGTTACCACAATAGTGATTGGTAAAAGTGATGGACTTGTGGAGAAGATTGCGAGTTCGCTTTTTGCACTCAGCAAAAAAAAAAAAATTTTATCATTTCTTTGCCTACAGGAAAGGGGTGATGTGGACTGGGAAAGTTGGGGATAGGTTAGTGGAGTGAAGGAGGGTTAAGTGGGGGTGATGGGGTAAGTGACTACGGTGGGGGCGGCGAGGGGGATGGCCGCCATGTTGAGCAGAAAACTGTTTTAGAATCGGTCTTTTCTATCTACTTACGTATATATCATATAAACGACCCTCTGCACCATCAGCATTTTCAACATACACATAATATGGTCCAGTGAAATGTTTCAAATAGAATCTTTTCTATTTTCATCTTTTTTGCCTGTAATGATTGGATTAACTGAAACATCATTTTCAATTTTGGTATCCGGGGGTTTAGGATCAGTAGGTTTTTCTTCCAACTTATCCCTTCTTTTTTTTAAATCACTTATTAATTACGTAATATTAAAAGTGAACGAAAAGTGCAAAAATTAGTAAAAAATATTTTAAATAAAAGAAAAAAGAAACAAAAATGAATATAAGTTTAATATAACTGGGCAGCACTAGTAGTTAAAGCATACACGTAATATGTCAACTTGTACTTCGACACTTCTTCTACTAAAGTGAGGAGGCAACTGACGTGTTCTAACTTTTATATGATTATTACTTTCTCTTATTGATGTAAGAATTAGTAATATGTAAAGTCTTTATTGATTAAGTGTTTTCACTTCTCTTCTCTTAAGATTATTACAGCTGCATAACATATGCAACAATTAAATAGGATGAATAATAAAAGTAGAAGGGAAGGGAATAGTGGTTAGCGTACTAGACTACCACGCGGAGGACCCGGGTTCGAGTCCAGCTTTGCTGCCCTTAGATTTTTTCTTTTTAGGGACCTCTGCGGCTCACTGTCCGGAGGCCGGCAGTGCACTGAGAAGGCTTCGGGTGCCAATGACCATAGATGTTGACGCGCCAAAAAAAAAAATAAAGAAAAAAAATAGAAATATACGCGTTGGTTAGCGCGCGAACATCCTGAATGAAGTTGTGAGCAACGGCTATCCAGCAGTCGTAATCCATCATTATGATCTTGACACATACGACTGTATTTCAAGACAGCCGTCGTCATATATGGTCGGATTATGGGGAGAGTAGGAATCCTTCTTGGCGGATCTTATGAGGAGAGTTGAAATACAAGAAGTTTGGATTGGGGATTTAAATGAGAAGATTATTTGGAATGGAATTTTAGCTAGGTGAATTTGGTTAAATATTGACGAAGAGAATTTTCCCCACCCAATAGTGAGGTTAGAGACGTAGAAGGGAGCATTGACGATGGTGCATAGGATTTTGGACTGTAGGGATTGAATACAATACAGGTTTGTGGTTTTGGCAGTCTCGTATAATTCGAGTCCGTTTGTCCAAATAGGAGCTAGTAAGGAATTGTATAGTTGTATTTTGTTTGTTGTTTGCAATGTAAGTTTTGAGGTTTGTCTAGTAGTATTTTAAAACTGTGTATCGGTAATTTAGTTCATTTTGTTTGAGTCGAGTATGGGGGTTTCATGTTAATCGCTGTCTAGATGGAGTCCAAGATAACAGACCTGAGAGACCATCGGAAGAAATATATAGTTGAAATGTATGGCGGGAAGAGTTTTCCGGTTTATGGTAAAGACTATGTGCTTAAATAGCATAGAGATTTATTATCGTCTTTTTACATATACATGTATACATTAATACATGTTATGTGCATGGAGTTTCAGTACTTAACTATAACCTCCAACTAATATTAAAATTTAAAAATCATTTTTATTAAAATTTATTCTCATTAATTAAGGGAAAAATATGTGTAAAAACCCTAAACATTCATGACTTAAATTTTTATAATGGAGTGTGTTCCAATCTTTTGTGTCTGTAAACACCTTCCACGACATAGTCTCCGATACCTCTACAGAGGTCGTTTTCGCTCGTTGAGCATTTAAGAAAAAAATTTAACGCAAACTTTTTAGTTAAGTCTTTCACGTAGTCTACCTTGGTGAACAAGTGGAGATCTGAGATACGCGTATAGCGAGGGAAATCTATGGATAGTCGCAGGAACTTATTGTGTATAATTCGTAAAGAAACTACAGTGGTTGAGCGTGTCAAGCTCCATGATGGAGAGAGATTGGCCTGACTACTACCTTATACAGCTTGACCTTAGTGCTAGGTGACAATTTGGACTCACTACAGAGTAGAGAAAACAGCATGTTTTGGAATTATTGAGACTACTATGTGCTTAGATTTGTGTTGATTCTCCACTTATGGAGCCTGGGTTTGAGGAGATTGAGATGGATTTGAAGATGGTGAGTAGCCATGACAGGTCACTATTAGAGGAAAGGATATCATCTTCGAAGGTGATCGGGTAGTGTTAGGAGCTAATGGAAAATCAGCCGTCTTTACTTGAATAAAAGAGGAGCAAGTATGCCATTTTTCTCGGGGATCTTGGCGTTCCTGAGGGTTATTCAAGCCTAAAACATACCACTGCTGTTCCCCAACATTCACAAAATACAGGTAGGGCCTACAGAGGTAGCTGATTTGTGCAATTAGTTGGTTTCAGCGAACCCGCCAGGAAAACTTAACTTACAACACTCATTTACGTTTACGTATCGTGTACATTACAGACGATTGCAACCTTCGTACCAACATTGATGTCCAAGGGAGCCACTACAGATTTTTTTTTCAGGTCGCTTAGGATTTAACTATTCAGTCATTCCGATCTACATATATTTCCAAAAAAAATAAAGATTTCAGCCCCATAAGAAGTTGCTGCACTTTGTCCTTGTCGTCTATCTCATTATCTTCTAATATACACCAACTTACTTAATAGAATAACTTTCTTATTCCTGTCCAGGTCATTGAAGCATTCCCGAATTCATGTTCTAAGAACTCAGTATTTAACGGCGGCTTGAATAACGGATAGGCTCACAATCTCGATTTCGATAATGATCTAGGTTCCGATGCATAAATTTTCAGCCAGGAAGACACAGGGGAACTTGACCGACCATTGATTGGCATGTGTGATCCTAGACAGATGATACATTAGTATTATAAAGATGCTAGAATGTTTGCGAAAGTGGAACAATAAAAAAAAAAACACTGATTCAAGATCGACCTGCCAGTAAAATATACAAACCAATGGATAAAATAAGGAACAAACTGTGTAGGAAAAACAAAAAAAAGTTAAAACAACACTTGATGGATGAAGTATTTTGTTTAATTAAATTAAAAGAAGAAAAGAAACCTTCTTTTTGTAGGAAGGTTAGTTTATTATTATCCGTCGAGAGACCAGTACCACAACAGGACATTGCGGGAGACAGGCCCGCCTCTCCTGTCTCTCCAAAACCAGTTTTAGTAGAAGAAAAACAGTCACCTAGTCACTGGGTAGTTAGAAATAGTAGGAAGGCGTGTCTTAAGGAGGTCAAAAGATGATATGATTGCCGTCGTCACCTTATTTACACTGGTAACAAGAACCTAGTGCCGGTATGTGACACTTGTATTTCCCCATGGTATCCCCCCTCCCTTACTCTCTTCATAAAGCCGTTGACTTCCTGTCTAACTCCTATTTTTTCTTGAAGTTTGTTTTCTTTTTTATTTTATGTTTCTAATTCTTGCTAGAAGGCACATCCTGTATGTCTTTTCTATTTTTCCTTTCACTCTACAGTTGTTCCTTCCATTTGTAGCTGCAGGTATAATCAACCGTACGGACTTGTTTGCCTCTAATTCTTCTATTTATTACTCTCTCTCTGTTACTCTATAAGAGAAAATGTTGCGATCTTGTAAAAATTTTGGAAATTGTTTTTTCACCGGAAATGCACGCTTTGAGGTCCCTCGAATAGAAAAATTAATACCTATTATTAAAACAGATACATGCATGTAATAATATCAGGTCCCATATTTACTTCCTCTGATGGCTGTATGCGGGGGGGGGGTATTACGACCGTGGAAAATTTTCGAAATTGATTTTTGACGAAAAGAAGTTGTGTGGAACTTCTGAATACGAACAAATGTTTGTAAGGAAATTGGTGTTTTCTGAATGTATCTTGGATTTTCGATTTTTTCGAAAATGTCTGACGATTTCCATTAAATTTCGCAAACTGACTGCATAGTTAAGTTCTATTATATTCATTTGAAACTTTAAAAAAAATAAAATCTGGTGTGAAACACTCACATACCTTTGTCTTACTCCAATTATTATTATTATTTTTTTTTTAATTTAAGGCGTCTTAACATCTGAGGTCATTTGCGCCCGGAGCCTTCTGAGTGCACTGCCGGCCTCCGGACAGTGTTCTCCTGTTACAGACAACACTGTCCATCACCGGACAGTGAGCTGTAGGGGCTCCTAGGAAGAGTTACTCCAATTAATACAAATTAATTTTAAAACATTTCTTTAAAATTGCCATGATTATCAACATTTAATTGGGCCGGCCATAATTAAAAAGGTGTTTAGGGGTTAGACACATTTGAGTGGAAACTGAAATAGTTTAAATTTAAAACGAGAGGCCAACAAAACCCCTTTAAAATCAATTTATTTATTTTTTAATTTTTTTTTTTCAGAAATATGTTACAAATAAAAGTGATATGTTTCCATCTATACAACAAGCATACCAAGTTTAATGGAAATCGTTGTGACCGTTTTCAAGAAATTTTCTACCAAAAATCTCAAAACCATCTGTCAAATTCCACTTCCGGTTAACATATTTTCTTCAGATTTGAAGTTCTATCAGTGCTTTTAGTGTGTTTTTATATTGTTAGGTGGTAAAACCATATATTATTATACTGAAGTAATAAGAGGGGCAGCATGACGCTACTGTTCCCCCAGAAACTCCCAAAAATCAAATTGACAGAACATTATAATCCCCCACCATTTATACGTATATATATATTGTTAAGGTGAATTAATCATTTTGCTAAAAATTCTAGGCTTGACAGAAATGTGTCAGTTAGAACGTGTAATAATTGCTGGGGGAGAAAGTCGTGTGAATGATTCACATCAGGTGTTTTGTCTCTGTTTCCAGAGAACATTGATGGCGGTCGGCTGTTGAGAGTGTTGCCACTGTAGGGGTTTCCAGGAAAATGTAATTTTCCTATAATTGACGTTCCATCAATTGCAGATCTGAAAATGTTAAGGATTCGTAAAGATCATATTGCTAAATATCTCCAAGTTATAAGTTAATGGTTAAATAAAAGATGAGAAACGCATTAAGAGAAACATGTCCATAACTAAATATTTCACTTTAAATATTAAAGAAATATATCGTAAGTGGAAATGACTCGTGCTTTTTGTATCAATAATTGAGATTCATCGCGTCTGGCTTCGATGACAAAGATGAAAGAGCGATTTCATAGAGAACTGATTCCTAATCACGAGTGTGGTTCTATGGGGGCCAAAGTAGCATCATTATGTTACTTCCTGTTCGTTCAACATACGCACACACATACACAAACACACACAAGCATACACACAGAGCAGTTGTAAGCGAAGCGATTACAGTGCTACGGACAGTAAACCTGACCGAAGTACAGATCGAAAGGGAAAACCACATTCTTCTCATGAATATTTCATCGGTTGTACACCGTATCAAAAGGGGGTGGATTTTGAAAGTGGACATTTGATTTGCAGGACGTTGTGGGTTTAACACTTGGTCTAATCTCCATCCGTTAAACATATATATAGACACACCCGTATAGTGAGGAAGTGAGTTGAATCTACTTGTTTAGTTGCTCTTGGGCAATTCAAATGTGAATCCTTAGCACTTAAACGGGAAATATAACGTTTGTTGCTACCTTTTCCTTATAGTAGTGTGGAAGCTATTTGTGCTGTCACCATGGGTGCTATGCCCATTCCTGACCGGACATTCACTGTAGCCACATCCCTCATACAAATTAGGTAGGGAAGCTAACTACTGCTATCATTGCATACTAAATGCCCTAATTCGGAAACCATTGAATTGGTTTTTACTAAACTATTAAACTAAAGTCGTTGACCAGTATCATGGTAAAGTGTTTTGCGAATTCTTTATAGAATATTGAATTATTAGGGCACCATTAAATACTAACAATATTCTATAGTAAACTGCATTCGCAGTGCAATTTTCGCACCATTATTGCAGTCTTATTTCATTCAGAATTACAACAATGAAAGCCCACACCTTAATTTTCAGTCTTCATCGTGTCATGAATACAGTTGCAATTATAGGTCATTCATTCGGATAGTTGCTTTCGAAAGTGTGAGTGTTCGAAAATGACTTTCTCTTACTGACATACAGTCACTATTAATCAATCTTAATAATCTTTATTATTCATTATTCTTCATTATTATTAATCTTTCTCCTACTGTCATTACTAATCAATTTTCTTAAAATTCGGAATTTTTACTAAATGTTTAGTTTTGTAACCTTACGCTAGATAGCAGTACAGCAGAGAATCGCAACTAACTAACTGTAAAAAAGAAACCTAAGTCTCAGTTCCACCAAATGTATCTAAAGTCAGTTTTCCTGGAAAAATGGTTCCAAAAAAAATAATAGGTTTACCTGTTTGTATCATGTATTTGGAAAATCTTTGGGACTGAAAAAATTGCGATAATTCTTTAGAAAAAAAATTAATTAAATCGCACATCCGTTGACGATTTTAACAGAAATTTTCTTTTTAGTTCCAATATGGTACTTATTTGCAATTTCAAATTTAGATTTCCTGATTCGTTTTCCAGGTGTTTTGTTCACTCACCCACTCTTATAATACATCCCCCCCCCCACCCTCACACATAACACATACATATGTATACAAACATAAATATACTGAAAGTTCACTAAAACAAATTTTTTTTTGTACAGGAGACTTCGTAACAAGTATTTCCGGTTAGAATATCATTTCGGAAATTTGACGCGATCCCAATATTTAAGAAAAGTGAAAAAAAATTTGTTGGTAAACCATCACATGACTCACTGCAATTTACCACAGATATATTTGATACATTTTTCTTTAAACTTGGAATGTTTATCTACGATTGTATCCATCAGAGCATGCATATTGGATCCATGATGGTGATGTTCCTCACCGGTTTTGGATTTTCAACCCTCGTCAGAGTAAGGCTATCTAGCTCGTGCAAAAGTTAACTTCAGCACAATATTTCTGTTAGGTACTTGTTGATACTTGACAAACCGATTTTTGAACTCCAAACACGGAATTTTTTAGCAATACATTTAATTATTAATAATATTATTATACAGATGATGGAATCGTGAAATATCTTGCAATGGCACTTTACAGGGAAGCGTCAAACAAGTTTAAATTGAATTTCCCAGAAGTATGTGTCAAAATAAAAAGTTAACTAGAGTATGGTGGTGTATTTTATAATACAAAGTTTCAAGAAAGTCTTTGGCGCCTGTTGGCGATTCTGTCCATTCTATAAAGTGACAATTTTACTGAAATCGTTGGGTCACTTGTAAAAACTATATGACGTAATCATTTGAAAGTTTACATTAATTGTCTGCAACATGGAAATTACTATGAATTTTAATAAAATTCTATTATATCTGGTTTCAGGAGGGGTAAATCGTGATGGTATGGAATAGAGCGCAAGGGGAAAAGGTAAGTCTCTGTCAGTTTGTTTGTTTGTTTTGTATATACATGTGTGTTACAGGGGTTGTTTAATTCAGATTCTACAGGCATATTACATACTATAGCTATATTTATGTTTAATTTGAATTGTTTACGATAGTTACAAAGTGAACTAATTAAAATTAAATTAAATTCATTTTTGATTAAAGTTGAATTTTATTTACTATCTAAATGTGCATAGCAGTTAATTGCATTGGTATTCAATTAAAATACGTTAGCATGAAGTTGACGAAAAAAAAATTGGCGAACTTTTACCGCAGAATGACAGTTGGCTGCTTTAGTTTTCAACTTTGCGAATTGGTACCTTCTTCTACATTTTAACAATTATTCCTCGCCGACATCATTCACATTTTTCGTCAAGGAACTTCGTTCATCACCAACTTTTGAACGGCTAATTCCCGATTTTTTTGTTTACGTCTTGATCCTAGAGATACGATGTTCAGTATTGCCAACTTCATTCTCATAGATTTCGCTTAGTTTCACACCGCTAGGCGGTACACGAGATTTCAACTGTTATGATGATTTCTCTTAGCAATAATAATAATAATCGTTTATTTAGCTAATAAAGGAAATAAAAGAAAGAAAATATAGAAACTTACAATAACGACACACCTTGCTCTAAGACTGTCAGGCGGTCCTACAAATGAAAAGTACAATTCGATTAGTATATATAATTATTAATTCACTGTTTACAAAAATTAAAAGAAATCATTTCTTATAATAGTGAGCGGTCTATGATTTCCCTTAGTATTTCTGACTGAATATCTTATTTTTTAAATATAAATATAAATCTTTACAGAAATTCCACAATTACAGATTTCGCAATATCAAAGCTGAAAAAAACTCTTTTTGTGAAGCTTGTGGTGAAAAAGAAAACCGCGAACATTTAATTATTATCAAGACTGAAGGACTGGTAGGTCTATCAAGTACTCCAACCTAAAATGAGTTACATTTGTTTACATTTTAACAACAGAAACTTTCTGTAACTTAATACAAAAATCAAAGACTACAACATTAAAAAACGACAAGTAACAGCATCAAAGTTTAAAATCTACAAAAATTCGCAAACTGTAAAAGCCAAGTGGTAGTAATTTGTATAGATGAAGAAAGTGCAAAGTCTAATCAAGCGCAGCGCTTAGTTCCCACTCCCTCCATATGGACATTTATAATAAACATCAATTCCATGGATCTGTCATTATCGTAAATTGCCCTGTTCTTATTGTATCCTGGGCCAATTTAGGAATTTTTTATTTGAACTGTGTGCATTGTTAGTGACATGTGCAGTAACATGTATACCATTATTATGGGCGAAACAAAACGCTTACCGAAATTGGAGAGCATTTTCCTATTATCCAAACCATTTAACTAAATAATAGAAAATTACATTTGGAAATAACTACGCTTTCTTATTCCTACAGAGAAAATACTCGTCCCCTTTACAAAAAAAAAATCGAATATTGACAGCCAAATAAAATTGAACCATGATAAAATCATGAAAACTAGTGATTTACTTTGAATCAATGTTTAATGAAATAAGATGTTTAGGGCGCTAGTGTCGAAGGTGCGCAGACTGTATGTATACTACAGATTTACATCTAAATGGACAGTTTAGTATGCTTTAGAGATGTTTCTTTGAACACTATTTCTCTCATTTTTGTGCTTCCCTCTCCCGTTGTGATAGGATGGTACTGGATCTCCAGCTAGATCTGCAACTAAATTACACATACATATTTTGAAGCTCTGTTTGTATAAAACGACAAATTTAAAATTTCATATATTTGAGAGTTTTGGGCTAAACCTCAAACCGAAATTATCCCAATTATATTTATTAAATTAAGTCGCGTCAACATCTGTGATCACTGGCTGCCTGAGCCTTCTCAATGCACGCCGAACATCGGGTCGCATTCTGTAATTATAGATAGCAATCCAAGGTTGAAGAAAATTCGTCACGTAGAGTTGTAATCATTGCAGTAAGAGAACGTCGTGTGAATGTTGTACACCAGAATTTTTCTATGTGAATTTCATTTGGGAAAATTTACTTTCGAATGGTTTCAAAGGGAAATCTTTGCAAAAAAAACATAAACTTGGCAAGATATTTCATTATTTTGTTACATTCGCCGACAATATCGCAATTCTTGCTACACATCTAAAGATCCCAAAATAGCAAATTCCAGCAATATGCTTGCTCATTTGAATTCAATTGAATAATGGTTGCTCACTCTGGGAAATCAAAAACAGTGTTGGAAAAAAATTCTTTTTTTTTCACATTCCGGGTAATCATTATTGCTCCAGTTTATTATGACAATGTTGCCTTATGCCAAGTAAAGAAAGTCGATACTTGGACAGACACCTGGACTCCACAGAACACAATTAAAACGACGAAGTTTACGTCACAAAATACTGATGCGTTAACTTTTCAAACAAGCTACTTAACACTCTCCAACTAACTAAGTGATACAAAAATCTATTTGGACATACCGTGCAGAAATGTGGGGTTTCAACCAAATAATCGTAACCAAACACCCCAATCCAATCCAAAATTGTCCGCAAAATCGTTTCAACTATTGTGGTTGATTTCGCAAAGCTGGAAAGAATCAGACTTGTTTTCCGTGATAGCCTGCTTCTTTTTGTGGTCATCAACCGGTTTCGGGCTTTCGCCCAACATCAGCATGCTTTTTGTCAAACAGTGTGATAATAACATCCTGATGATGGGCGAACGCCCGAAACCGGCCCGAAACCTGCTCCACAAATTGAAGCAGGCTATCACGAAAAATATTTCTGGTGATCGTTTCAACTCCTAACTTGGTTTCCAAACAGACAGTCCATACAGATTTTAATATTCCATCGTCCGTAAATAAATCCTGTTACCATACTTCAAGTTTCATAACCAGTTTATCCTCTCATGTCAATTGCTCTTGTCCGTTAACTTGCATTCCTTACTAATCCTACTGAAAACTAAAACGTCAGTGACCTCGTGACTACTTAACTGAATACAAGGGAAGGGATTAGCTCAGTGGTAGCGCGCTGGGAACTAGCTACACGGAAGTCCCTGGTTCGTATCCAACAGTGCTGCACTTAGATTTTCTCTTCTAGGAGAAACCTCTTACAGCTCACTTTCCGATGGTAGACAGGGTTTCTGTAACGAGAGAATACTGTCCGGAGACCGGCAGTGCACTGAAAAAGTTTCAGTCTTTGGAGTAGCTATATGGTCACAGGGGTACTTTAGTTAGCCTAGGGCCTGGTCCTTCCCCATAGACAATACAATACATTCATTAATTAAGTACTAACTGACTGACATCTCGGCTCCAGTTTCGTTTTTCGTCCACAATAATAAACTTGCTTGTAACAGCTGTAAATATCGACACTAAAAAAGATACCGAAGTTATTATAATTCCAAGTGCCAAATAAGAAAATTCTGAATCATATCTTCTGGTATCTATAATTACCTCCTTATTGTAGAATCGCACTTCAGGTTGAAAAATTGTTGACCGAAACTTCGATCAGCTGCCAGTGAACTTTTATTGTTGGACTATTTGGTTTACACACACACACCCATCCATCCACATTTCTATAACCTCCACCCCCCTTTCTTTCTCAGCAGCACATGGACTTCCAGTGAAAACTCAATTTTGAAAATTAAATACGATCGCAGCACTTCCACTATATCAGCACGAGAGAATGTGAAAACATGCAAAATTTAGAAAGAAATAAAATGATTTTTTTTCAATTGATATTCGTCCAAGTCGCAATGACATTCGATACATTGAGCCAAATGCTCTAAATACAAGAGCGATTAAAGAAATGGTTAACAGATGGCGCTCAAAACTAATAATACTGAAGCATTCGTTCCAATATGGCGTATACAACAGTTGGCAATCACGAGGTCGTAGTTTATATGAACTTTAATTATACTGGCTCTCCTGTTTTAAAGTCAAAGTAAATTCCTTTAAAAAAAAAGAAAGGTGCAAATAAAGTGGAAATGCCTTAAAGAAAAGAACTTTAAAAATGGAAGAGAACGAAGAGAAGGTTAAGTAGCTATAAGTCGTGTTGGCAGCCTTAAGAGAGCAGCACCCACGCGCAGGGCATGGAAATCCTGTTTGTACAGTGCAACCAGCCTTTTACCCATTCACTGTGAATTCTATTACGCGATACATGTATATTATTAATATTCACTTAAGGTATTCTTTACTTTCTATTTTTTTGGACGTTCCTCACCGCGCTATTTTTCCTTCTTGCATTTTCCATGTAGGAGCACATTTTTCCTCCTTATATTTACATAATTTTCCTTACTAATGCTCAATAATTCTCGGCAAACACCATTTGGTGTTTGGGATGGTACTGACCTATGTTATCCGTACTATACCAAAATATAATATAGGTTTATAAATAAAAATTTCTTGTTCTGATTCAGACTGAAAACGGTTTCCTTAGGAAGGACGGGTATGTAGAGATAATATCTTTAATTTTTGTCCTTTGTAAGTACCTCAATAAGCCATGAAAGTGGAAAACTTAAGGGCATATCTTTATAGGCTTCGGAAAGACCTTCCATATGTTTGGGATTTTATGGGCATCAGCGTACAATTACGCAGAAACAAAGTTAAATCAGATATTGACTATTAGGCAACCGCTTACTGTTGCTAAAGGAGTTCAGCAGGAAGACACCATATCGCCGTATCTGTTCTCTCTTCTCACTCATATTAACTCTCTCTCTTTCACACACACACACACACACGCCCTCTCAATATATTTGTGATTTAGAGCATTTTTACTTTCTCCCCACCCCTGGCAAGAGGAAGTACTGCGATCGTGTCAAATTTTCGAGTTGAGTTCCCACCGAAAATGCATATTTTCAGGACTTGTGAATACGAAAAAATCTTTTTACGAATGGTCTCTAAGTGAGTGTGTAAACAAAATTTTACCAAAAAAAAATGTCCCAGGTAACTCAAACTTGATATTCCTTGTAGGTACCACCACCGCATCTCATACGAGTGTTTCCGGCAAAATCCACCAACCGGAAATGCAACTTTACAGAATTTTTTTTTCGCTCAGTTTTTTGGAGATTTCATAGAAAACAGCTCCAACTATTTTCTTATAGCACCGTACATTATCTGTATACATACTTAGATCTATATCTGAAAAAAAAATTATTTATTTATTTAAGGTAAACGGGCTAATTAGCCCGAGAAAATTGATTTTTTGAAGGGTTGTGAGGAACAGTAATATTATGGTTTCCTATGAGTTATGGCCAGCCCAACTAAGCATGCAATTTTAAAGAAAATTTCTTGTTTAAATTATATTATTTAGAGTAAGAGAAAGTGGTGTGAGTGTTGTTTTTATATTCGTTATTCTTTTCTTTTCATTTATTATTGATTGCTATGTACGAGAAGTATTTTTGTAATTTTTCTTAATAGAGAGCCTCTGAAAGTGGCAAACAACGTTTGCGGGATTAAATAAAATTTAAAAAAAAATACGTTTCTGTACCGTAGAAACTATCTGGCTGATAAGACGACAACTGCAGACGTCATACTAAAACCCAAAGGTCAACAAGTGATGAATTTCATACAAGGAATTTTTAATTAAATGTTCCTGTTTTGGAACATTTTAGACACTTTGTTCACACAATATCCTTTTCTCTAAATACAAATACAAAGACACGCCCATACAAAATAAATCTCTAAATAGCAGTAAGTGAGAGTAATAAAATTATTGATTTTTCATGTCAATCAACGTGAAATATCAATAAAATTACATCATCTATATATATACAAATTCAGCATCCGTATGTCGCAAAACTCGAAAAGTAGTCGATGGATTGACTTGAAATTTTTACACAACGTTGCATTTCTATATAAGAGTGTTTATATATACTTTTTATTCCAAATTTCCCACGGAAACGGGAACTTCTCCGAGCGTTTCGCGAGGTTGCCAGAAATAGACAGACTCAGATGCAATGCTATGGTGGCTCACTGTCTGAACCTCTTTCTCAGCTACTTATAAGTACCTCCATTCCGAAATTCCCACGGAAACGCGAAATTCCGAGCTAAAACCCGTTCAAACGGCCATATTGCGTTAGCACTTGCTTCTTCAGGTATTGTTGCTACGTTGATGGAAGGAGGTAGAACAGCGCATTCAGCTCTTAAACTGTCATGACTTAAACGTGCACTTCACAGAAAACCCAACATATAACATTTCTAAAACATCAGGAATGGGAAAAGTTTTTCGGGCCTGCAAAGTCATCGTATGGGATGAGTGTACAATGGCTTTATTAGAAGTCATTGGAAGCATTAGACCATACATTGAAAGACTTGCGAAATAACCAGGTTCCATTTTGTGGAGCATTGGTGTTACTATCCGAAGATTTCAGGCAAACGCTTCCAATGAACCTCGCTCAACACCAGCTGATGAATTCCATGCCTGCTTGAAATATTTAACTCTTTGGAGTACAGTAAAAAATATTCACTTAACAACGAATATGAGAGATCAACTTCAAAACTACCTAACAGCTGCCATATTTTCAAGACAATTACTTGAACTCGATAACGGCACTGCTCCTACAAATCCGGAAACGGGAAAAAAATCACCTTCCCATCTAATTTCTGCAACATTGTACATTCAAAAGAAGAATTAGCAGACAAGGTAATCCAAAACATCGAAACAAATTATCAAAATTAACGCATGGTTAAGCCTAAAAATCAGACTGAGCCACAGCGAAGCGTGGTCGGGTTAGCTAGTAAAATAATAAAAAAGAATGAGAATTAACAAAATGTTCATTAATAGCATTTTAATTAAAAAACAGCTGATCAGATAATACAGTGATGACCAAATATTTATTGAATTATATTATTTATCATATAATTATCATACAATTAATAATGATTATTATTAATATATATTTCTATCAAGATATCCATTTGTTTAACAATGATCTAGAGGTGCCCTTATAGTTATTTCTGGTCAGAAGTAACTCATTATCGCCACGAATTAGTGACTGATTCTCTTCAAATCGTTAAAGCTTGAGAGTGTTCCTTAGGGAAGATCATATCTGTTACGTATTTGCAAGCTCGGTAGAGGTCATCCGGCACCACTAGATGGTTTCCGGGAATTTAGAACACTGCAGGAACTCCGTAAGGAGACCATAGGCAGGTCTTGCTGTAAAGAATAGAAAGGTGGGGCAACAAAGACAGAAAAAGCACCAAGTCAAAAATAATAATAAGTTTATTGATGAACAAAGCGCCTCCCCAGTTCTCCCGCCTCACATCCGAGCTCGAAAACGAACGCTGACTAGTGGGTACGCCCTGGGAATTACTCTGACTGTCTGAATGGCAAACAATCCCTTCCAGAGCTGTCCACAGGTTGCTGAAGAGAGGATGACTTCACATCCGACGGAGGACCAGCAGCGAAGCTGCAAAGCTGTTGGCATAAGAATAACTATGCAGAGCTGTTAGTGCGCCCAGCTCTTCCGATCACGTACGTGTGCCTTCTCAGAACCGCCTACCCACGCCGCCGCTTTCCTCCTTCACCCCATAGTATTCCCGCTCCGCCATCTCCCTCCTTTCATCGTACGTTCCCCCATCATACCACCACCCTTCCTCCCCACCACTTCCGCTTGCATATCCGGCCGCCTATCTTTTTCGTCTCACTTGCCTCCAATTTCTCGCCGATACGTTTGCAGACCCTGGCCGGATACGCTTCCGGTGTCCGTCTTATTCCAGCATCATTTCTAGCTCTCGCCATGCGCGGCAAGAAGACGCACTCCGTAGTCATCCGTTGACTTTGATCGTTTAGTCAAGGAAGCCACGCAAGGCTTGCGACAACTCCTGAATGATCTCCTTGCCAAACGAAAGAGCAGCTAGCTCTCCCCCATGCGCCCTTGGCAAGCAACGTCTGGCGTAAGAGGAATTCTCCACTGCCCTTCATCAAATGGAACCTTATTTTCGGGCTGCTAAACTTCCGGTTGATATGTCGGAAGAGCTCCTTCTAGTCAAGCGCTGGTAACTCCGCGCCCTTTATTATGAAATACAGCTCGCCCTTTCTGAAGCCTGGTTTCCTCCCCCTCCTCCTCTGCCTCTGCACCATCTACTTCCTTCGCTTCCCGTCTCCACTATCTCCGTCCCCACCTTCTCCGGCGATAACTGCCGCTGGGGGAATTTCGCGCCCTTTTCCAGTCGGTCGTGATTGATCAGCCATTACTCTCGGACGTCGACCGCGTCCACTATTTGTTTGGGGTGCTGGAGGGTCCGCCATTATCGCGAACATCCCTCTGGAGGAGGGTCAATTCCGGCATGCCTGGGGCGCCTTGGGTACTTCTTATGATAAACGTCTTCTTACACACACACACACACACACACACACACACACACACACACACCACACCACACCACGCCACACCACACCACACCACACCACACCACACCACACCTTCCTTTCTCAGTCTGCCAGTTGTCTTATCACCACTTCTTCATTTCATCACTCACAGTAACCAAAGGGTAAGTCTCGTTTTCATTTTGCTTTACATTACTATTCATTTTTGTTGTCCACCCGCTGCTTGCTATCTCGCCTTGGGTGTCTGCCGCTTAGACATATTATTTATTTTGGCAAGGTGAGACAAGTGAGAAAAAGTGATGGTTTTCCCGAACAGGCGACTTCTCCATTGGTAGCCCGACAAGGTGGAGACCTAGATCAGGGTATCCTAAAGGCCAATCACGAGGAAGCAGAGAATATAAGGGGAAAATTGATGGATGAAAGCTAATGTCCAGAAATGTCAAAATATAACCTTCACCCTTACTCGTACCACCTGCACTTGAGTTTTCTTTAATCAAACTGTACTACTATTGTACTCTAACACAATACGATAACACTGACGGTCAAATACTTAAAAAACGTTAGTACCTGCTTGCAAAACTGCTCGATAGACGATCTAAACGGAAATAAAGAACAATGTATTGATATATAACGCGCTATTGAAACCAATTGGACTTACGGATTCGGGCTATGGTGTTCAGCCAAGTCAATATCTGCACCCCAAACAATTACAATAAATAATCCTACGCCAAATAACCAATGATCCATACTATGTCTCTAATTCACTCCGATCCCAAAGTACCTTTTGTACCACCAAATTTCTAACTTCTCTCGTGTAATGTCGTTGATATTATTTATTTGTATCAGTGACACTCGCATTTGTAAATTGCAATAAAGAATTAAAAAAAAAAAATCTGGTGTGATACAATCACATAACTTTCTCTTGTTCCAGTTTTCAAAATTGTGATTGACAAATTTTATAGTTTGTGTACCAAATTTAATGAAATTCTTCGGAGTTTTCATGGAAAAATGCAAAAATTGAAAAACTATTCAGTATAACACACTTCCGGTTTACTAATTTTCTTGAAACTAGGAATTTTTTGGAACTTTGGATGGTAGATTTCTGTAATCAACTACGATCGTACTCAAAGTGTAATATAACCCGACCCCTATCCCAAAAACCCCCTTAAATGACTTTACCAGAAGAAATGTTACAAACAAAAGTTGCAGCTTTTTATATGTGCAGTTTACATTCAAGTTTAAATAAAATAGTTGGAGTCGTTTTAGAGAAAATAACAAAAAACTGAAAAATACTTCTCAGTAAAAACGCAGTTCCGGTCATCCGATTTTTTCAAGCTCGGAGTAACAGCATATTTGATTCTAATTGATATAATTTAGATGATAGAATTTGTAATAAACTGAAATAGCACCTAGAGGAATCTGTAACCTCTTCCCTCCTCCAAAAGTTCAGTTAAATGAATTTTTCCGGAGAAATGTTTCAAATAAAGTTGTAGCTCTTTGTCTGTGTAGTTGATGAACCAAATTCAAGAAAATTGTTGGAGCTATTTTTGAGAAAATTATAAAAAAGTAAAAAACCAACTAGTAATGTGGCATTCCAGTTGAAGAATTTTGTCAGATAACCTACTGTCAGATCCCATAACCTAAGTATCAAGTTAGCACTTTCTACGGGTTTTCGTTTTTGCTAATCTGTTCACAGAAATACATATACACACATCGTCATTTTCTAAAAACTACTTTTTTGGACTCAGGGGACCTCAAAACTGATATTTCCGGTGAAAACTCAGTATCAAAAATTTGACCGATTACAACTACTAGTAAGAGAGAGTAAAAGTTAATACACTAATTGGTAAATTAGTGCTAATTATCGCAATTTAATGATAGTTATGAGCCTAGAATTAACTAGATTATTTTGCTATCTGTCTAAAGAGTTGCAATAATGCTCTCTGCTGTTTAAGGGATGCTACCTTACCCACTTCTCTATACTTCCCTCCTCTTCAGCCCAATCCTTTAATCTAGGTAAAGTCCCATAATTAAAGTTTTCCAAGGGTACCCCAACGTTTAACCTTACTATTTATAAATTTTACATATTTATTAATAATATAACTTACCTTAAACTGTGTGATGTATTGTTGTACAACTACACTCACTGCACCGTAATATAGATTTTAGTTCATCAAAATTATCTAGCTGAAGATGTTCCCCCACCACTATGTAATATAGGTAGGTATGTGTGTGCCATGTAGGTGTAGTAAATATGATCCATGAAAGCAAATAAATTTTTCAAGTTATTTCACCGGGAATAAATAATATTAAAAATAACTATATAAACGGTTTATTTTAAATCTGATATCTATTACTTGGATAAATGGATAAATAGTTGGCTTTCTTATTTAACGGCTTCTCACCGGCTACAAACAGATAAATATTCCACATTTTAGTACACATCTCTTAAATATAATATTGCCTAAGGATGTCTAAGAAGCCATCCTTATCACCTTCTGGACATTCCTTTCAAATATAATACGTGTTATTTGCTCAACTAGAAAATATTTTTCAGAATTTTATGAAAGAGAATTCACTATCAACATTTCTACTCAAAATCTAGGTAAATTATTTATAAAAGAGGTCAGTCATTTTGTAAGTAATTGTACAATATTAACTGGATCAAGGACATACCTAAGGGAATATTTGTTATTATCAACACAATATTCAGAGAATTTTTTTACATATCTATTTGCTTAATATCGATAGAACTATTTACTTAATAACTAAGATTAGACATTTCATTTTTATAACTTAGAGAATTTGAATTCTTTGTCTTCAACATTTTAATAAATGATGATTTGATTAAAGAAGAAGGAAAATATATTTTGACATAAAAGATTACTAATGTAAAATTATTTTACCCAAACCATGTAATTTTCTGTTAAACAATATTATTATTATTACTATTATTACTATGGAAGTCAGTTAAATTTAGTTATAAAAACTTGCTTGAAAGAACATTGTCAGTTATAACTAACTAACTAGGTCAATTCAATTTTCTTGTTTTCCCATAAAGAAAAGGTAATTTTATATATTTATTTTATTATTGTTATTTTGTTACTATATCACGCAGTTTCGGAAAAGTACTGGGTAAAGGAGTATAGTCTGCGCCACAACACTTCATTATAAACAATATAAATATATATAAGTTCCTACAAAACTATGCGGGTCTATCCATGTGCAGTATCCTGGAAAATTGACTTTTATAGTTTTGGCAAGATTGATACGGGCAGTTCCAAATTCTTCATACCAAGAACTGTTGTGTCTATTATATTAATGCATTTGCCGAGCCGTTTATTTGCGGTACTATTATTGTAACTTTGGCTGAGTCAGTATACATCACTTCAACTCAAATGGGAGATCCTTATAATTCTCTATGTTCTGCGCGTGCACTTTCTGCAGGTTTCATCCATTGTTCAATAGCAGATTTCTTCTCACACTCTAGCACAGTTTTACAGTGAAGAAATTCGTAAGTTTTACAGCTTCGTAAACAATTAAGAATGCCATAAGGTTGCTACGGCTTAATAAAACATTGTAAATAAAATGTCCTCTGCAAAGACACAAAAATCACACTATATAAAATCCTCATTAGTTCATGACGATCCTGACGTAATACGTCAGAGTATTGGGTGCTTAAGAAAAACGGATAAACAGAAAACAGCCGTATTTGAAACAAAAAATTTACGAAGGAATACGGGCCTATAAATGCAAATGGCATATGGAGAGATTACACAACCGACTGCTTAATGAAAAGCATAAGGACATAGAAATAGTACAATTTATTCAACTCAGTAAATTAGATTACGGTGGGTAGGGTATGTCAGATGTTTATAGAGAGGCGCGGCAATTTCAAATTTGGAAGCATTTTCAAACCCTAAAAAAAGATACACGCCAGTTTGTTCTTCAAAATTTGAAATTGCCGCGCCTCTTTACAAACATTTTTCTTATCCCTCCCACCCTTTAACAGTTTTTTAAATTAAAAAAAAATACTCTCTCTTCATTTCAGTCTCACGTTCTCAAAGTTTACTCCTCTCCTACCCTAAAGGTATCTTTATCTGTCTTATCTCTGTATTATCTCTATATCTTTGTTAGTATCATTTCATTTAATTTACTGTCACTTCTGTTTTATAATTTCTCCTGTTAATATTTCTATGACTTAGATTTTTCTTTTTTTATTATAAAAAAAGAAATCTTTGCACTTGCACTTTTTCATAACTACTATACTGTAAAATACTGTATTTTCTCCAATAAATTTTTACAGAGCTGCTGAAGAAGGGCACTAATGGTACCCGAAACGTAGAGCAACAAAGAATTCTTTTTCTTTAAAAACTCCTCTGGCCATTGCCATACAAACATCTCAATGGTTTATATCTGCGCAGTTAGCAATCCAAGTTTATGGGAAATCGTTGGATTAGTACTCGATATAATTCCAAAAAACTCTAAAATCAATTTTTTTTTGTACGCCATGACTTCAGCTATTCTGTGGCGCGCGGCCTGTTATGAAAAGACTGCGCTGGCGACTGATATCGTTAGTTTAGTTGGATACCCAGGGAGCACTAGAGAACAATCTCGGACCCGATTAACGATTCTGTAAAGTTATACTTTCGTTTGGCTGATTGTCTTCAAAATTAGAATATACAGCTGTTCGGTAGCGGCCTCTCTGATGGCTTGTGGTTTTCTTCTTTTCTTAAAGGATTGTTTAATACAGATTGTGAACACAGATAGAGCTGTAATGTTGGCAGTCTTCTCAGACAGAAGGCCGAAAAGAGAAACTTTGAATGCAGTAAAGTAACGGGAGGGAGAATTAAGTCCCGCTTACTGCCCATAATTTAGGGGCAAGAGAGAGGGGAACTAAAGCTCCGCCTCTATATGAACTTACGACCACCCACTTGCATTAGCGTTTTTCACAACTATTAGTCTAAAACTCATAACTATCCAAAAGAAGTCTATTACAATGTGGCCAGTTCATACCAAATCGCAGACGTGGTCCAAACTGGAAGACCCACGGAATGCAGGCCAGTGACCGGAGAAAATCTGCACAGCTTGTGTCAAATTACATCTAGCAGAGTTAAAGCAATTCACCTACAGACAAAAATAGATTATTAAACTTAATTTAATTTAATAAAAAAATATTATATTCAATTTTATTTACAGTTGGGGGTGAATATTGGAAGATCCAGGATGCTGTGCACTACTAACATGACAGCATAGATCATGGTGTTGTGGATATGTCAGCTGATATTGGCTGAAAGTATGTTAAAATAAAATAAAAGAACTATCTAGCATGATGGACAACGGATTCTCGGTTCTAGGATTGATAAAAAAGCGTGCAAATAATTTGGAAGAAGATCTGTTAAATCTAAGAAGATTGTGTGATAATGAAGTTCGAGAATTTAAGCCGGATCACAGGAAAGTGTAGCAATTTCAATAAAAGTTCGCAAACAGATGACTGGCCAGCTGTATACATATAATAATTTGAAATTTCACGTTTTACAAAAACCATCAGAAATAACCATTTTTTCAAAGCATTGCACGCTACGAATTTTAGAAGGGCAGCCGTTAATTTCAATAACGTTATTAGTAAAAATGAGCCAGTAGATTTCATAAAACATATTTATGGGATTGTAAACAATTTTGACCAATTTATGAGACTTACCGGACTGAAGGATTATGATAAACGGTCGCAATTTTATTCCATCATACAGGAGAAGTTATTGCCGAAAATGAATCTTATGGGATATTTGCCGTCTTGGCATTTTATGGATTAAGATGAGCGAGTTAAGAATTGTGAATGAAAATGCATTAAGTTTTTAAGATCGACCAGGAATACAGGGAAGAAAATTTACCAGAGAAGCAGGAATATAGAAGTGAATACTTGGGCAGGTTAGACAAATCTTGGAGTGGTTGGACAATCCTAATAATGCAAAAATCACGACTAACTTACGCACTAGTCTACAACCGTTATTAGTGAGAATCACCAAACTGTAACGGAAATGGTAATTTACAAGCCCTTTTTTGATGAAATGACGTCTTCATTTATTTCGCGTTGTTCTAGAGAGCGCCAATGTTTATATTGTGAAAATGATATTGTGAGATATTGGACGAAGATATTATGTGGCCCCACTTAACAGCTGTTACAATAATTATATTACTTAAAAATAAATTTATGAAGCAATTTGGTGAGGATCGGTCAAGAAAAAACACTCAATTATGCCAATGTTTCGACAGAGTTTCCTGGTCCTTATCAAGGCTTTAATCTAGAAAACAATACAATGGGGGATCACAATGCATTAATAATACTGTAAAATGCAGAATAATAATAACCAAAAGGGAAAGAGTAGCTGAGTGGTTAGCGTACTGAACTCCCACGCGGAGGACCCGGGTTCGAGTCCAGCTGTGCTACCCTTAGATTTTTTTTTCTCCAGGAGCCTCTCCAACTCAATATCCGGTGATGGACAGTATTGTCTGTAACGAGAGAACACTGTCCAGAGGCCGGCATTGCACTGAGAAGACTCCGGGCACCAATGACCGGGACCAATGAATGTTGATGCGCCTTAAATTCAAAAAAAATAATAATAACAAAAACAAACAAACAAAAAATTTCTTTTTTATAATGTTAAACTTACGCATAGAAAGTCATTGTATTGTTTTTTAGATTAAAGCCTTGATAAAGACAGGAAACTCTGTCGAAACGTTCGCATAATTGAATGATTTTCATGACCGATCCTCACCGAATTTCTTCATAACTTAATTCATCAACGGTCAAATATATTGTCTTTGAATAAAACTACTTTAATTAATATTGAACACTTTATTTATTATTTTTGATGTAGTGAATGAATGAAATAGTCTTACGGTAGACACAATTTACTGTACCCTAATTGTTGATTAGATTAATAAGACATTCATTTACTACGTGTTGTATACTGGGTGTATTAGCATCCTAAAACGTTCTAAAACGAGTAGGTACTTAACTGGCTAAAAAGAATTCTTTATATGAGAAACAACAGGCTTACAAAGAGATGCTAATTAAACTCAAAGAGAAACACGAATTGCGGGAATCCATTAAATATAACTGGGACACTCAAATAAATGATTTAATCTTAAAATTCAACAAAAATCATATACTTGCGGAAATTGATCCATATAAATTTAAAAAAGAAATAACGTTCTGGAAGTCTATAAAGGTTTGGTTTTACATTGATTGGGATATACTTGGTTATAATTTAAATATACAATAAATAAATGTTGGTAACACTGCTACAATCTCAGTTTTGAAGAAAATCAGCCAACCGGAAGTACAACTATACAGAATAGATTTGTAAGTTTTTTTTTTAATTATTTCGAAAACTACTTTAACGATTTCCTTAAACTAACGACAAAGACCCTTAATTTTTTTAAATGTATAAAAAAAAAATTTAGACAGTTTAACGCAATTTCTGACGTTAAATAACGAACATATTTATTATTGGCGCGCTCCACACGTCCCCACCTGCTTGCTGTCGGCAGGTTGGTTGGCTGGACTAATGAGCAAAATTTGAAGTTTAGAGAATATTTGTCATTTTATTTATAAAATTGTATTATTGGCTGGAGTAGGAGAAAGTCGTGTGAGTGTTTCACACCAAATTTTATACTTCTATTTTGTTACTGTGTAAGTATGTATCAAAGTCCTTTTTATTCTTCTAATATATACTTTCACCTTTTGTTTATGTACATTTTAATTTCCCATTACTAAATTTTTTTTTTTTTTTTTCATGTAATTCCAAAGAGGATAGATGTCCGAAAGGTTGAGAAAATTGACAAGCCTTTTAAAAGTTGAAAAATTCTTTCATAGGCCTCAGCCAGCCGTCATTTTGTTTGTTTCATTATAAACGGCCAAACTCAAATAAATTATTTATTATTACGTTTTAAATATTTATTAATAATATAACTTACCTTAACTGCAAGATGTCCTATTGTTCAATTGCCTAAACTGTTCTATTTATTTCATTTCATCTGCATTATCTTGTAGAAGATGTTCTCCCTCCAATATTTTTTGATAAAATATTTTGCACTTAAATATGTGTTTATTTTACAAATATTAATTAGAGTTACGCATTAATTTTTCAGAGGTGATATTCACTGGAACTGGGGTGCAGGGAGTGTTCATGTGGTGGTGATCATTTTAAATGAAGTGCAGGGTTTAGTCCCCACGTTGGGGTACATTTGTTTTTCTTGCTCATCAACATATATGACCATATCAGCGGCCGGAGCATTCACAGTGTACTGCCGGCCTCCGGACCCAATCTTCTCGTAACAGTTAACGCTGTTCATGGTGTTTCTTTAAATACATTATGCTCATCAATTCAATATGAAAATAAATCCATTTAACTCACCACAGTCAATAATTATATCTTCTTATTCCCAAATATGCGCAGATTACGTATGTTTGTCTGTCCAAATATAGGATCTCGCCTTCTATATTACTTTGCATATCTTATGTATCTAATATGGTAAGACTTGTTGGCCCTTTAGTTGACATAGTTGATTCTTACTTCTCTTAAATTTTCTCTCGAAGTTGAATATGAAGTTAGATCGTCACTGCTGGATAATAACTGAATTTTATTCAAAAACAGAATGCTTTTTGTGTTTTCAATGTGACTGGGGATTTTCTTCTATTGTCAGAGTGTGCCTTGTCAAGTTTGTGTAGAGAGTTAACATTCACTGACCATATATAGTTATATAACATTCTTTTATTGCACAATGGTTTAGGAATACCTTGGGTCAAATGCAAGTGAAGGAGTACTTTGAAGAACACTTCAGAACCTCCCGGCCTACTTGTTTAAACCAAAATAATGAGGCTTTAAGAGTTATGGTGTCTGTTGATGGAGCGTTCAGGCATCTTATCCAAAAAAATGTTTCAAAGAAACTTGATAGGTTTATAGTGATCACTTTTGCAATTAGCGTCCCAAGTTTAAAGCAAACTGGTATGAGTATATTTGAGAAATTCCAAAAATCTCGGGCGCTAAATCTGTCAAATTGCATCTCTGTTCAACCGATTTTCTTCAAATTTGGAATTCGAAATTGATTGAATTCCAAATCCTTTTGACATAACTGAATATTGAATAAGTAGCGTGCATTATATTCAAACAGCTCTTTAGAGGACAGGTTGCAATGCTGCAGCTCCCCAGTGCTCTCTACATATCGATTTTGCTGGGAATATATTACCATTGAATGTGATGGGTTTTTATGTTTAGATAGTATTCGAAGTTTGATGTTGGTGGTATGGAGAAAATTGGGAAAATCTGGAAAAAATTAATAAATTAGGAATTAAGGTTGTTGGATTTTGACGAAACCAGCCGCATAAAATGCGGTATCCGTATACAAGTATAGGTAACCTTCTACAAGCATCCCTCAAATAACTCCTTCACTTGCGTTTGGCCGAAGGTATTCCTGAAAACATTGGTGCAATAAACGAATGTGATACAACTATATATGGTGAGTAGAGATCAACTGTATACATGAACTTGACGAGGCAGACTAAAGGAAAATCCGAAACCAGTATGAATTATTACAAATTAAAAATACATCACCAATATGGTCACAGATGTCGACAAGCAAGAGAAAAAAAATGAACCCAAATTTTGGGACCATACCCTGCACTTCATTTAAAATGCTCACCACAACATGACCACTCCCTGCACTTCAACTCCACTTAATATCACGTTTGAAAAATTAATGCATCACTCCGATAATTAGCCTAAAATAAATATTTATTATAATTTCAAAAAAATTTATCTATAATTGTAATTAGTGGAGGGGGAACATTTCGACAAGATAATGTTGATGAAATAAAATATACCGCTTACTTCAGGGAATGGCAGTTGAACAACCGGACATCCTGCAGTTAAGGTATGCTATATTATTAATAAATATTTAAAATATAATAATATATTTCAGTTTGGCCGTTTATAATGAAACCAACTAAAAGATGACTATGAAAGAATATTTCAACCTTTTAAAGCCTTGGTATTTTTTCAACGTTTCGGACACTTTTGATATCCTTTTTCAGCAAATCTATGAAAACAAAAAACAAGAAAATTTTAGAAATGGGAAGTAGCTAACATTTAAAATGAACTTAAATGAAGGGTGGTGATATTATAGAGTAGGGGGATAAAAAAAAAGGATTGATACATACTCACACAGTAACAAAATAGAAATATAAAATTTGGTGTGAAACACTCACACGACTTTCTCTTACTCCAGCCAATAATACAATGTTATAAATAAAATGACATATATTCTCTAAACTTCAAATTTTGCTCATTAGTCCAGCCAACCAACCTGCCGACAGCAAGCAGGTGGGGACGTGTGGAGCGCGCCAATAATAAATATGTTCGTTATTTAACGTCAGAAATTGCGTTAAACTGTCTAAATTATTTTTTTTTATATATTTAAAAAAATGAAGGGTCTTTGTCGTTAGTTTAAGGAAATCGTTAAAGTAGTTTCGAAATAATTAAAAAAAAAAACAAATCTATTCTGTATAGTTGTTCTTCCGATTGACTGGTACAGAATAACCTAGATATCCCTCTCTAACACTCTCCCCTCCCAAGGCGTTTACTCCTTCCAAAGTTGCTCACATCATAAAACACCTACCATCTGAAAAAGCGCCAGGCTTTGACCCAATACATCTTAAGTTTTTCCCATTTCCCAAAGAAAGCTACAGTACTTCTTACAACAATATGTAATTCAGTTCTTCGAACCATTTACCATCCTCTAGAATGGAAATACTTTATAATGAAAATGATACCCAGACCCTCCAAACCTCATCATCCCTTGACTCCCTGCTGTCTGATAAGTCTTTTACCCTAAAGGATAAGATTGTTGAAAAACTCATCCTTAAGAGAATTCACAATCTCCTTGAAGACTCAGATTAACCAACCATCCGTTCGGATGTCGAAGCCTCTATTCCATCGTCCACCAATGCCATCGTGTTGTAGACCTCATTGCTTCCTCTCTTGAACGAAATGAGTATTGTTCCGGGGCTTTCTTAGCTATTGCGCAAACATTTGATCGGATATGGCACAGGCACTATTGTGGAAGCTCAAGATCATTCTTCTTTATATTACCTCACTCTCAAGACATAACTCTCACACAGATATTTCGGTATGAGTATTGGATACTCCTTATCTTCCTGTTTCATTTTAGCAGCTGGTGTCCCACAGGGAAGTATCCTTGATTCCATTCTTTTCATAATATGAACTGCCGATATTCCAACCCATCCATCCGAACATTCATACCTTTACCTGGACACATGACACAACCATTCTTCCCCGTATCCCAATCCTGCCCAAAACACACGTAAGAGCTTTGCAGATGGGAATCGAACGTTCAAAAAAGCAAAAATATAACGTTCATTTAAGACGTGCCATTTTCCCCCAGTTCATATGAAACACATCTTATTGCCACAGTTGACACGGTTAAATATCTAGGACTTTAATATACAAACGCCTTACATGGAACCCACATACAAGACTAAAATGAACCGAAGTAAAAAAACGTTACAGCCTACTCAAGCGACTACTAGACAGACGCTCAAAACTAAATTTAAATAACAAAGTACTTATCTACAATCTCTGTTAAAACCAATTTGGACTTAAGGACTCGAGTTATGGGATTCAACCAAGCGTTCCAACATCCACCGCCTCAAAACCCTAAATCCAAAATAGTCCGTTGGATAACCAATGCTTTCTTTATAGGTTCTAACTTGACAATTCTTTCTGATCTCCAGATTCCTTTTATAGAAACTCTCAAACAGGTAAATTGCTTAAAGAGAGGCTGCGGGCAGAGCTAGAACAGAACATGGCAACCGCCCTCCCCCCACACACAGAAATTATTAAAAGGAGACGGTAATCATTTTTTTGAATAAAATTAAGGTTCAAGGCAAGGCATTGAGTGGAAGAATCGGGCCCCGTCAGCCAGGAGGAGTGGTATGTTAGGATCCGCCTCTATATTAACATACAACCATCCAATAATGCGTTTTCTACCAATGTTGGTCAACTATCCAGAAGAATCGTATTAGAATGTGGGCTTAAAGTCAGTTTGTACCAAACCACTTACGCGGTCAAAACTTGAAGACCCACGTAGAGTTTGCTGGTAAGCTGAAACATCTAATTTCATCTTGCAAAGATAAGAAATTCTCATATAGACAAACATAGATTATTATTAGATTATTAATTCATTTTATTTAATCTAGAAATGTTCGGTATTAAATTTTATTTGTAGTTGGTGGAATCTGAGGATGAATATTGGATGGTCTAGGATGCTGTGTATTTCTAACAAGAAAGAGGTATTCGTGGCACTGTTGATATGTCAGCTGATATGGGCAACATCAGCTGATTCTGAGGACGTTGTTACTGGTAATACCTCCAACGAAGAGCATGAACAAACTAAAGTGGATATTCTAAAAATAGAAACAGATTCATTGCACCGCAAACAGGAAAATCTTATAGAAAATGGATATGGTCATGAAGGATCAAATAAAAATAGGTTAACTAAAAACAACCAAATAGGTAAAAATGTGTTAAAAATGGAAAATTATATTCGAGAGCTATATAACAGAACGGCCAGTGAAACATCGGCTATACAATCGATTAAAGATCGTGTGACTATTTTGGAACAAGAAGTACAAGATCTAAGACAATTGTACGACAATGAACTTCGGGAAATTAAGCAGAATTGCAGGGATGCAGAGTCAACAAAGCGGCTGACAGAACGGGTAAATATTATAGAAAGCAATATGAAATATCGCGTTCCAAAAGTACCTGATGGATCAACAATTAAAAATTTTGACAGGGCAATGAAAAATAAGAATATCGACAGGGCAGCCTTTTACTTAAATAAAATTATTAGCGGAAATGAATCAATAGTGTCTGCGCGGCAGACACCCAAGGTGCGGGGGCGAACGTACGCCAAGAAGTGAAATACAAAAAAATAAACAATGAATAAATTAAATAAAAAGGAGATGCAAAGGAAGAAGCTTCGACTTACCTTGAGAGTGGTGATGCTGAATGCGCTAGCGGCGAAGCTGAGGCGATAGGTGAACGATCGAGGAAGATGTGGCGTGTACGTGTATGTGTGTGGGTGTGTAGAGGAGTGAGGGGTTAGAGGAATAAGGAGATAAGGGAGGGGGCGTAGAAGAAGAGAGATAAGAGTGTTTGACAGCGGTGTTGATTGCTGCTGTATAATCGGCGAATGATGGCGCAAAAACCTGGGCGAGGAAGGTAGAACCGTAGGTTGATGATGCAGAGTGGTGACGCACGGCGAAGGCGCGAATAAAATGCCAGACTATTCACAAGGCGCGAATAACCAATTGCAAGGCGAAATATCCAAGTGTTAAACACAGAGATGCGCACACAACTCGTCACAGAAGAAGGAGCGGCAGAACACGAACTTGTGTTGGCGAGAGCTAGACGGAAATTGAAGTAAAATTTTATAGAAAAGTAAGGGTTTTAGAGTATGGGGAAATAAACGTTAGGCGCGAACAGGAGAGTTAAAAGGCGCCGCCATCCCACCACCGAGAGAGAGGGAGGGGTAAAAGGCGGGGAGGCGCGGGAAATATGCGGGCGAAGAAGAAAGAAAAAGTAAAGAATTTAGAAATAGCGAGGATTAGACAAGTTAACAACAGAGTAAATAAAGAAGCAATAAAGGGCGAGGCAAAGTTAATCCATCAAAGGGGGCCGCGACCTAACAAATAGATTTCCTAAAAAGTAGTTATGAGATGTTAAACAACTTTGATTGTGTTATGGAACTTGCGGAACTATTGGATCATGATGAACGGTTGCAAATTTATTCCATCATACAGGATCTGATACTGCCGAAAAATGAATCTTACGCGGATGTTTGCCGCCTGGGCATTTTATGGCGTAAGATAGACGATTTGAATGCAAATGCAGTTAAAATTTTTAAGTTCGACAATGGATACATTGATAAGAGCAATATACAAAAAGATAGATATGAAAACTTAGCTAGGCTTGATAAAAAGTACATGGATTGGATGGACAGTCCTATTCTGGCGAACATCACGACTAACTTAGAAAATCGCCTAAATCAGTTGTTAGTAAGAAACAAACACATTCCTGTGCTGATGATGGTAATAGAGAAGCCTTATTTTGATGAATGGACGGGTTTATTAATTTTGCCTTATTTTAAAGAAGGCCAGGCACTATTTTGCGATCATAATGAGTTACTGTTGAACAAGGATAAGTTTGCGGCCCCACTCGATGGCTGTTAATTATATCTTATCTACAAACATGTAGTCAAATTTGTAATTTGTTAGAATAATATCAGTACCACTAGTAATATCAGCTGTTATTGAATAAAAGTACTATTACTGAATACTTTGTTTTATTTATCCACTACTTACTATTTTATGTAATGAGATTTCCGTTATTTTTCCAAAAACCCTTCCAACCCCTTGTACACTAATTACACACATAAATACCTATCACTTTTATTTGAAATATTGCCCAGGGAAATTGATACTTGGAGAGTCCTGGCACGCTTCCTTAAGGTTTTAAGCATTAAGCTTCCCATTAATGTGCTCTTTGAAGATAATGTATGATTCTACACCTATATAATATTGAGGTATATGAAAAGTATTATTGGAGTTCCAAATTGAAGAAAATCGGTAAAGTGGAAATTCGGCTTGTAGAATCGGTGGATGAGTTTTTTTTGGAATTTCCCGAAAACCCGTATCCAGTCTTCTCTGAACTTGGAATGCTAACTGTGAAGTGACCACTTTTATTTGAAACCCCCTAGGACATGTTAAACATATGCTAGAATCCTCTGGAATACTCTTCTCCTGACTAGGTCAATGGTATTCCTAAATAATTGATTGTTATAAATCAGTATGCTGTGCGAAATAAACTAAATATGGTAAAAGAAACTCAACTCTTCTTTCACGAACTTAACGGGGCAGACGAAAGAAGGTAAATCCGAAATCTGACGGAATTATTTAAAAAAAAAACACATTTTGAGCTACACATCCAACAAATCTGTATCTAAAATATATCTGAGCTAAACATTCTGAAATCTAAATCCAGATATTATCCAGCAATGCGGATCTAACGTCATATTTGCTCGCGACTCTACTGATCTGAAATATAAATGTCACATATATATGTATATTTATAGGGCAAATTATTTATAAAATTAGCCACATTCGCAAATGGGATTGCATAGTTGCACAGACAGACAAACAGACCAGCAGCAGATCTCTAGGCCAGATGAAGTGCTACCAAGTGGATTCATTTTTATTTGATAATCATTTTTATTGGTAATTAGATTCATTTTTATTTTTAAGGTCGCTATAAGGTGTCCTTGGAGGCCACTATCACCACTTTATTATCTATGATAAATATATAATATTTAATTGCCAAAAATTTTTAATTTTCACTATAGTGCTCACTCGCACACTTGCATACATTATTGTATCACCTACCTGTATTACATAGTGGTAGGGGAACATCTTCAGCTATATAATTTTGATGAACAAAGTCTATAGTATATTTTAGTGAGTGTAGCTGTACACAAGTACATCTTACATTTAAGGTAAGTTATATTATTAATAAGTATTTAAAATGTAATAATTTTACGTTAGGAGACCCTTGGAAAACTTTATATGAGGACTGTACTAACGGTGCGGCACTATCTCCTGGAGAGTAGGAAAGTGAGTGTTCACTGTAGTAACCCTCTCTACGAACATTAGTACAACTGTTTAATAAATGTTTCGTGCAATTCTTTCTATTGTATATGATGTTTCTGCATGGAATATGTGCTAGAAGCTCTTTTTAGGACCACTTTGACGGTAAAGGCCACCAGAAACTTTCACATGTACCTCTTACACACATTGTATCACTTTCTCTCACTGTTCGTAGGCGGAATTATTGCGATTGTATCAAATTTTCGAATTGTGTTTTCACCAGAAATTTCCATTTTAATGTCCCTTGAGAGGACGTAAACAATATATTTAGCAAACGGACTGAATGTGTGTGCGAAAACAAAATATCTCTAAATCGAAAATTCGCAGGAAGGCGTTAAGGTTGAGCTTCCTGCAGCTGACACAGAGGTTTCCGGCAAAATCCATCAACCGGAAGTGCGAATTTACTGATTTTTTTTTTTCAGTTTTCAGGATTTTCTCGGACACTGCACCAACGATTCGCTCTAAACTCATATTCTATCTAGACACATCACTTTTATTTGAAACATTTTCCCGGGAAAATGAGTGGTGGGGGAAAAGTAGCATTAAGCGAAACATCTATCTTTAGCATCTAGTAGAGAAATACCTTCGGAATTCGTCTGAGAACACCCAAAAACTGGTGATGGCAGTTAAAAGCGCCTTTAATATCCAAGATTTTGGTATATAATTAAATAGTCTCCCAGTCAGTAGAAGCAATATTATATTTCGGATTATTACAAATATAGATGATAGAAATTAGATTATCTTCAAAAGGTATTGTAATGCAGACAGACATAACTTTATCTATTTCAATACTATTGAAGATCCTGTACCGTATGTTGTTGCCAATAAGAATAGCCACACCTGCCTTACCGTCGCTAATCGTTCAAACCACATTATAACCTTCAAAACTGATATATTTATTTGGACGAAACCAAGTTTCTTTGAGAATAGCAGTGTTAATATTATGTCTAGACATATATCTAAGTTGCCTTTATTACTATAGCCAACCTAGCATTCCATGGTAAGAGTTTCAGTGGTTTATTATCAATTAGCGCTGTCTCTATTCATTAATTCTACTTTTATGCTATTTGGATCTATTTGTTTTTAACGCTACTGTTGTTACAGTGGATGACTGTTATACAGTCGAAATCAAGGAAAAAGTATATCCTATGTTTATTTTTGTCAACTGAGTAGGGAATTTCCATACCTTCAGTACTCATATTTGCTTTTTGGGTACTACAATATCCTAAATTATTCTTATCAGGTGGAACATTTCCTGTATCCTCTTGGGAATCCCCATAAAGGCCCAATAGTCAAAACAAACAAATAAAATTAAACTCTTTAAATGAACAGAAAATAATCATCAAACTATACACAGAATAATTGAGAGTTAACTATGTACAAAGAGAAGAAGAAAAATTATTTAGAAAACTAAAAATAATAAGAAATAAATCTACTCCCTGTAGTTATGTAGAAATACGTACAAAGTTGTAGTAGCAAGAGACACTAATGACTGATCTTTGAACTCTACTCACTGTTCGAGAGCTCAAACACAACTGATGTTCTCTAAACTTGAAATGCTCAACGCACAGATGAATCTACCACTTTTATTTGTCCGAATATTTTTCCGAAAAAGTAATTTTCGATAATTCTTGGAATTTATGGTGTTAAAGTTCAATTGATGAGTTAGTTCAATGTTATGGGCAGACTCTTCTCAACTGTAAGGTAATCACTTTCATTACCTGTCTGGATTGCATTACTTGTCGCCCCCACCACCTCTATGTGTAAAATTTGAAGTTTGAAGAAAATTCGTCACTTTACCCCCACCCCCCCCACACCACACACACACTGAATTAACAGCCTAACAGAAAGCCGTCATATCAGAAGCCTTGTGTTTGTCCACTGACCTAGCTACTGAATACAGTCCCTGAATTTTTGTGGTTCTCCTTCAGGATCCCCAGCGATTCCCTCTAGCTCATGTTTTATTATACCTAAAGAATATAATTACTAATTACTTTTTGTGAAGTTTGTTCTTTTATTTGCTCTGATTACACCTTAATCATGTTAGTAATTTAGAATGACGAGATCTATGCCTCCACCCGGTCCTGCTAACAACGGAGCAGCTGCTGTTTTCTTCCGGAAAAATCGTTATTTTCTTTCTGTTTTCTCACCCATTCTCCAAATAAACAGTATGAAGTGAGAGAGGCAATAGAAATTGAGAATTAGGTAAATTGCTTAATTAGAGATCGTGGGCACCGCTAGAGTAGAACAGCGCTGCGCCAGATCAGAGAAAATACCGAAAAGAGAAACAAAAAAGATAATAATGAATTTCGTGAATAAAACATGTTTTTAAGGCTGTCAAATTTAATGAGACAGAGAATTAAGCTCCGCCCATTACGTATAGCCATTCAGGTACAAAGGTTATAGACTGGTATGTTAAGCTCCGCCTCTATATTAACTTACAACCATCCACTACACTAGTGTTTCTTACAAGTCTATAAGTCGCCTATAACTAGCCTATAACTCGTTAAACCAGTAACTATGCGGAAGAACGTTTTATACCAAACCACTGACGCGGTTCCAACTGTAAGACCCACGGATTATTGAATAATCCTGAAAGATCAAATTTCATCAAGCACATTATAAACAATTTACATATAGACAAATATAACCTAATCAATTTGATTAAATTTCAACAGTAATTGGTATGAAATAATAATTACAGCTGCTGAAATATGAAGATGAATATTGGACGATCTAGGAGGCTATGCACTACTAACATGGCAGCGGTGTTCATGGCACTGTGGACAGGTCTGCTGATATTGGCAACATCAGGTGGTCAGGGGGGAGTTGTTATTGGTAATACCTCCAACACAGAGCCTGAACAAACTAAAATGGATGCTCTGATAATAAAAACGGATTCATTGCACTCCAGTCAGTGTACTGAGGAAAATCTTGTAGAAAATGGATATGGCCATGAAGGATCAAATAAAAATAGGTTAACTAACAACCAAAAAGAGAAGAAAGTATTAAAAATGCCGAATGATATACGAGAATTAAATAACATAACGGACAATGTAACATCGGATGTAGGATCGATTAAAGAACATATTAATCCAGCTGTTGACACGTATAAATGATTTAGAAAACAATTTGAAATATCATATAAATCAACAATCAGAAATTAATAATTTCTACAAAGCAATGGAAGCTAAGAATTTCATCTGGGCGGCTGATATTTTTAATAAAATTATTGTCAAAAATGAATCAATAGATTTCATAAAACGTAGTTATGAGATTGTAAACAATTTTGACTGTTTCATGGCTCTTGCCGAGCTCTTGGCCTATGATAAACGGTTGCAAATCTATTCCAAAATACAGGATATTTACTGCCGAAAAAAGAATCTTAGGCGGACATTTGCCGCCTGGGAATTTTATGGCGTAAGATAAACCATTTAAGACTTTCGAATACAAATGCAAGTAAAGTTTTTAAGTTCGACCAAGAATACAAGGATGAGAATGTATCAGAGATAGAAAGATACAGAAGTGAAAATTTGGATGAATTAGATGATTCGTTTTTCCGGTTGATGGTGTACCCCATTCTCAGAAACATGGCGATTAACATGGGCAATCGCCTACAACCGTTGTTAGTGAGAAATAATCACACTATTGTAAGGACGATGATTATTAAAAAGCCTTATTTCGATAATCATATTTTTATTTTGCCTTACTCTTCAAAGCGACAGAGACTACATTGTGAAAATAATCAGTTAAGATTGGACATGGATAATTATTTGGCCCCACTTGATAGTTGTTAATGATAATTTATTGTATCACTTGACAATAAATATTTAGTCACCAATGTAGAGGTGTTTGATCAGATCATATTATTGTCGTTGGTGGGCTTTAAGGGGGGGAAAAAAAATCTGGCGTTAAACACTCACATAACATTGTCTTACTTCTTTTTCAAACTCTTATTTACTTTCTCTTGTACCATTTTTTCAAATTTCCAATTTGGCTCGTTTCTCCGGCCATAAATATATTGGTGGGGCACAGGTACCAATCTAGCAACCAAGGCAGGTAGAGAGAATGATTACATTGTACAGAGCCAACAGTAAACACATCCATATTTTGACACTCAGATTCCTTAGAACCAGTTGAAAAACAATTTTTTTAGAAAAATTGCACAAGTAAAAGTGACAGGCTGTATCTGCGCTCCATTATACTAATGAGAACATTCCAAAAATATCAAAAAATTGTATTCTCACTTTCGGTTAACGTACTTTCTTCAAATTTGGAACTCTAGCACTCTTTCTAATGCATATTAGTTTTATATTGGTGATAATATAATGTATCACATATTTATAATCAATATTTAATCAGCATTGTCTTGTTCTTAAATAAAAACATTATTATTATACACTTCGTTTTTTTCTTTGGGGGGGGGGGCGCATAGATAGCTTAGGTCATTAGCGCTCCATATTCATCTTTCTAATCTGTGGCCAGTTGAGATGGCATGTCAGCAGTTCTTTATCTGCCAGCCACATATAATACTTTGCTCAGCCAAGTAGGTGAAGCCATTGGTTGTCTTCACTTATTCTTATCCATTATTTACAGTTTTATGTGTTTCATCCTACAATTCATATTATAGTCTAGTCGCTCCTTCCACTTTACATTTCAAATTTTTATCATTTCATGTACATATAAATGAAATCAGAAAAATTTCTCAAATTAGACTAGCTTCCATAACTCATACCAGGATATATATTAATAACTTAAAATATGGTTATAATAATAGTAACTGCCCTTATTGTTTCTCTACAGAAAAAGATAATCTTGCTAAAATGTAAATTTCTTACATGTCTTAGAAATAAGTATATATCAAAATATATAAATAACAATAATAGTGACACTGATGAATTCAAACTTCTAATCTGTTTCAGTATCACTTCAGTCGAACATTTGAATAATTTGTATATTATTAAAAACAGTTTAAAATTAAGAAATAAAGACTAATCTTATTTTATATTATTGTTTATTTTTTATAACCATTGTTATTTGTATGTGATCATTGTATACTTGCTATGATTGTAGCAACTCCCTACACCTACCTAAGCTAACCGCTTAGGTATAGGAATAAATGAATATTTACAATTTTATATTATATTTTGTTATTATTGTCACATTACTAGATATGACTAATCAATGTGTTTTTATATTCTTTCTATATTTTTATTCTAGTTTTAATAATAAATATACCATTAGTTTTAATTAAAATTAATAATTTTTGTAAATGTTTTGTTATTCTTACAGCTAAATGGAAATAAAACAACCATGTCAAATTTTCGATATAGATTTTTCACCGGATATAGACATTTTGAAGTCCGCTGACTTTGAAGAAGGAGTTTGTAGAAATTGTTCAGAGTGTGTGTGTGTGTGTGTGTGTGTGTATGGTTAGCATAACTCAAAAAGAAAATAACGCTGTAAATTCAAACTAGATATTTCGCTTAAGTTGCACCAGATGGCCAGCAGTAATATTCTGGTCAAAATCAGCCAACCGGATGTAACACTTTAACTTTTTCAGTTCATTGTGATTTTCTCGAAAATGGCTCCAACGATTTTCTTTAAACTTTGAACGTTAACTATACATATAAAGAGCTACATTTTTTATTTGTAACATTTTACCGGGAAAATTCATTTAAGAGAGGTATTAGGGCAGGTATGGGGTTATGTTTGCCTCTAAAGTGTTCATTTCAATTTATTATACGATACTATAATTCATGTAATATTAATCAGTGCCTTCAAATTTTCGAGTTTTTAGTAGATTGAAGGCAGAAATGCCTTGATGAAACAGTAACGCCGGGCTCCAAAACTTGTCGAAGGCTTTAACTCAAGTGAGACGGAGATATACGTCCACAATTACTTGATGACATTGCTGTACAGTTTGGAAACCCAAACTGGTGGCCGAGATAATATTTTCTTTTTTAATTCAAAGATGGGAAGAATTCTTTTCAATTGGAAGGAATATAGATTAGACTCTAGATTTTTGCCCAGGATCGAGAGTGCCCCACATAATTTTTAAAGTTATCATTATTTTCTATAATCCAATAGTTTGCTAAATGTTGCAGATTAGACAGTTATTAGATATTTATTTTTCTAGCCTTTGACATCGATATCAAGATAAGAGCACGATAAAAGAGATATTTCTGGGTAAAGCAATATATCATTTTCCTTGTAATTATTTCCTTCCATTTTTATCTCTCCGCCTTCTTTATCTATACTGCTAAAGGCTATACTTTTTTTTTAAGGAGCATCTTTCGCACGGAGCCCTCTAAAATTCATTTTCTCTATTCACTCCCTCCTCCTGCCAAAAAATTGATAGGTATGTTTAGTTTGTTATATGAAAAGATTGAAGAAAGCGAATGGTGTTTTAGTGTGAAAATGCGGTAAAACAAAACAATTTAAAAATTCCATGGAATAGCTGGGTTAACCTAATTTTATTCCAAAAATCAGAATTTTGACAACATTTTTGGTGTTCATTAGAAAGAATGAAATTCCTGCAACTTTTCTCTTTGGAGATATTAAGTAAAATAATGCCGATTTTTTCAGGATTCGCAACGGAAATTTCCATTAAAAACTCAAATTCAAAAGTTTGATACCAATACTTTCTTCATCAGTAATAAGAGAAAGTAAAAATGGCTAAACTAATAAAATGAATGCCAGAAAATTAACCAAAATTATGAAATTAAAGGTGAGATTGTTAAAGTTAATTGGTGTGCTAGAGGTGGATAGGTTATGAAAGACTAGCGGTCTTTCAGGAGAAATATAGCATAAAGAACAGATTATAGGGAGTTCCAGAGGGAAATAGCAAGACCCTACTGGATTATTTGGATACGTTGTCTATGCGAAGGAAAGTAAAGATAAGGGGAGCGAAAACGAGTGAGATTGGGGTTACAAAGGATTTAAAATGGATGTATTCGAATAGTCTTCGTTACATGATGAGTTTGAAATGAAAAGATCAGTGATTATTCTTACTGATAAATCGAAATTTCGCTCACACTGCAATAGGCTTTTAAAGCATAGTTGTTGCTTTGAATTGAAAATACAGAGTTTCTACATATGTTGTTGACCTATAAGTAATCTGCGGGGTGCCTATTGCAATATGGGCAAAACGTTGGTGTAAATAAAAATCGCTAACTCGGTCTCAACCCGAAGATCTTAACGTTTTGTGTAACTATGGGCGCAGAAGCCCTGAAAGATTCTAGGACAAGCTTGGTTCCTTCCATTCAAGGCCCATTCTCTCATTAATGTACAAACCGAATAGTAGAACATAAGATCTCGACCATTCAGTTTTCAGTAGAAAACTGGCCTCCGGAAGTAACACGTCAGAGGCTAAAATAATACGAATAAAATAAACCAACAAAAAGAAAATCTGATGTGGAACCATCACACCACTTTCTCTTATTACAGCTTTGAATTGACTACTTTTCCTTAAATTCCAACGTTTACTGAGCTTGCAGCTTGCAGCAAAATGAGTACTATATTTGTTTAGCTGACACATTTGGAAAGGCAGTATTGAATCCAAGAGTTCAAGTACTCCTGGACGCGAACGTGGGACTTCCGCGTTGCTAGACCAGTGCGCTATCACTGAGCTAATCTCTTTAATTTTAACTTAGTTATATATATTTGTGGGAGGACCTTAAACAGAAATCCAGTTCATAGTTTTGCTTGAAGTTGCAATTCCCCAGAATCTTTCAAATATAATTTTTTCAGCAGATATGTTTGAAATAAAAGTGACGAGCAGTTATGTATGTAGACAATATACGAATTTCAAAGAAAATCGCGGAGCCTTTTCAAGAAAATCGAACTTCCGCTAAAAATATTAAATTCGCATTAGGGCCATCAAATATATATTTCCGGTGAAAACTCAATTAGAAAAATTTCACACGAACGCAATACTTCCTGTTGTCATAACTAAGAGAAAGTAATTAGTAAACATTCTGGTTAAATCAGTAGACCGACCACTTTTGTCTACGAAGACACGGACCTAATTGGAAATTTAATGTCTACCACTAAACTTCTCTAAACATGACGTAATAAAAAACAATTAAAAATTCTCATCCATTTCAAACTTTAATTGTTTATGTTGTGTTATTATTGTGTTGGTAGGAGGAGGCTGAGTTATGATGAGGCCATGGACCTCTCCTCCTTCACATCTTCTGCCATCATCTCCACTTATCTTATACTATCGATTACTGGTGAGTAATATTATCACATTATTGTTTTTACAATTTTTAATATTTCTTTACCTGTTTCAGTGGCGTCGCATGCTTTTATTGATATCAAAGCTGCCCTAAAATGATGACAAATTATTCATTAATTCATTCATATTCGTATTCATTAATAGAAATTCAGAAACATACCTATTAGAAATATAGAATTGTCTCAACTTTCCTTTCTTTTAGCACTTTGTGTTTACATAGAATACTTAATAGAGAGGGATAAAGCTCATCTTGTTCGCAAAAGTCTAGAAGAAAACCCAAGAACCCACGCGATAAAAATTATTTCTGTAAACAAAACATTAAGTACATGCAAATTCAATTTTTCAAATTTAACAATCAGCTGGCTCGCCATTGTTCGAGACAGTGTAAGTGATTTTTGTTCTTACAATCATTAACTTTGTAATTAAACAAAGTGAGTGTTTTGACGTAGTATACGTTTTTTGGGAGGCACCTATTTGGTAAATTCCAAATGTTTCTCACATGAAAAAGCGATCGAATGTTTTCTTATAGCGAGGCTAGTATGTAAGTAAGTAGTGGGGGGGAGGATTATTGTGGGGGTATTATGGAGGGGTTTTGTGAGGGGAGTAATAAGGGGTTGTCGTTGGGGTGGGGGTGGGGTGGTTGAAAAACGTATTCTACGCATGTTGCAACTGTCATATGACAGATAACGTTTACATTTTTTTTGTGTTAAAGTGTTGATTTTTATTAAAATTTGGTATTGTTCTCTTTCTGAACACTGAAAAATGTACTGGAAGACAATATAGTAAGGACTTTCGTCGCTCCCATGATTATCTTTAATGTAAGCGACTACCTGCAGTTCTGCAAAACATTGACCAGCTTCTTGGCCGTTCGTCCTTCGATGTAAGTCACGAATGGATAGTATGTTTTCTACTAAGACAGTAGACGGATATAGAGCAGTCATTAAATATTTGCAAGAGAATCAAGTACAATATCACATCTTTCAGTTAAAAACAAATAAGTCATTTAAAGTAGTCTTGAGAAACTTACATCACACTACACCCTCGGAGGTCATAAAACAAGATTCCTCTCTTCTTCATGGACCTTGAATCCCCACCCAAAAACCAAAGACGTATTCAAAGTCAAGTTAGTTGTTTGCACCAGAATCAAGGCTGAGGAACCTTACAAAACAGAAGAAGCGGTGCCAGCAGTACGACCATAACAAAACCTACTACAACCATACTCCAACATGTGTAAAGTGTGCTGGCTACCATTTATCCACCAAATACACAAAGCTTTGGGCATTCTTCCAACCTGAGCACTGTGCCAGGAAAGTCAAGGCGCCAGCTATAAGGGGTGCATAACACTCCAAGAACTGCAACGCCTACGTAGAAAAACTAGAGCTCAAAATGGCTACAGTATGCAAGAGCGTCAACTATAAGAAGCATTGCCTCTTCTCAACCAGCAGACTTCCAGATTTCCACAGAAGGATGCTCCACAACAGCAATCATCTCAGCCATCACTGGCCTTCCTCCACTGAAGTCTCGAAACCACCAACTAACGATCCATCTATCTCTACTGACATGACACAGTACTAACCTCCTTCATCTCTGAATCCAAATCACTCATCAATCCACTCTCAGTTTCCTTACCACTCTTGTAACTGCAATGCTAGATAATATCTGGGATTTTACCCGCCGTAGCATGCATATCGTGATGATCCTGACCGGTTTCGGATTTTCATCCATCGTCAGAGTAAAGCTATCAAGTTTGTATAGTTAGTTGGCTGTAACTGTAGGTTTTTGTTAAATACCTTACTGGTATGTGTGGCAACTGAACCAGAGTGGTTCCTAACAAACAATTCACTCGCTGGCACTACTTCCTTTTCTCTTAACTCATAGATAAAATAACAAGTGAAAAACTGATATAATTTGTTTTCCTTTATTGATTACATTTTTATTTCCTAATTTATATAAGTAGGTTGGTAGACCTATTTTCCATTTTATAAACTTTATTTTTGTCCGTTTGAATGTGAGTCGGCAAGTTGTGCAATTATTTCTTGAAATATTTAATATAGGTCGATCTATAATAGAATATTTAAAAGTGTGTGGAGAGCTGGAGTTCCAGCGTCCTGCCTTCAGGAGACCCCCACTCCACTCCTGCATAAAGTTGCTACTGCAGTATGTGTCTCACGTTCGGACTCTTAGTATTCACTGCATCAATATTTTTTCTTTTTACTTTTTGTTATTTGATTTTCTTCATCAGAAAAGCTGCTGTTTTATATTAAAATGCAAAGCTTTCATTAAAATCCAGTTAGCTATTAGAAACATCTGATGAGAACCGTCACATAAATTTTACTTATTTCAAAGTAAATTTGGATTAATGGAAGGGAAGGGAAGTGGTTAGCGTACTGGACTCCCACGCGGAGGACTTTTTCTTCCTAGGAGCCTCTAAAGCACAATGTCAGTGTTGTCTGTAAGGAGAAGAACACTGTCCGGTGGCCGGCATTGCACTGAGAAGGCTCCAGGTGCCAATGACCATAGAAGTTGTCGCGCGTTGAATTAAAAGAAAAAAAATCGATTTGAATGACATGTTATAAAGCTTGGAATGTTGCTTACCCAATTAGAAAACAATAATAAAAAAAAATCCGGTATAAAGCCCTCACACGACTTTCCCTTACTGCAGTTCACACAGATGTAAGTGACAAATTTTCTCCGAACTTAGAATTTTTACTAAATGTCCCCTTTTCTTCAATTATACATCAACTGCAGAATCTTTTTTTTTTCCTTTTGTTCTTCCTACGCCATGACTTCGGCTATTCAGCCATTCCGCGTCTCGCCGCCCTGTATAAAAGAACTAGGCTGCGTTGGCGATTGATGTTACTCGTTTAATTGTTTATCCAGGGAGCAGTGAGAACAATCTCGGACGCGAACAACTTCACCCCCAAATTGCACAATCTGAACTCAATAAAATGACTTTTTTGAGGAAACCATACACACCCCCTCCCACAAAACTTCATTAAATGAACTCTCTAGGAAAAAATTCCCGAGATACTATATTAAATTAAGATACTATATTCAATTTAATGAAATCCGTCGGTGTTTTTAATATGAAATCGTAGAAAACTGAAAAAAATTCAGTAAAAACCCATTTCTGGTCGACTGATTTTCTTTAAACTCAGAATGTTGACAACATATTTAATTAGAATTAATATTATTTAGATGATAGAATTGTATATTAAACTAAAATAGCACTTCAGAGGAAAACACAACTCCACCTTCCCCCAGAGAAATATGTAAATAAAAATTGTAGCTATTCTAATATGTAATTAATATGGCAAGTTTAAAGAAAATCGTTGAAGCCATTTTCAAGAAAATTGCAAAAAGTGAGAAAAAAATTCAGTAAAATCGTACTTCCGGTTGAGGAAGTTTTTTTTTTCAATTTAAGGCGCGTCAACATCTTTGGTGCCCGGAGCCTTCTCAGTGCATGCCGGTCTCCGGACAGTGTTCTCTCGTTACAAACAACACTGTCCATCACCGGACAGTGAGCTGTAGAGGCTCCTGGAAATTAAAAAATCTAATGGTAGCACAGCTGGACTCGAAGGGTAGCTCAGCTGTAACTGAAACATATAATTGTGCGGATACCTGAAGGGACTATGAAGTTTGAACTTTCTGTGATTTATCTTTTTTGAACTATGTTTGAGCTGTTGGTATCACACACTAGTACGCACACATATTAAAACCGGAGACTCTCCCCTGTTAGTATCACATACTACGTACACATATTAGAACCGGGGGGGACCTCTCAGTTCAAAGATCATACCGCCACTAAACACCAAACTGTCTTCTCAACCTCCACACCTCACCTAATAAAATCTTTTCTTCTCAGAAAAATCTACCAAACAAAAGTGATAAATGATTTACATCTGTCCAGTTATTATTCCAGGTTTAAAGAAAATTGTTCTTGCAGCTGTTTTTGAGAAAATTGCAAATACTCGAAGAACAAACTCTATTAAGTCGCATGCTCTTATCAATCTTATGATTGATATAGATTTTTGCCCGAAACCTTCGTGCCAAATATGGCCTCTCATTTAACAATTATCATAACTTTATTTGCCAATTTGTCAAAACGGCGAGGGAACTGCGGCATGCTTATCACACGTCTCCCAATATATCGCCTCTATGGGCCTTGCGGGATATGTTTATCGGTTCGTGATTTTCTCGAAAAACCAACGATTCTCTATACTCGTATGCTATCTACATACATACACACCTACCACTTTTATTTATAACATGCTCCCGAAAAATTCATTTTCTGGGGGGAAGCAGTTAGCGTTATGCTTCCCCATGAAGTACCACTTCAGTAAAATATATGGTTTTATCACGTACATAATATCAATATGCATTTGGTGCGTTGACAGAATTCCAGATTTGAAGATTATCAATTAACCGGAACTGTTACAGAATAGGTTTTTGAGATTTTTAGAATTCGTAGAAAACGGTTACAATGATTTTCTTTAAGTTGGAAGCTTGCTGCCTTAGTTAGAAACCTATAACTTTTTCGAAACATTTTTCTGTAAAAATTTATTTTAGAGGGGGTATTGGGGGTGGGGGGTTTGTCAGTTAGTTTAGATTTAAATGTACACAAGCTTTCTGGGTTTTGATATAGAGTTTCACATAAGGTTGCTCAAGTGTACAAGTGAAATCATCATTCTTATGGTCAGTCCAAATATACATTGTAACGTTACAATTTTAGAGACAATTACTTGATTAAATTGTATTAATTGAAGGAAGAGAAAGTGGTATGAGTGTACCTCATTAGTTTTTTTTATATTAAGGCGATCTAAAATACATGTGCTTCCGGTCACAAACTAAGTTTCGAAAATTGACCCGATCGCAGTGTTTCCTCTTACAGCAGTAAGAAAGAAAGTAAAATATTAGTAATTCATAACGCAATTAGAAAGGCGGTATTTTTTTGTTTCTTCAACTTGCCACTCCTTCTTTTTTCTCTTGCCAGATAGCGCTGTATGCTGTTTTGAGTTTTTCTGTTTTGCTCTCGCACTCACTCTCTCTCTGTCTCTCTCTAGTTTGCTAAGTCTAATTAAGTCCTGGGTAATACTTAGAGATGACATTATGTTCTTAATGCAGGCAGCCCTGAGACGTACAATGCCCAACAACCCTTCATACAACAATGTTACTGTTCGTTTTCATGCCATTGTTTATTCGATAATAATGCTAAGTTTACGTTAATGCTTTTCTCTTATTAAAGAATTAAAACAGGAAGTTGAAAAAGCTTGACTTGGTTTTTGCTTGTTTTTTCTTCCGGCCGCCTGAAGCTCTGTGTGCACGTGAACCTCTCGTGTGTTAATTTCACTCTTCCCCCGCAACTTGTCCGCCCCCACCCCAAGCTGGGAAAAAGTTACTTTTTTCTTTTTCTCCTCGCTTAGTTTTCAACTTTTAATTACATTAATAATGTAATCTCATTAGAGTGTTAATAATGTGATAAAAATATAACTCGAAGAGTTTTTTTTTGTGTATCTATGAAAGAAAATATCTAAATAATCTTCTTATTGAATATGACCATTTTCCGAACGAAATTTCTTTAATTACCTACTTTTTAGGTCTTTTTACTTTCTCTTACTTATGTACTTTCCTTTCTCTTACCTTACTTAAAGCAAGTATTGCGATCACATAGAATTTTCGAAATTGAGTTTTCATCCTAAATACGTTTTTTCAGTTCCCCTGGATATGAAAAACATTTTTTAGCTAATGGTTTGTGTGCGGGTGTGATCAAAGTATCTACAAAACGAAAAATTGCAAGAACCCCAAACGTGGTATTCCGTTTAGATACTCCACGCCGTATCTGACACCAAGATTTCGAGCAAAATCCATCAACCGGAAGTGAGACTTTTTTTCAGTTTTTCGCGACTTTCCCAAAAACGGCTCAAACGCATTTCTTTAAACTTCTTATACTATCTACACGTATGAATATCCATAAGAATGATATCTGGGAGGGAGGGGTTCTGAGAGAACAATAGTGCTTCCCACTCAAGTATCAGTTCAGTAAAATGTTTGGTTTTTCCAAATGCATAATATTAATATTCATTAGATACGTTGATAGCATTAAATTTGAAGAAATTCGGTTAATCGAAAGTGTGACTTTCCTAAATAGGTTTTAGAGTTTCTTTGGGGGGGGGAGGGGGATTTTCTTTAAAACGGTTACAACGATTTTCTTTAAACTTGCTGCTGGAATGTTTGCTGCATAGATAGAAACATGTCACTTTTATCTGAGGGGAGGGGAAGGTCTGTCAGTTGGTTTAAATTTAAATGTGCACAAGCCTTCTTAATTTTGACATTGATCACTATATAAGTATGTATTGACATTATCTATATAAATGTATTCATTATTCAAATAAATTCGAATAATGGTCTATACACATTAGGCAAGTATGTACCAAAAACACACACATAATTATTTATTATTATTTATCTGTGGGGAGGGACCAAACCCTACGCTATCCAAAGGCCTAGTGGGCCCATATAGCTGCCCCAAGAAAAACAATAACAAACCGAATCTAGAACAAATATCCAGACCCGGGTCTAATCCATCTAAGATTCACCGCAGTCCGAATAAATCGAACAATAACCTTAAGGGGAAATAGCCTCAGCTCTTCCACAGACATCCAGCTCCAATCTCTTTACAAGCCAGACAATCTGTCATAAGATGTATGGGTGTTCCCTCCTCTGTCTCATAGACTTTACAAAATAGATCCGGCATGAGCCCCATTATGTAGAGATGTCTCCTTAATCCACAATGTCCGGTAAGGGATCCAACCAGATGCCTGAGAGAGCTCCGTGAAAGACACAGCAACGTCTCACTAATAGCCCTGTCCGGACCCCCGATGAGCATTTTGCCGGTGACCAACTGAGCTCATCCATAAGGATGAATGCTGTGAAGCTGTCCATGATTGGAAGCTGACAGACATGTGCCAGAAGACACGCCAACAGCAGTCTCAGGACCAATGAAAGGGAGGAGGCGCCTAATTTGGCAAACCTATCCACCTCCTCATTTCCAAAAATTCCCATGTGACCCGATACCCAGACTAGAAGCACATCCTTCAGAGAAGAAAGCTCTTCCAGTTTTTGGAACATTCTTGCACCAACCTGGAATTGTAGACTCATGAACTCAGCGCCTTCAACGCAGCTTGACTGTCCGAGCAGAAACAAATACCTCTTAAGCTAGTGTTATGTACGCTGTCATCCAAAATACAACAAAGAATAACATAAATCTCAGTCTTGCAAACTGTGGCCCATACACCAAGTGATCTGTCTCAAAATAGACCGCAATTCCAGCCCTACCATCCATTCTGGAACCGTCCAGACTAGAGCGTGTAACATCAGAGATAATAGTTGAATATGTGACTGGGTCCGCAATGCTGGATAACATCTGGTATTTTACCCTCATAGCATGCATATTTATTTTGTTCCTGAACGTTTTCGGATTTTCATCCATCGTCGGAGCTAATTCACCAACTTCATAGAGAGTTCACTTGAACATAAAGTGAACGTTAACTTCTATGTTGAAGTGAACTCTGTAAGAATGCTCGAAAACAAAAGTCTTCAACATTCTGTCAGAAGGAAAACCTTCTAAAGCATCTCGCGATTAAGAGTAGAAGGACCGCATCGCTTACCCTGCCAAAAAGCTGCCTGTTTAATTCTATAACAGGCTTTCATTCCCACAGTTTTCACCTCTACTAAGAGCGGTGGGATTCCCAATAAAAACCCCATTGCAGCTGTTGGCGTGGTCCGTATCGCACCGGTCACCGCCAGACAGCCAAGAGTTGAATATCCTCAAACAGCAGTCCAGCGGATCTTATTTCAATGCGACGCCACCACATCACAGCCGCATATAACAACTAGGTTTAATAATCATACCATAAATCCAGTACATCATCTTGGGAGTAATCCCCTAATTTTTACCTACAATTCTTAGACTTTGCCAAAAGGAAATAATTGCCTTTTGATGCTGTGTCTTAATATGTTCCAACCAATTTAATTTACTGTCGAGAACCATTCCAAGAAACTTCACCGATTTGCACATCTGAACAGAAGTTCCTAATAACCTAGGAGGTTTTAATCCTACGATCTTCCTCCTATTAGTAAATAAAATCACCTGGTTCTTACTGGGATTAATTGAAAGACCCTTATTCTGAGTCCAATCATACTCCATGTTGAGGGCACTTTGCATTGTCTGAGATAGTAGTCAGACACAGCCCCAGCATAAAATAACACCATCATCGGCATATGTCTGTACATACAATCCCGATGAATTCATACTGATTAACAGTTCATCGATGAAAGCAAACCGTAGCTTTGGTGAGAGCCAACCAGCTTCAGAACACCCTCTCCCCGCTTACACAACCACAGTGTTTTAATTAAAACTGGTTATATACCTTTTCGACCTAGGGAATCTTCAATAGCATCGAACGATACTCTGTCAAATGCCCCTTCAACATCAAAGAAACACCCTAAAATATATTCCTTTGTCTCTAGAGCAGATTCTATCCTACCGACCAGACAATGCAAAGCAGTCTCTATATACCTATCCATCAACCTTTCCAAAGTTTTTAGAAGGAAAGACATAAGACTTATGGGTCTAAATGACTTAGGGTCAGAGTAGTCACTTCTTCCTGTTTAGGAATAAAGACCAACCCAATTTCCCTCCATAATGTTGGCACATAACCAAACATTTAACAAACTTTAAAAATCCTTATGAACACATTCATCAGTAATCCCCACCATTTAGTAACTGCCAGGATAAATTCCATCTGGTCCAGGGGACTTAAATGGTAAGAAAATTTGCACTGCCCAAACCAGCCCGTCCATAGTAACTACTTCGTCCACATTAACCAGGTTACTAGGTTCTAGCTTCCTCCCACCAACCGCAGACGAAGCAGTGCTGTTTATGTTTATGTTTTCCGGGAAATGGGCATCATGCAAGAGCTGTAATGTCTCCATCTCTCTTCCTGTAAAGGAACCGTCAGGATATCTTAAATTACCCAACTGACAGTCCTTATCCTTGCCATGAATCCGTACCAGTCTAGATGTCTCTTGAGTCGAATTTAGATCCTCGCAAAAGAATCTCCAAGGGTTTCTCTTAGCTTTCCTTAAAGCATGTTTATTCGCTTTTTAAAGACTACCGTAACTATCCCATGATTCCGAAGAATCGGTTAGGACAGCCTTCCTGTAAGAGCCTCTAACACGTCTTCTTGGCCAAGAGTAATATCAATAACTTGTCTTCTAATCCTGGTTACAAAAGTGGGTTCACAACCCCTATTTATAATATCCAGCTCAGTACCCATCAAGAAGTCCATGACAGCACAACCCCTAGTATTGATGGCGCTGCTGCCCCAGACAACATGATGTGCATTTGCATCAGATCCTATAATTATAGGTGTTTGCTGGACTCCGAAAACCGTAATTCTACCACAAATCTACTAATTCCTGAGGAGGAAGAGAGGGATGATTATAGGGGAAATAGGCCGAGGCCACCACCAATCAAGACATCGGCACCAGTACCCATGGTGATTGGATCAAACCCCAGACTAAACCTAATAATCCTGTGATCAGAAATAGAAGCTTCCTATCTTACCCTCCAATCTCTTATCAGTTTACTAATATTCCTAGAAGCAAGAGTAATATCAATAACTTCTCTTCTAATCCTAGTTACAAAAGTGGGTTCAAACCCCTATTTACAAGATCCAGCTCAGTACTCATCAAGAAGTCCATGACAGCACGACCCCTAGTATTGATGTCGCTGCTGCCCCAGAACACATGATGTGCAATTGCATCACAACCTATAATTATTGGTATGTTGCTGGACTCCGTAACCGTAACAAATCTACTAATTATTGCGGAGGAGGAGAGGGATGATCATAGGGGAAATAGACCGAGGCCACCACCACATCAGATCCCTAGACCAAAACTGTCTGAGCAGAACGGCGCTGACAACAAACAACCTGCCATTGACCGCACTCAAACCTCGAACCAATTCTTTATAAGCATAGGGTACTTGGATAAGTGTAAAATATGTATGCAATCCAGCAATAGAGCGGCACAAATTAGCCGTTGCATCTTTGTATGCTGCAAATTATCCTGAACTACTTCTACCCTGTCAATCATAGTGATAAGTCAACTAGTGGAAGAAATGGAATTCTGACGTACTTGATAGACAGCAGGCAGGAACAAAAATAAATAAATAAATAATAATAATAACAAATAAATTGGTTTTCATCGGAAATACGTTTTTTCAATTCCCCTGGATATGAAAAACATTTTTTAGCTAATAGTATTAAATAAATAAAAAATAAACTAATAAAAAAAAATTAAATAAAAATAAATAAATAAATCAAAATAAATAAATATATAAATAAATAAAAATAAATAAATATATATAAATAAGTAAAAATACCTCCCTTACATATCTCTTCTTTTTCCTTTAATCACGTTTTAGAGATCACCGCAGGAGACAAGTCCTCCGCGGCTGGAGGAGAACGTGTCAGGAGGAGCCGCGCAGGAGACAAGTCCTCCGCGGCTCCTCCTGACACGTTCTCCTCCAAAAGCAAGCTCCTCTGGATATTTTTCCAGATTCCCACCCATTAGCTATCCAGGCCCTGGTCAGAGCATCCTGGATGTTCAGAGGAATTACCCTCATCACCGGTGGCCCCTTCCTCTAAGGGGCCCCGGTTGACGAATTTAAAGTTAATAACATATTGTAACGCAGCTAGTGGTGCCATCTAGGAGAGAAGGCAGGTACCTAAGGTTCTCTTAGTGGCCGCAGGAAGAGCTGGCGAATAGTTCTTTCTAGAAGAATTGAGAAGAGTCTGGAAGGTTCTCTACCGGTATAAATAGAGGGACCACAGAGAGTTGAGAGAGTTTTTCCAGTTACAAACGAAGTCACTAGTTTGTGAAAAGTGTATAAAAAGTGAACAAAGTGAACTTTTGTGGTTTAAACTGTAAAGTAATTATTACTAAGTGCTGTATTTTGTAATTTATTGTGTATAACAATAAATTGGTGTTTTCTTTATTGAAGTTTAGAGTATTTTATCTGTACGAACCCGCTTAATACTAGTTGCAGTAGCTAGTTTAGTGGAAAACAACGTTACAATATATTAAATAAACTTAAAAATTCATCTCCAGAGCTCCCCACCATCCACGGAACCACAATGTGGGATGCGCCAGAGCTACCAAAGAGATATAGCGCCCAGGTATTATAGGCCAAGGCCCACAATACCCGGGAACTCACCCATGCGTACTTTACGCTAGCCGATTGATCAGAGCTGGGTTAGGCTCTGGCCGCCTGTTTAGCGGAGTCAGGAACCAAAGTAGTATGCTGGACTGCAAGGCACGCTGAGGGAACTTGCCTCCAGCGAGAACTTGCGTCCTCAACCACCAGGACTTCGCTCCCCCATCACACAGGTATCCACACAGGCAAACATGTGGGTGGCACCAGCACGTGCCACTGGCGTGTAAAATGTAATTGTGTAGGTGTACGATGTTAAGGCGTTTAGGTGTAAGTGATCCATAAACCTCAAATTAAGCACTGAAATATTCCCAAAGATTGTCAAAAACAACCAGTCTATTTCTCAGAAAATATGTCTCCTTTCTACTCTTCACTTTATAAAATAACTAGAACCTTAAAAAATAATAATATTATTAAATTTAGCTGGTTTAGAAATAACACCAGGCAACTGAACTTCTGAACCTTTAGCAATAAATTGTGAGAAAGATCTTCAAGCATTTACAGGCTCAATGAAGAGTAATCGAGATGGGAAATCATCATACGTATTGAGGCCTCTGACCAGGATACAGATATTTCTGAAACATCCTCAAGAGCATATTTAAAGAAAAGAAAACTGATATTATCAAGTGCAGCCACATTAGATTCTTTTTTTCGACCCTCTCAGATAAATGAGCCAGAACTCCAAGGGACTGCATCCCACCACATAATTGTCAAGCAAAACAGCTAAGTAGTTCATCAATCTGTGATAGTCCGAATTTTGCTGTTCTTTTCCAAAATATTAATGGACTAAATTCACTGAATAGTGTAGATACTTCTTCCCAACACTCTTTGTCTAAATATGGGGCTATATGCCTGTCTGAAATCTGGGCAATTTCTGATAAACTTAAACTGCCATCTTTCTTAAATAATTTTGATTTATTTGCATCTAATGCCGTAAAAGAAAAATCGCTGGGCCGGCCGAGTGGAGGTTTGCTAATTCTAATAAATAAAAATTACAATATTAAAACCTGTGACAATTTTTTGTTAATTCTCAGGTTAGTTACTCCTTCAATTAACATCGTGTTGGGTGTGATTTATTGGAGACCCAGTACATTTTATGATTCCTATGCGGTTATCTTGGCGGAAATAATAGATAATATAATTACTGAACACGGAGACTTGCCAGTTTTCATTGGAGGCGACTTCAATTCGTGTATTTCTGATTTGAACTAGCTTCCTCCGAAGACCGTTGTAAATTTGCCTTTTTTCCCTTTTCGTGACTCGCTTGACTCAAAACTAAATTATAGGGGGAGAAGTTTTATTATAGGGGGGAGGGGGGTTCCAGTGTTATCGATCTTGTTTGGGGTAATTTTTCTAGTTTAAATTTTTGTGAAGATTTTACAGTAGGTAATGGTATTTTTCCCTTTCTTTTTCATCTTTCTTGCACATTAAAATTAAATCTGCCCGGAACTACACCCTTTTTTAAAACAAATCAAATTAAAAGCAATTCTGTGACTCTACTGACTAAATATGGATGGAATATTCTACTAAAAAATGAATATAATTTTTGTATGTCAAGTCTACGCTTCTATACTTTTATAGTGACGATGCGGAACAACTTTATAAAAATATTAACAATGCAATAACTCGTGCTGCACATTTTTTAAAAATGGTAGAAACTCGAAGCTTAAAAGATATAAAGACCACCTATAAAAAAAACGATTGGTTCGATTTAGAATGTTTAGTAGCTAAACGTAATTTAACCAGAGTTTTTCGTAATTATAAAAAAGATAAAAATACTCATATTTTCTCAGAATATTTAAAATTGCGCAAAAACTATAACTATTTAATAAAAACTCAGAAAAAAAAAATGCTGAGTAAAATTGAAAAGGTATCGAATGTAAAAACCTGCAAAGATTTTTAGAGCGCGGTCCGCGATTCAACTTTTAAAAGCCGTGATATTTCCCACATTACTACAGATGTATGGACACAACATTATTATCATTTTTATTCATCTAACTACAGTAGTGAACTAATTTATCCTCTTTCCTTTGTACTTGTTAATCACGACCTCGACAAGAATATAGAGCTAAGAGAGTTGCAGTTAATTTTGTCTAAGTGTAAATCTAATAAAACTCCTGGCAGAGATTTAATTCCGTATGAGTTTTTCTCTAATTTGCCTCCTTCATGGGATCATTATATTTTAAATCTGTTCAATATTGTTTTGGAAAGGGTGAAGTCCCTTGCTCATGTCCCACATAGATATGAAAATGATTTTTAAAAAAAGTGACCCAACTAACCTTGGTAACTATCGTGGAATAGCCTTACTGAATACTCTTCCTAAAATTTTCGCTTCTATTCTGGATCACACAATGAATGTTTGGGCAGAGACTTGCAACTTTTACCGAAGCCCAATGTGGCTTTCGATCCGGGGGGGGTTGTCAGGATAATATATTTACTCTGTCCTCAATAGTTGATATTAAATTGAATAACAACACTCCTTTTTTCGCAATATTTATAGACTTCTCTAAGGCTTTCGACTCTATCTCACGTACTGTCCTTTGGAATAAATTACTAAAGCTGGAAGTTGGGCTCAGAATTACTAAAATACTGAAATCCATGTACGAAAACGCAAATATGCGCATCTTAACACCTACAAGGTCCACCGAGGACATCCGAGTGACTCCGGCGTGTTACAAGGTGAACCTTTATCCCCTCTCCTTTTTTACTTATTTACTTCTGATTTCTTAAAGTTTTTTAAGTCAAATGGCGCTGCCTCTGTTACTTTAGACCGGAACAATGATATCATTTTAATGGCGTAAGGAGATGATGTAGTCATTTTTGCAAACTCTGTTGTAGACTTAAATGCTCGAACAGTACTGTTGTCCGGATGCCCTTAGTGTTAATACAAGTAAAACCAAAATAATATACTTCTCAAATAGTACGCGTAACAAGAAACTCCGTAATATTTTCTTTGCAGGAGAGCCTATCGAACTTGTTCATCGTTACCATTATTTAGGTGTACCGATTTCCTATGATGGTTCATAGGAATATATATTTTCAGGCCTCAAAACACTTTGTGAGTGTAGGAAAACTGGCATTTAATAAAGTTAAATCTATTTTGTTAAACCCAGCGCTAACACTTCATGAAACTAGAAAGAAACTTCTAAATTCTATTTTTAAACCAACAATGCTATATTGCTCAGAAATCTGGGCATATAAACTACCTGGAGTTGCTAGAAACTATGCAATTGCAATCTGTAAAGAGTATTTACTATCTTCCAAAAAATACGCCTAATTGTAGGTTTAGAGTTCGGATTTTCACCAATTGTAGTTTGTGTTTTCAAATTTATGTACAATTTGTTAATTAAAATCCTTGAAATGAATAGTTCACGTCTGCCTTATATTTGTTATAATATTTTGTTTAAAATCAATTCTTAGAAACGATATAGTAAAAGTTTGTTATCTTTCATTAAGGATACAATGTCCTATAGGCGTACTGGATATTCTTCTAACACAAGACCCTCTAATTTTAAGAAAAGAAAAGGAAAACATCTTGACCAAACTGACAAATAAATTCCTTTCTGAGAACATAGATAAGGTACTAAGCAGCAAATATAATGTATTATATAGACACGTGTCCAGTTTTGACAAAGAAGAAATATATTGAGACTTGGGATGTAATATAACTAAACTTAGAACGATTTCCCAAATTTGTCTTTGCAGAGTAAAATGTGCGAAACTCTATTTACAGTTATTCACATATATTGTTACGTACATATTTGTGTAATAATACATGTTTAATTTGCTCTTCTTTGTGTGAAGATTCCATAATGCATTTTCTGTTTGATTGTGAAGCTCTTCAACAGTTCAGATCTTTAAATGTTTAATTATTTGCTGTTTCTTCGATTTACTTTATAACTGGTTATAAGTAAGTCTCCTAATATTAATTTTTATACATATTTAACCAAAATATAAACTAATAAGCTATATATTCCTATCTACAGGCCATGAAAAATTTGAATACAACTATATTATAACTAATACAGTAAAATAAATTCCTTTCTATAATAAAAACCACGTGGTGCTCATCATACTAATTGAGGCGAATCATATTATTAACATCAATATTTCTAAATAAGAAATATATTATTGACAACACTTTTTAGGTGATACATACACAGCATATAAATAAAAAGAATAAAACAGAAAAAAATAATTAAATCTAAATGGACGAAGCCTCTCAACATAGATACAGTAAAATACCATTAAATGTTTAACAAGGTAATTATTTAGTGGACTATATAATAGTAATGTTGCACAATATTAAAATTTAAAATAAATGTATAATATGGTTTAAAAAAAATTTCAGAATGTACACTAGAATTGTTATTCCTTGATAATGGCACGTAGAGTGCATGAAACGTTGGAAGATTATTAAATAAAAATTGATGGCTGTTGAAAATGGTTCAATTTATTTAAAATAACCAGTTATAAAGTTCAGATCTTTCTTTTTTCAAATTTTTTATCATGTAATTTTCATGCTCCAAAAGAAAACTTATTGAGGAATTATTTACTATAAAATCTAAAGAGCTATATATTCCTAAAAAGCTATGTAAAATTAAAGAGCTATGTAAAATGCTATATATAATTTTTGTAAGCAATCATTTAGGATAAGAAGTTTTCTATTGGAATAGTAATTTATGTTTATATTTATTTCATTTTCAGTTTATGTTTATTGTATGTTGAACTTGCTTGTTTGCTTATATTTTGGTTCTCTTTTTAGAAGTAATTATTCTGTATTATTTTTGCTTTCTAATTGTTTACTCATTGAAGTATATTGTCATCAATTTCTTTTTTATTAGTTATTTTTGTATCACCACTATTATGGCCGACTCACTTGCTCAAAAGCATATGTAAGCTTAAAAGCAATAAATAAATAATATAGCCTGAAAATATAAATAATGCACAAGTACATGTTTTCGTAGTATGTATTGGCAACTTCCCACAGAAATTTTACATTAATGAGTTTTATACAGAGTTGTGAAAAGTGAAAACAGTAAAGAACGTCATGTTTTAGGAACTAAAAAACAAATTTTACTTAATAATTTTGCAGCTAGAGTAAGTCAAGTTGAAAACAATTAAACAAGAGACGTGGCAGAGTCTATTTAAATTGAATTCCTTACTTTTATAACATGTACACCATACACGTACACATACAGACATAAACTTACACACTCTCCATTGAAAGTGTCTTCTTCATTCATGTACAAAAGTTTCTTTATAAAGATTGCTAGAGCTGGTGTGTATGTACACGCCCATTTTGTAAAACTGTAGTTGTAGTGGCGGCTGCAAGAGCCGCTGTTGGAAAAGTTTTTGATGTACCACCAACCCAGTATGTTCCACATCATCCAACCAATTTATTCTCATAATATTCACTTTCCCAAACCATTATAATCACTTAATTCATTTTATATTTACTACATGTAAATAACTTATCTATTCATAAATTTTAAATGTATTTACATTAATATTGAGAAATTCATGTACTTTAGATCAAGTATTACTGAAGTTTTAAGTCGTCACCTCTTTTAGACGGAGGATTGTTTATAAATTTGAATATTAAGTATTTCTTCTGTAGTAATTAGTTGTTGGACTGGATGTTGAAACTGTAGACAAAAGGTTTTAAGATTTTATGAAAACTACCAGTGCTTATTATTATTATTATTAATAAAATGGGTGCTCAAAGACTAGGGACCTAAGCCCTAAACTTGGGCACTTTTTCCCAAGGAAAAAAAAATATCGCTCCTAAGACGCCGAACTCAATTTTGGAAATCTGATACGATAAATGTACTTCTTTACAAGCAGTAAGAGAGAGTAAAAAGTTTTGTGAGAGAAAAAATAGACTTTTATCTATGTAATTTATTATTCTAAGAAAAAATTATCTTAGGGTTTATTGCATATTGTTCTGGTTGTTTACTTTTTAATCTTGTTTTATTACATGCCATAGTGGGAAATAGTTTTCTTCCCTAATTAAAAACACTAGTTGGAAGAAAATGTGATAAAGATGTGGTGAAGTGGAAAAGCGGGTAATTAGGGATGTGTTGGGACGGTATAGTGGGGTAGGGTGGGTGAGGGTGGAAAGCAACGCGAATTCTCTAAAGTTAATCACAATTCTAAACACTGATGTCCTGGTACGCTCACACCATGTTATTCTGACTTGGCAGGAGTGTGGCACGACTACAGTAACTATTCACACTAATTTCTGTACGGAGTGGTAGCTCATTAAAAAGTGATTGCCGCGCACATTCTGCTCCCAGCTGTTTTTAGATAGCGCTACTATTATTATACACTTGGTTTAAACGATAAAAACATTTCGAGTCTAAAATTATCATAGCCCAGAAATTGATCTGTTTCTTTTTAAATAATACTTTCTTTTCTGAAAAACATGTGACGCTAACAAGACACAAATATCGTTTCTGCCAATATTTATATTTGTATCACATTCACAACGAAATCTGACTAAATAGAAAGAAAAAATCCAATTTGAAACACTCACACAGTTTTCTTGTGAAACACTCACAGCAACAGCACCAAAATTCTAATTGACACATTTTTCACAAACTTTGCATCATTCACTCAACATTCTAAATCAAATTACACATAATGATTTGTTGGCGATTGTTTGTGTGGTTAGAGCATAATGTTTATCTGAATATGGATATACTGTATGGCAGTACTCTTTTCTGTCTGCAGCTAATTATAATTTTCAAAGTAGTTTTTTAGTTAAGCCTAGCATTGTAAAAACAAATGCGTTACCTAGCACGCATTAGCTTAGCATTACAAATAAAAATGACAGGCTCCTAAGACGCCGCCAACCAGTACCCCTTGATTCCTCTACTCTCATTTCCAATATAAGTGTAAATTAAACCAAGCATGAGTAAACACACTAATCGAGCGCCAAAATAATTAAGTAAACAAGCAACCTTACCAATCTTATCTCATATAATGTCATTGCTTTGACTGGACACCGCTCATAGCGCATTCAAGCGTCAAGGTCATTTGGTCGATCTTAATGTGTGCAAAATTGTTGGAACGAACTGATATTGGTTGATGAATGTTGACCGAATCTTTCTTTTCTGATGTTGTAAGGACGGGTACCTACCAGAAATATCAACTTTAAACCTTTAAACTTCCTGTGATTTTTTTTTCCTGTTGCAACTGACCTAGGAAGTAAAAGAATTTAGAGATTCTCAAAACCTAAAGTCTTTCACCAGAAAGTTTAATTGCAGGATATCCGCACATCATAGGTTTAGTGTAAACCGACGCTTATTCAGGGTAGCTGTTGGGATAGAACTCAAACCATCAGCTGTGGAGTGCAGTATGGATGAATAAATGGATTTTTTACCGTTTTTCTATTTATGAGTTTTAAATTAAGAAGCAGAAGTTATGGAGGAATAATTCTGGACAAGATTTCACAATAGTTGGCACAGATCAAACTATTGAGCAGTAAGCTCTAGCTGGTTGAGTTTAACAACATTCCTCCGTTCAACTTCTCATCCAGAGCTTGGTTCAAAAGCACTAGGCGATAATAATTGTTATCTTCTAAATAAAACTACATTCACTGGAATTTTCCAAGTCCCAGCTAAAACATGATTTTATACATTTATATTTAAAAAAAATACATTGAATGGATACCACAGATATATTTCGCATTTATTGTACCAACAAACAAAAAATTAAAATATTTGACAATATACAATTTGATGCTCGTCTGTTTGTATGTAATTATTACTAATAATAATAATTATAATAATAATAATAATAATAATAATAATAATAATAATAATAATAATATACTTTATTAAAAACACAAAATAAACATTTCTACAGCAAAAATGAAAACACAAGTATATACGGCTTGGGAAATCCGTCAGCCGGAGGTTGATGTAAAACAAAACCAATTTAAATCCTAATACAAATGAACCAATAATTTCATATTACTAAAAACAATAAGTGACATCAATCAAAATGTAATAAATGCAAAAAGTAATTAATTACTAATTTAATTTAAGGAATTAATGCTGTTAATTAAATGGAAAAATAAACTTTTATCAAAATTACATAATCCAAAGAATAGTATAAAAACAACAAAAACTTAGATACATAAATAAATTATAATAATACCAAATTAAATTACATGATGAAAATTAACAACAATCAAAAATTAAATTCCTGCACCAACTGAAAACTGTAGCGCCAAGCAGACCTGGCAAAATTTATGAGGCCATGACAGTCCAGAGTATTTAAATAATCTCTCAATGAACTCACAGCGAGGGTACGGACACCCAGATAACGTAATCGAAATTCCATCAGTATAGGGCAGACTGCGAGAAAGTGAACGATATCTTTTCTAGCATTTAAATTGCATAACGAACAAGTCTGGACATCCCTCTCCAGCCAAGGAGTGCGATTCAGGTATAAAAGTTCACCTCTTAGCTTAAAAAGCCATCGCAAATGCTGAAGCGTGTATGTCCTATTATCATCGTGCCGTTCAAAGGAAAATAGCTTTTCATTCAGATCCAACTGTCCATACTGTGTAAATCTAACGGATGCCCTAGCCGACGCAAAAACTTCCTCCCGATGAACCGTTCTAATCCTAACTATCAGAGTTGCCAGCTGATCTCTCCAACACTCCCAGTCATTAATAGAGGGGCTAAACACACAGTCATATTTCTCCGCCAATCTTATCCAACTACCAAATCAATAGGCGTTCTGCTTGATTACTTCCAACGCCAAAATTCTGGGGAGTCTAGATTGAGGCAGGTTCAACACCTTCAGACAGTAATTGAAATGCATCCTTAGAGTAAATAACAACAGTATCCACACCCGTCTCCACATAGAGCATATAACTGGGGGTAATACTAGGCAGTGAATACAGTTTTTTAATAAAAAATCTTGACAACTGTTGTAACACCTCATAGCGTTGATAGCCCCATATCTGAGCTGCATAACAGGCAATAGACCTAAACACTGAATTAAACAATAAAAACTTTTTGGAATAGGGAACCACATTTTGAGAGATTAGGCCCGACCAAACGCTATTAACAGCGACCTTAGCTGAAACCACTTTCTCCTTAATATGATTATTAAAACAGAGACGAGGTGTGAGAAGTCCCCTAAATACCTGTATTTATTCACCACCTCGATTGCATGCTCATCATGTACCCACCTCTCCTTAGAAGACAACCTACCCTCTCTACGGAAAACCATGATCTTCGATTTGCTAAGATTAACAGATAATCCCTATTGGTCGCAGTATCTGTTAAGGGCGTTAATGTTTCTTTGAAGCTGTATCGGATTATCCCCCAGCAAAACAATATTATCCGTATACATCAACAGTTGAAAACTTTATTCGCCCCACGTACAACCTCTTCCAGACACTCAGGCAAATCACCTAAAAAGAGGGAGAAAAGGAGGGATGAAAGCAGGCATCCTTGCCTGACACCACTATTCTCTCCCCTCCCTACCTCTAACTGCCGCAAAAGTTTCCCGGCACAGATTTAATGACAGACAAGAATTTGTAGGAGACGCCTAAATTAAACAGTTTCAAAATTAGAGCCCTACGATTAATTCTGTCAAAAGCCGCCCAGAAATCGACGAAGAAGCAATAAATAAACTTTTTGTTTCCTCTTTAAGAATCGTAATTTAATATAAAATGTTCGTTAATATAAATAGATTGTCTAAAGTGGAGAATCCCCGCCGAAACCCTGCTACTCACTCAGTAGATTATTTTCCTCCACGAAACGTTCTAATCTCGACAGAAGTAGACCGGTGAAAATTTTGGCAACCGTACATGATATCCCTCGATAATTGGATAGATCGTTAACTTCTCCCCGTTTAAACATTGGAAAAACAATAGACTTACTGAATGAGCCCGGGGTGCATCCTACTTCATAAATATAATTAAACAAAGATAGAAATCCTTCAAAGAAAATATCCGGGGCATTTTTATAACATTCCGAGGGGATGCGGTCGAAGCCAGGGGCCTTATTGCTCTTCAAATTAACCACAGCTGATTTTAATTCTACTAATGAAAATGGCGAATCCAGATAGGAGCTAGCAGTAAAAGGTTCAGCATATTGAACTAATAGGAAATGATGAGTAGTATTCAATAAATTCTCAAAATGCGTAATCCAAGTTGACATGGTAATACCATTTCCACATATAAAGTTTTTGTTTTGAAATGATTAATAATACGCCACAATTCTGCAGAATCTTTCGCCGAGCCACAGCGTTTTACCAAAGAACTAAAATACTCCTTCTTTTTACTAATACATAGGAATTTATATTCCCTATTCGCATCGAGGTAAGCTTCTCTAACAATTACAGAATTGCTGCTACGGAAAAGCTGTAACAATTTGAAGGATTTTTTTACGGGCATGAATACAAGACCCGTCAAACCATTGGTTCTTTCTATAAAGTCTAATAAATGAAGGAGACGAGCAGGAGACTACGCTAGCTTTTCTGATCGCATCAGTAAATATATCCAACCATTTCCGAAGGGAAGGAATGGGTATTATTTAAGATATACTCCAATTTCTTTTTATATTTCTCTGCCCTTTCAGATGACTAGAATAACTGGGGCATTAGAGGCATCACCTCTTAATCCTCAGCAGAGGATTGAAACTTCAGAGTAATACTTAGAGGCAAATGCTCCGAATAGCTCGCAGGCAACACATGAAAGTCCTCTACTAATGAGATGAGATCAAGAGACACCAAACATATGTGGTTCACTGAACAACCATGATTACTTATATATGTAAACTCACCTTCGACATCACCAGGGAATCGCCCATTCAAAACTATTAAACTATGATCATCGCAGAATTCTAAAAATGTAGAACCCGTATTACTAAGAATCTGGTCTTTAGAGTTCCTGAGAAGTCGACAATTTGGATTATTAATATACAGGTCATCAGGAAGAGCCTGCAAGTCGGCTATTCGAACATTACAATCTCCAACTATCATATATTTAAAAGAATTATGAGTCGATAGAAAAGTGCTTAATTTAACAAAATCACTATCCCAGGAATTGCAATTAATATGAACCGGAAATGAAATATTCTAATGAAAACAATTTTACAGAAATTAGGTCGATATTCTCAATTTGCACAAACCGCACCACTTCGTTGGAAACCGAAGACCTAATGCCATAAAGCTCGCCACCTATGGGTCTGCCAAGTCTTGAATGCCTGGATGCAGGAATAAAACATAGATTAGTAATCATTTAAAATATTTTTAACATAACTAAAATTACATTCGTCCAAAAAAGTTTCAAAAAAAACAAAAATTTCAAATTCTTTAACAAAATTCACAGAGTATTGATCTTTTTTTGTTCTTCAGCCCGCACACATTATACGACAGCAAACTTAACTTATTCAAACCACATCGCACACTTTTTTCGGAACGCCGGCTGACAACATTACCTCAGGATTTGGGTGACCAAGGAGGCTCCGAAGATGAGGACTGACCAAGAACTGGAAGTGCTCCACCCACAATAGAATTAATAGCTCACCCAAAATAATTATTAGGCACAGAATTGTTGTATACATCTGTAACAAACTTGATTATATCCGAGCCAATGGCTTCACAAAGCTTTCGAGTTCCAGGGTCACCACTGAACTTCAAGCCATCTGCCAAAGTCCATCCGAACTCGACTGATCCCACAAACATGCGATCACTTCGAACAAATACCTTAATATGAGGCCTAAGCTTCAAAATTTCCTTTCTTATTAACAATAGCTTAGATTGCTTCTTCCTAATATTTTCAGGGTAATCATTATAGACCGAAGAGCCAGTACCCTTGAGCCTTTTGATTGTCCTCAGTACCAACAATTTGTCCGCATACAAAACAAAAGAAACCAAAAGGGGTCTATTTACGTTATCTCTCCTGCCCAACGGCGACACCAACAAAAAAGTTGAGTTTAACCTCACATTGAGGACCTGCTGACAGAAATCAGTCACTAACTTAAGAATGTCATCATTCTGATTATATTTAAAACCTCGAAAAATTAGATTATTTCGTCGAGATTTCATTTCCAACGCTTCCATCGCCAACTCGATTTTCTCATGACTGGCTTTCATATTAGCAACTTCACTCTTAAGCATACAAATTTCCTCTTTTACAGTTTGATTTTCCCCATGAAGAAACAATATTCACCATTATTTTATATTTTTATTAAAAAACGACTCTAAAAGTTTTTAATTTATTTTGATTGAATTAATAAACAAACATAAATAAAAATTATTGTATGTAATTGTGTACATCGTTTTACAAAAATAACATTCAATACATAGGAAGTGATAACAAAAATTATTTGTAACATATAAAGAGGCCCGTACGTAGGTACATAGATAAAGATAATCATTCAAACCAAGACTTGCATTGTGCAACAAGTTACACGTACAAACACACAGCTGTTGGACTGGTTCATGATATCTTATCATTGTCAGAACACTCAACATAAAAACCCAAACATATTCCAATGTAACACAGTTGTATATAGGTTGCTCGTGTATTTAGATAGATATTTGGGCGTCTGTGTGTCGAGTACTTTCCTTTTCTATTGAAATCAGCTTTTCCGATTTGTTGTATTCATTTTGTATATTTTTTACTGAAATGATAGTACAAAAATATTTTTGTGCAAAATGAGAATGTAAATTTGATAAAATCTGCTTCGTTTGCAGTTTTTTGTAAACTTTCTCGAATAGGTCCTATTAAACATGTGGACAGGCCCGCAATGCTGGATAACATGTAGGATTTTATCCGTCATAATAGTAGATAAAAAATACGGGTTGTAATTCACATTCTGCACAACATGGCGGCCGTCCCCCCCGCCCACCCCACTCCCTATCACTACCCCTCGCCAACCATTAACCCCCCCCCTCCTCAGCCTTTTCCACCTTCTTCCCCACCCACCCACAATTCCTGTAGGCAAAGAGATGTTAAAAATTTTTTTTTTTTGTGCTGAGGTCAGCAAAAGCAATCTCGCACCTTCGCCATACAACTCCATCACTTTCAGCACTATTGTGGTAGCTATTGTGGTAACTTGGAAATAGTAGTTTTCTTTAGATCCTTATACCTCACCCACATAATTCTCCCTCATCTCTCTCATTTCTTTCCCTACGTATACATATATATTTATATCTATATACACATGGTCTTAAAGAGAGGCTCTGCCCCACGTACCCCAGTCCAGGGTTCATTAACTTTTGCATCTGTATTTATCCCTTCGTACAAAAGTTTATTAACCTCTATCTGTGCACAATGTTTGCAATATACTACCTTATTTTTTTTTTTTACATTAAGTTCTAAAGAGAGAAACCCCCCTCTTTATTTACGATAAAACTATTTTTATCGATCAAGTATATTACCAACACATACATCCAATCCAATATAGTGATTCCTGAGACAGATACTTATGTAGGTTTTTTTTGTACTGTAAACTAAAACCAATCTATGCCTCCTTCTTGTACACCTTACTTGTTTAAGATAAATAAGTATATTGACAACAAATATATCCAATCCAGTATATTGATTTATGAGTTAGGATATATTTATGTGTAAGGGTTTGCCAAACAATTAAAACTTAAATCTCCACTTTCCTTGTTTAACATAATTTTTTTTTTTCGATCAATTATATTTATAGAATCCAGTATATTGATTTATGAGTCAGTTACATCTGTAAGTTTTTTTTTTGGTACATCTTAAAGTCGTTGGATCTGTTATCTAACGCAATGTACGACGAAGTAGTTACTAATATCTTGTCGAACTAATTATTTATACGGTTAAAGATAGGAAAAAAGCTAGTGTTCACCCAGAGATTTAGTGACTGTTATATCTCAATTTACGTACAAAATTCCCCATATTTTTAAAGACTTTTCTCATCTAAAACGTACTCAATTTACACATATAGTTCCATCAATTCTGGCAAAGTAGAGATGTAAGTTTTCGGTTAAAAATGTAAAAGTCGAAAGTGTCTATCTTACAGATTGACATATCACAAATGAAATTAAGAATAGCGGTCTATGCGTACATATTAAAACTAATAATTTAACTGGAACTTATATGAATTTTGTTGTATATTTTTAAACACTTCTTATTAGAGCAAAAGTAATTTCTTTAGAGATAGCTTGTGGAGTTTCTCAGTAATATCTTACATCTAGTGAAAAGCTGATCCTGCACAAATAATGTAATTTTCAAAAAATCGTCTGTCGAACTAATTGTTTGTTCAATTAAACAAATTAGAGAAAGGACAAATAAAAAGAAGCTTATTAGACTAGTAGTCTTTTTATCTCAATTTATGTACAAAATTCCCCATATTTTTAAACACTTTTCTAATCTTAGAAGCAATCAATTTACTTACTTAATTCCCCCAAAATAGTGATCAGTTTCCAATTTAAATGGTAAATGAATTATTCTATATTTTTAAACATTTTTGCAATCTAATATGCACTTAATTTACATATATAATACCCTTAGAGAGTTTATTAAATTAATCGGATTTATACATCACTAGAAGTAACTTCCTTTGTGAATAACCGATTGAATGTTACTCCTAGAGTATGGATGTGCTAATGAGTCATGCAGAATGATTAGACGATAGAGAATGTATTGTGTTAACTGTCTTGGGATTTTGGTCAGGTTAAAATGTATATTTTGGGTAAAATCACTGCACAGAGCAAAGTCTATTGGACCACAATTAAATTTGTCGAATACCAAGAAAATCACATATATACAAAAGTATATAAACATATATTGCACTAAAACTTTCTCAAGTTATCGTGTGGCAATTATTGTGGATTACAATAACAGTTTTGTTAGTAATTTCCAAGTTGAATCTGCTTTCCTCAACCTTTCTAAACATGTTACAACTTATTCTACTGTCTGTTAAACAGGCATAATGGCTAAACAGTATATGATATTATGCACTAAAAACATGTTACTTTTTTTAATCGAAGAATATTGGTACAAGTTAAGCCATTGTTCGCAAAGTATAGGGAAATAAGTTTCTATTCTGGGGAAATGATTGCATTATATCCAAATTCGAAATCTTCCGTTTTCTGGAACTGTAGACATTTTTGCCAGCACTAACGTGTCTCAGTTTAAAAAAAAAAATTGTTAGAGCTGTTCAAAATTAAGTTATCGTATGGCAATTATTGTGAATTGCAATAACAGTTTTCCTAGTAATTTCCAAGTTGAATCAGCTTTCCTCAACCTTTCTAAACATGTAACAACTTGTTATACTGTCTTACGTTGTTAAACAGGCATAAGATATGACCTAAAAATATGTTACTTTGTGTTCGAAGAATATTGGAACAAGTTAAACCAATGTTTGCAAAGTATAGGAAAATAAATTTCTATTCTGTGGAAATGATTGCGTTATATCCAAATTCAAAATCTTCTCTTTAGAGCAGTGGACATTTCTTCCAGCACTAACGTCTATCATTTTTAAAAAGTCGTTAGAGTTGTTTAAAACAAAAACAAAAATACCAGCGGTTACATAGGGTTTGTATTGGAAAAGGGGATTGTGCATTTTCGGTTGCGGCTAAATCTTTACTTTGCGTACCTTACCAAAACCAAACGTAGACGCAGACAAAATTAGGGAAAGTTTGGTTAATAAAGTTTTGTACGAAGGGATTAATACAGATGCAAAGGTTAATGAACCCTGGCCTGGGTACGTGGGGCAGAGCCTCTCTTTAAGTCCATGTATATATATATATATACATATGTATATATAGGGAAAGAAATGAGGGAGATGAGGTAGAAGTATGTGGGTGAGGTATAAGGATCTAAAGAAAAGTACTATTGCCAAGTAACCACAATAGCTGATTGGTGAACGTGATGGAGTTGTATGGCGAAGGTTGCGGGGACGCTTTTGGTGACCTCAGAAAAAAATTAATTTTTAACATCTCTTTGCCTTCAGGAAATGGGATGTGGGCGGGCGAGGAAGAAGGTGGGAATAGACTGAGTGGGAGGGGCTTAAGTGACTAAGTAATGGGGTGGGCGAGGGGGGACGGCCGCCATGTTGTACAGAAAAGTGAATTAGAACCCGTCTTTTTTATCTACTGTCATAGCATGCATAATTTTCATTTCCTGACCGGTTTCGGATTTTTATCCATCGTCAGAATAACGTTATCAAGTTCATGTAGAGAGTTGACTTCAACATAATGTTTCTGTTACGCACTACACTTGTTGACCGCTCAGTGTAGGGCGTAACGGAAACATTAGGTTAAAGTCAACACTATACACGAACTTGATAGGTTTACCCTGACGTTGGATGAAAATCCGAAACCGGTCAGGAACAAGAAAAATATTCATCCTATGACGGATAAAATCCCAGACGTTTCCAATAACTTAACAGCAACAGTTTATAGGCTTCTTTAAATGAAAAAAAGTGATAAGCCCTGTATGTATAGTTAATACCAAATTTAAAGAAATCCATCGTTATTTTTTTTGGAAAAAATGGCAGAAAACCTGAACAAACTGTTCAGTAAAAACGCACTTCCGTTCATCCTATTTTCTTCAAACTCGAAAGTTTGGCACCATATTTTATCCTAATTAATATTATTTAGATGATAGAATTGTATAATAAACTAAAATAGCCTTATAGAAGAAAGTATACCCCATCTCTCTGCCAAAATTCTACTTACATGAATTTTCCCGGAAAAATGTTCAGAAATAAAAGTTGTAGCTCTTTGTATGTGTGGTTGGTTGAAAGAAAATCGTTGCAGCAGAGAAAATTGCAAAAAACTGAAATATATGTTGAGGAATTTTCGCGTTAAGTTTCTGTCGGATGCATGGTGATACCTAAACGGAAGTCAAGTTTGAACTTTAAGTTCGAACTTTCCGCGAGTTTGCGTTTAAAGACTATGCAATTCACATACAGACATAAACAGATCATTTTATAAAAACCACTTTTTCGGACTCAGTGGACCTCAAAACGTGGGGTCGAATCGGAAATTTGAAACGATTACAATACTTCCTCCTTCTAGATAGTAAGAGGAAGTAAACATTGCTAAAACCCCAAACTCATATTTATATAGCACCATGTTATCAAATTGGAAGGTTTTTCCGTCCAATTATTCCGACTTTTAGGAAAATTTGTCGATCAGATCTGTGAGAATTGTAGTGGGTGGGGAGTAAGTGGTGAATTTTCACCGGATATAATAGCTAATTGTTTTGAGTAGGGAAAAAAGTTTTTAACTAATGGTTTGCTTGTATGTGTATGGTGGGCACTAATAATCACAAAAACCAAAAATCGCAGGATTTGTTATTCCGTTTAGATACAAACGCTTCATTTGACAGAAAGGTTTCACGCAAAATCCATTATTCGGAAATGCGACTTTACTGAGACTACCTTTATACAGTTATAATGCGAGACTACCTTTATATGCGACTTCCTTTTTTCAGTTTTTCGTGATTTTCTTGAAAACGATTTTTGTATGATTGTCTTCAAACCTCCTATACTATCTACGCAATAAATATTTGATCGCTTTTGTTTGGAATATTTTTCCGGGAAAACTGATTTTTGGGGGGGGGGGGGATTCCTGCCACTGCCTCTAACACTGGGTTTTGCCACTGCCTCTAACACTGGGTTTTGCCACTGCCTCTAACACTGGGTTTTGCCACTGCCTCTAACACTGGGTTTCGCCACTGCCTCTAAAACTGGGTTTCTGCCACTGCCTCTAACACTGGGTTTTGCCACTGCCTCTAACACTGGGTTTCTGCCACTGCCTCTAACACTGGGTTTTGCCACTGCCTCTAACACTGGGTTTTGCCACTGCCTCTAACACTGGTTTCTGCCTCTAAAGTACCACTATAACAGTTTGTGGTTCCACCTCCTATATAATATTGATACACTTTAGAAGCAGTGATACAATTCCAAATTTGAAGAAATTTGGTTAACAGTAAATGCGATTTCACACAATAGGTTTTTGAGTACTTTTGGGGGAATTTGCTTGATAACGGCTAAAAAGATTTCCTTTAAACTTGGTATGCCAACTTCACAGACTTTCTACTTCAAAACTATCACTTATATTTCAAACCAGTTTCCGTTACAATTGATTTTAAGTAGTACTGCACAATTTGTAGCGTTAAATTTCAAATGTCAGGTCGATTCAATTTTATTGGCGCCCTCTTCTGGACTACAATGTAATCGTTTTATTTATTTTTTTTATTTATTTATTTCACATGGTTAAAACCCCAGACACAATTATTAACAATTCAGTTACTAGTAATACAATGTCAAATATAAAAATAATCGAGAACATTTAAATATATATATATAAAACAGAGAAATAAAATAAAAAATGGATAATTACTATGTACTAAAATATAACTGCGATTAATTATAACAATTTCTTTATAAAATTATTTATATTTAAAACAAAAAATCACAGTCAGTAGATATTTGTTGCAATTGTTCATTATTGGTGACAGTGGACGGAAATTTGCATAGTTTGTTGCGTTATAGGTTTTTGAAAACATTAATCTCTGACGAGTACTCTTCACAGGTACATGAATGTTAAGTTTTCTGAGTAAGTCAGGGCAATAATAATATTATTTAGGAGTTTAAAAACAAATATGCAATCACTGTTGAATCTCCTAATGTCAAGAGGTTGTAGAGCCAGACTTTCCATACTTAAATCAAACGGTGCCACAAGATGAATACCACTTTTCCTATACCAAATAAAATTGACAAACCTTCTTTGAACAGCTTCAAGTTTGTCGACTAGGTTTGATTGGTAAGGAGACCATATTAAAGAACATATTCGAGCAATTAATTTAAATAAGGTGACTAAGAACAGCTATTTTCAAAGTGTTCAGTTGTTCTAGTTATAAAACCGAGAGACTTATTGGCTTTGCTTATAATCGAAGCGATATGAGAGCCAAAAGATAAGTTACTGTCGAAAATTATGCCAAGATCTCTAACGTGTTCTGCTACCTGCCTGGATAACTACTTCATCGCCATACCAACTCAGATTTTCTTTATTTTGTTAATTACATTTCCAAGATTAAATACAAGATTGTAAAATTCCCTTTGTGATAGTTACAAACCATTGGAATGCAATAATACTGATATATATATATATATGTGTGTGTGTGTGTATGTGTGTGAAAAAAGGGGACAGTTTTGCTTTTTCAAGCAGTAATAAATTGCAGAATATGTTTTAATTAATTTCTGCTGTACATACAAATAGACATACATACTGCACTTTACCCTGCATATATGCATTCCAATCTTTGAAGCAGGTTCTACATTAAACGTGCACACACAGAAGTGGCTGTCTATTATACACAAATACACGCGCACACTTAAACCTTCACTTTTTTTAGCTTCACTAATTAAATACCATTAATGAATAAAAACCATCAAACCATGACGTAACAGCGAGTGAGTAGTAAGGGACGTAACAGGTTGTGGGGGATGGGGGAGGATTAGCGATAATGGAAGGGGTTTAGCAATGTCTGTGATATCTGATTTGCTGGGAACTTCTGACAATATTTAATTAATTTTAGATATTGCAATATTTTGTTGTTTATGTTTTGGGAAGTATTCATATGCCATATTTTTGAAATTGATTTCTCACCTGTATTCGCCGAATACAAAAAAAATAAATCTCTCAGAAAATAAGGAAGCTCAACTTTGATTTTCTATTTATATATCTTTTTAGCATCTGAACTAAGGTTTCGATCAAAAGTTCATCAACCGGTCAAAAGTACTTTTTCAAGTATGTCACAATTTTTTAGAATGAAAACCGGGTCCAACGAATTTCTTCTAAAAGGTTCGGGTCAACTTTTAAAAGGTTGACTAAATATCGTGATGTCGAAATGAATCTATGAGGGATGTACGGTGAAAGCAAGGACATTATGTATGAGATCAGGTTAGGGAGGTTGCCTTTGGCTTGTTTATTTACTATATTAGCGAGCAATTTATTCCTTCATTGGTTTAATTTATTTTATAATAAAAGTCTTTTCAAATAGACAGAGTCTTTTGTGAACATTGCAATTTCTTAAGTATTTAATAAATGTAACCTTTCAGCATATATAATATTTTTAACGTTTATGTAATCGAGGACTTTCGTATTCTTTCGACTAAAGTCGGCTATAGTTGTTTCAGTTGTCGAAGTTCAAGAAGTATAGATTGATTTGTAACTAACCCACAAAAAATACCTAATGACCGTCTGAATGTAATTGACAAAGAAAACCTGAGGTTATGCTTCAATTCAGAAGTACCGGATTTTTAGTAGAAACTTGTATTTGGCCATCACTTGTAGGGATCATGTTAATAAATAAGAAATACTTCTATTTCTGTAAATATTTAAATATATGTCTATGATTTGTGTGCATTTTGAAAGCTGTAATTAAAGTGTGATCAATTCAAAGCAACATGTTTTATAATGTAATACGGCCAAGCGGGAGCAAAAGCAAGGGTAAGCTACTCCGGGAGGGTTCGCATGTTCGATCCTACTGAAGGACAACTGGGCTACAGAAATAAAAAGATAGTTTAAAGTAGACCATGGATAGAAAAAGATTGCGAAATTCTGATCTGAATTGCAAACTGTACTGTAGAATGAATTAGGTAAAAGAAAGACAAGCGCAATGGATGTACGACAGTATGATATAGAAGGCAGTGTTCTCTTGTAATATATATATATATATAGATAGCAGTGGTTGGTGGAAGAGTAATACTGATGCTGACAATAGCATGACCTGTTATTGGGTGAGAGCAATAAGCACAAAACAAATTGTTTGTTTAGGCAAGCAGAAAACTGAAAGACGGAAGTGGCGGTTAGGCGGCCATTGAAATTGGGACAAGTTGGGAAAAAAACTGGATATCTACGATTTTCCACACAAGTTTTCATTACAATTCCCACACGCCTGTTGCACACAAACACTTACACAACGTGTATGTAATAGGTATGAAGAATTTTTGCTGTGTTTCCAGTGACAGCTGATATAAGCTGCCATTTTCCCCCACCGCTTGAAAAAAAACTTTTTCATTTTGGCATTTCTGTTTGCCTTCTCACCAAATGCTTATTGAAAGTTTCCTTTTTAATATTATTTACTTCGTCAATCTAGTGGATAATATATTAGAGAAAATTGATGTCAATAAATGTTTGAATCCGTGTCTGTCAGGTTTATAAAGTCACGAGTTCTTTTCCCGGAAAATTGTGAAAAATTTACACAATTTGAAGCCAAAACTCTGGTATGAAATACTCACACAGTTTTCTCTTTCTAGAGTGAATATAAAACTGACAAATTTTCTGAATAAAAACTATTTATGTATACAGATTGTATACGAATATTGATTCATGAAAATCGTTGGAGCCATTTTCGAGAAATTCCCGGAAATCTTCCTCTGTCTTCTTCTTCTTCTGACCAATTAGAGGGCAAGCAAATAGACCCACTCTCTCCAAGCTGATATAGTTCCTTTCTTTTATTCGGCCACGAACATCCTTGTCCTGTGATTCAATAGGCTCGCCATGACTAGAGGATACGATTGGATAATGGACTTCAAATTGCCATTATTATCATTTTGTATATCTTCATTTTTACTCTCTTTCTCTCCTTTATTTTATTACATGTGTGCGTGTACTCGTATTTTAAAATATTCACTTTATTTTATCGCATTCACTATGTGTATTTTTCATTTTTTAAGGCGCTGTATCCTTTTTATTATTTTTTATCTAAATTTTTCCTTTTCATTTAAATTTATTATTGATTTCTTTCATCCTGTTTAATCTAGATTACATTATTAGTAGTGAACTCTGATAGGCGGCGTTGTTGCCCTTGCTGTATGCATTTTGTATGTGATCAGCTGTTTTGTATGTTTCTTTAGAATTAAATAATATTTAAAAAATATATAGGACCTTTATATACAGAGCCAAATATTTAGAGTGTATTCTGTCTAGAAGTATACAAACTACTGTTAATGTGGCCTTTAATATTTTAGCCTTTACTTTGCAAATGTTCCGCAAAGTAATGACAACACTTTCACGCTCGCCCGCTCCCCCCACCAAGGAGCTACACAGACATATACACCCCCACCACTACCCACTCAACACATAATCCCACGCATCGTCTTCATTTAGCACAAGGATGACGACTGTATACTGTACTCAAAGTTTAAAACTGAAAATTCCTCTAGGGAATAAAATTTCTCGTTGCTGTGCTAATGTATGTGTGTATGTGTATGATGTGTGTTCTGTAACACCGACATGTGTTTAATTACTGTACAAAACACATATTACACTACAACACTTCCTGTTTCCTGTGCACACACAACCAACATCATTCCTTTTACATACTCCATCCATCTTGTTTTACCTTTATTAAATCCTGTTCCCCTATCTTACACGACTTCCTTATTTACACATAAATCTTCTTTGACGTATTTAAAAAAGTATAGTAAAGTATAAAACAGCTGCCTTATCTTTAAGATTTTATATATTCACATTTTTAACATTTTCGTATTCAGAATGTTGCTAACTTATGTAATAATATGAAATACGTTGGTTATATTTATGTAAGCAATGACCATGTTTACATAGATAGATTAACTACGATTTATTGTACACTTACATAATATATTGTGACAACTCCAAAATATACAACAGAAATTAGTCCTTTGTAAAGTAATAATCCTTCCTTTGCTTACCTATGCCTGTTCAGCCTAGAGCTTTATCTCCTAGTCAAACCTTTTCATACTACAAATTATCCGGAATAAAATCTGCCCCGCTCGCTATCAATTTGCCTACTTGACTTAACTTTTGTTTTATTGTCTGTGGGGAAGACCCCAAAGATCCCTAACCTATTCTATCTAACCAAAGCTCTTCTGGGGCCATATTGCTATCGCAAAATTGAATCCTTGTGACAGTGCACTGCCGGCCTCCGGACGGTGTTCTTTCCGGCTGTGAGCTGTTAGAGGCTCCTAGGAAAAAAAAATCCAAGGGCCGCAACTGGACTCGAACCCTGGGCGTCCGCCTTGCTAGTCCAGTGCGCTATTTCTGAGCTTACCTTTCCTATGCTATGATAACTTACACAACCACTATTACTAATTAATCAAAAACTGGTTTTTAAAATTCCTGTCCGTTAATGTCTATTCAACTCCTCAATGCCAATCTAAAGCAAATTACGACATATTATCAAAGTACAGGCACAAAGGAATCAAACAAATTAAATATTTCCTTTGCATCGTAGGTTTGTTCTCCATTTGTTTTCCATTGTTAATTGTACAGAAATATTTACGTTAGATATAGTTAGGCCTCGGGATGGAAGATGTAATGTATAATTATAATGTATTTGTACTCTTACATTTTTTACATGGTTCATATGTAAGCAGACCTTTCAATGATAATTTATTTAAAAATGATGTCTTCGAAGCCTTATTATTCCCAAAAGGGGAGGGAAGTAAACCCTACGCTATCCAAGCCCCCTCGGGCCCATATAGCTGCCCCTAAAGAATACCTACCACTGGGACTAGAATGAAAATCCAGGCCCAGGTTTTAACCATCTAAGTTTCACAACAGACCGAACAAATCGGACCAAAACCTTAAAAGGACACAGCTTAAGATCCTCTACCGACATCCTATTCCGGCCGAAGGTCCTAAACCTAATCTACTCACAACCCAAACAATTCGTCATCAAATGCATGGGTGTTTCCTCCTCAGTTTCACAAACTCTACAAAAAGGGTCAGGCACAAGTCCCATTATATAGAGATGTCTCCTTAAACCACAATGCCCAGTGAGGAATCCAACCAGCTATCGCAAAATTGAATCCTTGTGACAGTGCACTGCCGGCCTCCGGACGGTGTTCTTTCCGGCTGTGAGCTGTTAGAGGCTCCTAGGAAAAAAAAATCCAAGGGCCGCAACTGGACTCGAACCCTGGGCGTCCGCCTTGCTAGTCCAGTGCGCTATTTCTGAGCTTACCTTTCCTATGCTATGATAACTTACACAACCACTATTACTAATTAATCAAAAACTGGTTTTTAAAATTCCTGTCCGTTAATGTCTATTCAACTCCTCAATGCCAATCTAAAGCAAATTACGACATATTATCAAAGTACAGGCACAAAGGAATCAAACAAATTAAATATTTCCTTTGCATCGTAGGTTTGTTCTCCATTTGTTTTCCATTGTTAATTGTACAGAAATATTTACGTTAGATATAGTTAGGCCTCGGGATGGAAGATGTAATGTATAATTATAATGTATTTGTACTCTTACATTTTTTACATGGTTCATATGTAAGCAGACCTTTCAATGATAATTTATTTAAAAATGATGTCTTCGAAGCCTTTCTTATTCATAAAATCAGTAAGGATATAAATATTGTGCTTAATTCAACTTACAATCGTTTTTAGATTGTTGCACTCTCTTGGATTATTATTTCACCTGCACTATAATATTGAGACAAAATCTGGTGTGAAACACGCACACGACTCTCTCTTACTCCAATCAATACAAACTAAATTATAAAAAAGGTTCTTTAAAACGACAATGTTTACATATGACAGGTGAGCTGGCCATAAAAAAACGTATACGTATATACCTGAGTGGGATCTGATTGCGGGCCTCTTCTGCTTAGCACCATGTAGCGTCAGTTTAAATTTTAACTAACTTACAACCACCACCTCTAAAATCAATTTTTTGTAGAATAATGTTTTTAAAAAAAAGTGATACATTGCAATCTAGTTAGCAAGTATTCCATATTTAAAGAATATCGTTGCAACCGTTTTTGAGAAAAGTAAAAAAAATATAATTTTGAAAACCTGTTTTGTAAACTCGCACTGTTAGTTAACAGATTTTCTTCAAATTTGGCCATCTATCAAAACTTCCAATGTGTATTCATATTATGTTGGTGGTAAAAACCATATATATTACCCTGAAGTGATACTTTAGAGGAAACCATAACGTTATTTTCCATGTGAAGATGAAGAGTAGAAAACAAGTGGAAAGAAATTAAAACTAAAATGATAACAATGTTTTGAGAGTGTTGGTTATGTGATAGCAGCTGTAGTTTGAAGCACGTCGGCCTTGCACTAGGAATTGGCAACCTCCATTTTTCAGATAAGTTAGTGTATGGTAGAATGTGTTCTGAATGGTGGTGAGTGTAGAGTGACAATAATATAAATGAGAAGTGGTCCAAGAAGTAGAAACAAGCTGGAGAAAGAATACCAGGGGGATTTTGGTCAAGTTGGTTGGAATAGAAGAAGAAGCAGCAGAGAAAGTGAAAACGGGTGGCGGTGTAGGTTATAAGAGAGAAAGGGAGTGTTCAAGTTCATATCAGTTAAACTTTCCCAAAGAAGTTTTTACAAAGTAAAGTGGTTTACCACTACCACTTCTTGCGTCCACCTGCAACCGCCGTCACTTCCGCTACAGCAACATTTCCATCGAGAGAGAGTGAGTTGGCAACTACTAACTCAGTCATCAACACTTTACAACTTTCAAGGATATCAAACACATAGACAACTGGTAACCAGTTCTACGTGTCCGTTCCCCGTATGACGTCATACTGTTTCCTATCTTTTACGGAAGTTATATAGTGTACTAGTTATACGTCTTTCTGCAAAATACCTCTAGATTTCTAAAACTTATCCCAAACTATCATGACCGATCATATATACATATATACACAATCCCTCAGGATAACATTTCCTTCTGCTTGGGATACATAACTTTATTTCTTTCTTTCCTTCCCTTACTGTTTGCGGTAGGTAGTGGTGGATCGTGTCACGAATTTCATCGGAAATACATGTACTTAAGTTCCTTGTGGAGGGGAAAAAGGTTTTAAACGCATTGTTTGTAGGTTTGTGCATGGCTCTGAACAAAATATCGCACAAATGAAAAAATCGCGGCAAGCTGCAACATTATAATTTTTTTTTTTTTTCACTTTTCCTCAATTTTCTTGAAAATCGCTCAATTTCTTCTTCTTTTTTCAACTTCGCACATCAATTTTCTTAAAACTTAAATTTTACTCATTTATTCTAAAATAACTACAGCAGAGGGGGGGTACAATACTAATCTACCAGCCCAGACAGTTAGAGAGTAAAGAGTGCGGAAAAATGGAACCCCACCCCTACCCCATAATGAAATTTAACACCGCAAATTCCGCAAAACTATCAAAAATATTTCTTTTTTTGCAATAATTTATTTGTTTATATTCTAATAACAAAATTATTATTGACATGTATGAAACTATTTTTTATACATTTTATAATACAATCTAATATAAAATTACATGTGAAAACAAAAATCTTGATAAATAGAAACTGTATACAAATTGAAAATGGATAGAAAAGTAAGTTAAAGATAAAATAGATATGAAAATTTAATGTAGAATAGCTGTCAACGAATGTTAAGAAATCTCATTTTAAAAGTATAACTAAGTAATATAAAAGGTTAACTATAAATCAATATATAAAAGTGAACAAATGAATTCTGAATAATTAAAGTAAAGTACTGCAATGGTGAAAAACTAGAAATATTCAATTAATATATTACATTTGCAAAGCTATTTTAGTATTTTTCTGAGTGAACAGCGGTTCATGGAATAAATATGAATTCCACTGCTCTGTTGATTACAATTATTCATAACTCTACTTAAATAGGGAAGGGAATAAGCTAAGTGGTTAGCGTACTGGACTCCCAGGCGGAGGACCCGGTTCGAATCCAGCTGTGCTAGCCTTAGATTTTCTCTTCCTAGGAGCCTCTACAGCTCACTGTACGGTGATGGACAGTGTCGTCTGTAACGAGGAAACACTGTCCGGAGGGCGGCAGTGTACTGAGAAGACTCCGGGCGCCAAGGACCATAGATGTTGATGCGCCTTAAAAAACAAGAACTCTACCTATATTAGAAAATTGTTGATAATTATATCTTTAGTGACTTATTACGAGTATTACAGGAAAGGACATTGATATTAATTAGGGGTAATTAGGGATCAGTACAGTTTCATTGTTTATTATCTATGAAAGGAAAAGGAAATCAAAATGTTGTCTTTTATTAGAAAGAGTGTTTAAGGTAAGGAGACTGAGCAAATTCTCACAGTCTATATTTTCATATTGCAGCCCTATTCTGTATGCAGCCATTCTGAGAAATTTGTTTTGAATTCTTTCAATGGAGCCAGAAAGGAGTTTCTTATAAGGTGACCAGATCGCTGATGGGTATTCTAATTGAGATCTCACCAAGAAGCAATAAAGGTTACGGAAGAGATTTTTTGAAATGTTTAGTGTATTTGCTGACAAAAACTAGGTCTTTAGAATTAGTGACGTATATTATTGTTCAAATTAATGTGATAAGTTTCTATCTGCGCAGTTTGCGTTCCTTACTAAAGGAATATCGTTGTTTTCGAGAAAATTCAAAAAATTTCAAAATCTTTCATTTAACTGATTTTTAAATTCTATGGAAGCTATATTAATGTAGGAGGTAGAAGTTTATATTACACTGATCAGGTACTTTAAAGCAGAAAGCACAACGTTACTGTTGCCTCACATCCTCCAAAAAATAATTTTTTCTGTTAAAATGGTACAAATAAAGGTGATACATATATATTTATGTGGGTGTAGACACTATACACTTTCTTAAAAAAATCATTGGCGAAAATCACAGAAAACCTAAAAAAAATCAATAAAGTGCACTTCCGGTTTGTAGGATTTTCCAGAAACCATAATGTCGGAATAACAAATTTGTTTTCTGAGATTTTTCATTTTTGAGATTTCTGTTAAAGTACACACACACACAAACACACACACACACAAACACACACACACACACACGCACACAAACACACACACACACACACAACATATATTTTCGATAAAAAGTCAAGCAATTTTGAAAATCTGTCAAGCAATACTTCCTCTTACTTCATTATAGCCAGTAAAATGTCTTCCAATTTAATTCATTCATACAAAGATTTTTTTTTTTTTGACTACTTGGCCGAGGGAACTTGGGAAAATTTCGCCTAAACGACAATAGAATAAAAACAAAATAATGTAAAACAACGTAATCAACCAAAACTGAACTAAGTTTGATCATGCAAGAGTTGATTGCGGGAACAATAATTGTGTGGGCCATACAGTTTGTATCTACAGTTTGCATGTTGTGAACCTTGCGGACAGAAGTCATGCAATGCACCAAAAACCACTCGCTGACATGGTATCAATAATATATATCTCACGGTTTACATAATTTTTGTTTGTTTAATTATATTTTTAAATGAAGGCTTTGTTAAAAGTTGTGATATTTTTTTCCTTTCTCTGACTCCTAGTAATGCGATCGTGTCAGATTTTCGATATATCGAGTTTTCGCTGGAAATGCATGTTCTAAGGGCTCCTGAATCCGAATGAGTGGTTTTTAGAAAATGGTCTTGTATGTGTTTGGGAATAGATAACTCAGAAAGTTCAAACTTGATATTCCGCTTAGGGATCACCTTAGGGTCCGCCAGTAAGTTATCTGCCAAAATTTCTCAACCGGAAGCACTTCATTAAAAAAAAAAAGCAGTTTTTTGCGATATTCTCAAAAATGGCTTCAACGATTTCCTTTAAACTTGGAATATCAGTTATACACACTAACAGCTTTAATTTTTGTTTGAAACATTTCTATGGGAAATACGTTTAGGGAGGCTTTTTGAGGGGGTGGATTATGTTTTCATATAAAGTGCATAGGCAATTTTATCATCTAAATAGTATTGCTTAGAATTAAATACGTTTTCGAATTCCAAGTTTTAAGAAAATCCATTGCCCGGAAGTGGGTTTTTACTGGGCAGTGTTATTCGTTTTTTTCTCCATAAAAACAAGGACGAATTTTATTAAACTTGAGACCCTAACTATGAATATGGGGGGGGCATGAGATTCGTTTGAAACTTTTTTTCGAGAAAGGTCATTTAAAGAAGTTTAGGGGGCGAGAGGGAGAAGTTATGCATTTCTCAAAGAAATCATTTCAATAAGTTTAGATTTAATTCCGATTGACATAAAATTGAGTAAACATCTAGTAAAAATTTTGGGTTTGAAGAAACTTTGTCAATTATGATTCCGCAAAATGCACAGTAAGAAAAAATGCGTGAATGTGTCACACTAGACTTTTTGTACACCTACAAATCAGCTGAATTATTTCTCCTAATTATTTGAACAGCTGATTTATTGAACCCAAATAGCTCCATATCAGCTACGTTTGCAGGGCCTTTAATGGAGTCAAGCCAACCTTTATTGACGAATTTGGAACATTAAGCGCTGAACTGAATAGTTCCATTACCAGCCAAACTGAGCGTTACCATCGGGCCTTCTAAGTGCACTTCAGCTACGTACCTCTCTCTTTCTGTCACGCCATGAAATGTATTGGCTGATGACCTTCAACTTGGAAAGCCTAGCTTATCCCTAGAAGCTGTTTTTAGCTCATAAAATAAGGGGAGAAAATGGGGGACAAAGGTGGAAATTCAGAGGTTTATATGAAGTTATCAAGAACAAATTTAAAGGAAGGATTCATAAGCTAGCTACCAGCCACACTACTAGCTGACCACCGTTAGAACAAGAAGAGTTCTAACTATCCATATAGCTCTACAAAGAATTCATATCAGCCAACGTTACTACATCACACTACCAACACCATACTACATCACACTATCAACACCAACATACAACATACTACATCACACTACCAACACCATACTACATCTTCCAACATACTACATCACACTACCAACACCACTACATCTCCCAACATACTACATCACCCTACCAACACCACTCATCACTAGACCACTCTATCCTGTATATATTCTTCTCTCTTCACAAAATATTTATATAAATGAGATAGGCTTTTATGTGAGTAGTTAACGTCGCAATTCCGGTTGATGGATTTTCATCAAAAGTTTTGTGACCGATGAAATGGTGTTATCTACAGGGAATATCAACCATTCCTATGATATTTCGTTTTTTGAGTTATTTTGTTCATACACTTAGACATAAAGAAGAACCTCTTAATAGTAAAAGAAATTGAAAATCAATAAATAAAACACAACAATCGATTGCTGATTTATTAAGGGTTAATAATTTAGTACAGTTTATTACTGGGAAGTGAACTGTCAGGAAATGAAGACCGGCGGGAGAAAGAAGAAGAGAAAAGATATATATATAGTTAATTAAGTTTGGGCCATCAGATGTGGGGGTTCTACACTTGATGCTTGATAGGAAGAAGGGGAGGGATTGATGGAGTCGTAGTGTGCGGAGAAAATGGGACTAACTTGGCTAGCAGTAACTATCAATTGGAAGGGCCTGCAGAAGTTGGAACAAGAGATGGAGACGGACTATAACCGAGTCGTCAATAATGTAAACTAGAAGATATGAAGTTCCATTACAGAATAGAGGTCGGGCAACACACACACACACACACACACACACACACACACACACAAACCCACTCCTTGCCACTAACCATACTGGGGAGATATGTGCTGGTGGCCATTAAGGAGGGTATCAGAACTACCTGTACAACACCATCTCTCCCATCACTGGCAGACCTTGCCTCCAGAGTCTTCTAATACCATTACAAGAAGGAAGACAGTTTACACTGTTGGCTAGTATTATCACCTCCCATATATCTTCTTCTCCTTCTCCACACAGACATACAAAACATACCATCAACGTTACTTACACATATCTATACTGTATTGATAGCATTACCTTCCTTCCTCCACAGAAACCCAACTGAAAACCTATTTGTCTACTATTTCCTCTCTAATATATATATATATGAAATAAGAAATCAAATAAAATCAAGTTAGTGAAAGCAAAAGTTAATGAGATTTTCACTTCCACATTTTCCTTATTGCATTCTAGAATTATTATTTATCCTCACATGAAGAAATTCTAATTTTCTCAATGTCTAGATAGGAAAATTATAAAATAACATTCTGCATTAAAATACAAACACAGCTCGCGAGAAAATAAAAACAATGGTCCGGTTTATGTTACAGACAACTTGCTCGATAAATATATTTACATTCTCCTACTGGCGTAGAAAAATTGAGTTTGCAGTAGTAAGCTTCTGGCAGAATTTTGCAAAAATACATTCTTCACTAAGTACCAATTTAATATAATTGTACAATTAAGGTAAATAAATGCATTGCTTAAATTCTAATTTGAAGAATTTCTAATTGAAGAACGAATTTCTAATGCGATCTTAACGAATGGGAGTCTAAGTATTTTTGGAAAATTCTCCGACGCATTCGTACGATTTTCTTTAACGCTATAACTTCTATTTGAATCATTTTTCTGAAAAAAAATTCTTTTAGGGGTTAACTAGGCCCCAAACTACTAACCTGGGACTAGTGTGTTGGACTCCCATTCGGAGGTCCCAGATTTTATGCCATAAGCATACTAACAAGTATAATCTCTACAGCCTATATTGCTATGACCTAACTAAACGTTTGGTAAATGTTCCAATTCTTGAAGATAAATATGTCAATTTGAATTCACGTCTTTCGTAGTTTCGAGAAGTTTGATTCCAGTGAGGTTTATAATATTTGTTGGCCCAGAATCTTCAGGAAAAGCGAGTAACTATTAGTAGAGTATAGCAAGTAACAAAATTAAATGATGGTGACGGAATCAACAAGCCAATAACAATCGCCACCCAACAGACTTTGGCCCTTTAAAAGGTTTAGTTTAGTTTTAGTTCTTCAAGCTAAGAAAGGGTGCGATCGCGAGGGGAGGGAGGTAGGGTATTTCTTTGTGAATATTCAACTCAAAACAGGAAACCAACTTGATTTTCTGTTTTGGAAACAAGATAATCTGAAGGCAAGGCAATGCTTTTCTTGTAGAGATTCGAGCGTGTCTGGCAGGTTGCAACATGTAAGACATGCAATACCCATAGATGTACAGTCCAGTAAGTTTAGAATGGTCCGTGTTGGTCAACCAAGAAAATGAGGGATTTGAACTTCGTCCCAAGAGTCGTCCACCCTACAATACCAGACCCGGCTGTGAGTGATTACTTTTTTCCTTTTGGATATCTGAAGAAATTTCAGGTATGGGCAATGATTTCTTTATGACAATACAGTCAAATTGAAAGAAAATGGATTCTTAGCCAACAAGAAGTTTCCTTCTATTCTGAGAGTGATTGGTCACTGGAGGCATGGGTAATTAGTGTGCTGAAGAGGGACTCGCTTTGAAAAGTAGAAAGATCAATTTGGTCATCAAGTTTGTTTTCATATTCAGGCAGATTGGAATATTTGGACGTCTCTTGTAAGTTTGAAAAGTCATAGATATTAGTTTTAGAACCAGGTAGCTGATTGTGGTTATATTCCACACCGTATGGCAGCTCTGCCATCTAGGCCAGAAATAATGTTACGCAATTTTTAGATAAATCTAAAGTAACCGTTCTGTAAAAAAAAACAAATAAAATGACATTTTCATCATATCTGTGGAGCTACCATTTTTTACTTTCTCTGATTCCTATTAAGAAGGAAGTATTGCGGTCGTATCACCGGAAATACACGTTTGGAGGTCCCTTGAATACGAAAAAATTATTTTTAGTGAATGGTTTGTGTGTGTGTGTGTGTGTGTGTATGTGTGTGTGTGTGTGTGTGTGTGTGTATGTATGTGGGTGTGTGTATGTGTGTGTGTGTGTGTGTGTGTGTATGCATGCGATCCAAACATAGGTGAATGCATATAAAACACGAAAAGCCTAGGGAGTTCAGAGTTGGTATTACGTTTAGATACAACCATCGCATCTAACACAAACATTTCGGGCAAAATCCATCAACCGAAAGTGCGACTTTACTTGGTTTTGTTTTTCAGTTTTTCAAGATTTTCTTTAAATTTCGTATCACTTTTAATTGAAACCGTTTCATAGGAAAATTTTTGATGGCTTCTTTGGAAATAGTAGCGTTTAGCTTTTCTCTAAAGTACTATTTCAATATAATGTGTGTGGGGTTGTGCACCTACATAAAATTAATATTCGTAGAAGTACTGATATTGTTGGTATCTTCTCGAAAAATGACTACAACTATTTATCTTTTAACTTCAACTCTAACTGCACAGATATAGTACTATCACTTCTATAAAAAATTATTTTTAGGTGGTCCTGAGGGATGTGGGACCCTACAATGTAATCTCTACCTGCCTCCGATGGTACTTGGGCACTGAGATCCCCGCCAGTTGTTTATAATTTAGATCAGGACAAATGAACAAAATCTGAAATTTAAAGAAAACGTCCTTTTATATTATATTAAGACAAGTAAAATAAGGTCATGGAACTATTTTCGAGAAAATTCAGAAGGTTTGAGAGTGATGGAAAGAAAGAGTAGATTCCTTTTATAAACAAAAATGGAAAGGATTAAAACCGCGTAATAACTTAAACAAACTGGGGCCAAATATCTTCCTCTGCCTCTTTGCTGGTTAGAGGTAGCAAACTAAATAAAAACAAAACAAGAAATAAAAGCAAAAACACAAAACAAACAAACCAGAAAAAAAAACACAAATAAACAAACTATCCCCCAGAGAATAGAAGGAAAAAAGTAGGTACTGTGTGGCCGCGCTGTAGGATCATCTATCACTCATTCAATGGGTTTTTATAGTAACCGGGCGTGTCGGCCTGGTACAGCCAAGGGGATAGATTCACGTCTGACCAAAATCCCAATTCCCTTTCTCTTCGCAACAACACAGTATGTTGTGGGTAATGTTGGATAGACTGCTTCGCCAGTTGATCGCGTATACTAACTTACTTCCAGCTTTCTACTTAGCCCAAATAAAAACAAGTCTCGTATATTAGGGCCTTTTTTGGAGGTACTACAATCCACCCACCACAATCTGGCAACTCTTCCCACTTCCACTCCTTCATCATTCTCCCCACTCTCCCCCTTCTCCCAGAGTGGGGAGAATGATGAACATGTTTGTACAGGTCAACATTGGTGTCTTTTCCAAATAAAAAGGAATTCCTTTCACTTTCCTATAATAATGTCAAACGAATTTTGTGTTCTTTTCCTTCCACCGCCCCATTCTAAAATCAGTTCTAGTGAGTAAATAGACGCTACTGAACCCCTGAGCAAAGTGAATGTGTCGGCCAGTTGCTAATATGTAAGCTAGGCGCGCTCCAGTTGAAACTGAATGATATTTCAACGTTAAACCAACTCTTAGCAATAATAAATATTTGCGGTTCAATCTCAGACTTGCAAAAGGTTCTTTATTTTTTTTCTCTCTCTTTGAAGTAATGTTGTTAGACCTGGCATATATCACATGTTTCACCAACCGATCCTTCCTTCTCAAAGTTTCTATCACATGAATACTAAATTAGCTTCAACTGTTTCCTCTTATTTACCTTATTTATATGTAAATTTATGCTCGGTTATATACATATATATATATATATATGTATATGTATAGATTATTATTTTTTTTTTTTGGCCTTGCAAGTTGGCCAACATATATTGTTTTAAAGATCACTGTCATATACACTCGCTAAATTGGGATTCTATTTAATTTAATATATTCAAATAATTCCACATATAGTTTTGTGTCCTTTGTTGCTAGAACTGTATTTAAATTTGCTGGCAAGATTGTTTGCTTTCCATAATTATTTCTATCCTTGCCATACTTAAGCATGCCAGAATTAGATGGTTTGCTCCGCGACCGATTCCGAATCACAGGATTCCGTACCACTGATGTCGATGCCTGTCCTCACTAAATGATGTGGGGTATAATTGTGGTTGAATCGTAGTCGCGTCAATGTGCCATAGAATTTTATCCTCTTTGAAATCATGAAACCACAGCTCTTTAGGGATGGGTGGTTTAATGACAGCATAAAACTGCCTTTTATTTTTGGTAATGGTCTTGTATTCAGTTTGCCATAATGAACACGATTTAATTTACGATTACTTTTAATATCAGAAGGTAATAGTATACTGATTGTTGGGCACACTTTGATATCTGAGCCTCTTTGGCTCTCGCATCTGCCATTTCGTTACTTTTTAGCCCTGAATGGCCCTTTATCCAGATTAAGTGAATTGGTTTACTCAGGGCTATATTATTCAGAAGTTTGGTAGTTTCTAATAGAAAAAGTGGAGCATCCTTCCCCGGGTGTTTTAATTTTGATAGAACGCTTTTACTATCCGATAAAATGACCATTGCCTGGGTATTATTCCTTGCTTTTGCAATTTGTAAGCTTTGATAAATTCCAACGAGTTTCGCCGTGAATATAGAGGCTTATTCGTTGAGCCGGTATTGATAGCTAGTGTCCTGGAGCACGTCATAGACCGCGCATCCTGCACCTTTCGCGGTTTTGGGACCGTATGTATAGAATACGTAGGCACAGTGAAATTTATTTTCTAGTTTTTCTAAAAAATGTGCATTATTTGCCGAGTTTGGTTTCGATTTATCGTAGTTATAGAAATTTAAGTGCAAGTTTCTGCTTGTACCTAGGGATTCTGATAGTTCAACCGTATAGTACGATAAAAAATTCCCCCTTTGGAGAGATAATGAGTGACCAGATACTTCGGTGAACACATTGACCAATATTGGATCCTTCTTTTTTTAACCAATATTTATGTGTAAACAGTTCTGACATTGCCTAATAGGTGAGTTGTAGCTTTCAACATGACATCTTGCTCCGTAAATTGAAAGGTAATCAGGTAAATGCGAAATTACTGATTTTTCTAATCACAGGACTACGGTTTACACATAATCTGTTAGTAATAAATCGCGATGCCAGTAACTTTGTCCTAATATATAAGGGAAATTCCCTAGCCTCTACTAGCAAAGCATTAATGGGTGACGAGGTGAGAGCCCCCAGGGCGGACCTCAACGCTTTATACTGGATTTTATCCAACTTTTTTAAATGGGTTGGGGCGGCATCGCCGTAAAGGAAACATCTACAATCAATTCTAGAGAGGATAAGTTGCTTGTAAATTGGTAGGAATGTCGTAGTATCAGCTCCATAATGCAAGTGGTTAATCATTCGCAATATATTCAAGCACTGCTCGCATTTTTTATTGACATAATTGATTTGATCCTTCCATAGGAGCTTCGAATCGAGCCAAACACCCAATGTCTTCACCGAAGGCACAACTTGAAAGCAATAAGGTCCCAGTGTCCATGGTGTGAAAATAGTTACGCTACTTTTACTCTCTGATACAGTTAAAGCCAGGTCAGTACACCATTCACTGAATTTTACCTTGGCTGAATGTAGAATTTCCTTGGCATCAAGCAGACTTTTCGCTTGGCTGTATATTAGTATGTCACCAGCGAACTGTGATTTTCCAACTGGTGAATCAACTAACTCTGACAAATTTGCGGTGTACAGCGTCCCTTGCGGGAGCCCAACGTGTGTTTGACGGCCTTGATATAGAACACCATTGCATCGGGCATATAGTATCCGTTTATAAAACAGGCTATAAATTTGTTTGATAAATCTGGACGGCAGCCCCATAGCTATCAGTTTATTCACTAAAATTGGTATGCTCACATTATTATAAGCGTTTGGTAAGTCTAAGTTGGCAGCCATAAGGAATTTTCAATCTGTAAAATTTGTTGGACATCCACTGTGAAGTATGTAAGAGCATCCATTGTATTGTAGCCTCTCCTGAATCCGATTTATTAGTAGTTAATTCAGATTTATTATAATTTATTTTTCCAGTATTCTGTTTGTTTGTCGCCACTGAAGGGATTTTGTTTTGCTTGGATTTTAGTTATCTCAGGAAAATCTTCCTCCAAGGTTAAAACTTAGAACCTATTTTTTTGTAATTGTCGAATAGGATAAATTTTTGTGATTCGTTTAACTTCACTCTCAATCGACATTCTCTATGGGTTGATTCATGTTCTCCATTGCAATTAACGCATGATGGCAGAATCGCATCAACTACAGTACAATCATTTATATGATTCCGCAGTGTTCACATCTTGTGTAAATTCGGCACTAATTTTCAGCATGTTTAAACCGGAAACAGTTTTTACATTGCCTAATAGGTGGGTTGTAGCGATCAACGCGACATATTGCTCCGTAAATTGATACGTAATCAGGTAAATTTTGGCTGTCAACAGAAACTATACAACCGGAATATTTACATTTGCTACTCTTTCTCTGGATATTATTTTTCTAGTGAGTCGCCCCACACTTACAGGTCTGATAGGAGAGACCATTTCTGCTTATATTTCTTTTTCATCTAACTCTATGTCTATATCACGGATAACCCCGTTGGAATAAATTCCGAAGTTTGGTTTATATGCGGTCATCTCTCTTTGTTTGAAAATATCTAACGATAATAATTCGTTTACAACTTGGCATTTTCGGTAGTGATTTTGATGCGATTCTATCCAGCGATAGCTAAGTCAGTGGCATCACTTTTAAAAGCAGATGCTGAATTAAACAACCACTTACCAAAAGACATTCTGTGAACTTTTCCCAGATTACCTCTGTTACCATCCACATTGATCACAAACCGACCTTTATCCGAGTTTCGATATCTACTGTTAGTAGCCAATTTGACGTAGTCCATACTCTGTGTTAATAGACCCTGGTTAGATTTACTGTTAGTAGTTTTTTTCTCAAAAACACAAATTTACTTTTTATTGCATCTAGGGTATCATGTTGAGGCGCTTATTACCTCTTGCCGTGTTATTTTGGTTTGCATTTACAAAATTACTATCTGCGTTACTTGATACCGTAACCATTTTCATGTTAGTGTTTCCAGAATCATAATTGATGTTAGTAAGGTTAGGGGCTGCTTTACTAGTACCATGATAACTTAAATTTGACTCATCCATGATGAACTTCCGGAGGCCTAGGTCCTCCGCTGTCAGTAGACATCGATGCGGAGTCGTTTAATTATTCCTTTAGAACTTCACGTTACTAAATTTGCTGACAAATTTCAAATTCGGAGAGAAAGTAGAGAGAGAAAAAAAGGGGGGGGAATCAATAACTAATAATAAAATAAAAATTTTTTAAAATTAATCTACAGCAAAGAATTAAAATTAAAATTATTTTAAAGAAAAAACAACGTTATAACAGCAGCACTGAGAGGTTCACAGTTATAAGAGGTGTTGATCTGTGGTCATTTGCGCCTTCTCAGTGCACTGCCGGCCTGCATTTACAAAATTACTATCTGCGTTACTTGATACCGTAACCATTTTCATGTTAGTGTTTCCAGAATCATAATTGATGTTAGTAAGGTTAGGGGCTGCTTTACTAGTACCATGATAACTTAAATTTGACTCATCCATGATGAACTTCCGGAGGCCTAGGTCCTCCGCTGTCAGTAGACATCGATGCGGAGTCGTTTAATTATTCCTTTAGAACTTCACGTTACTAAATTTGCTGACAAATTTCAAATTCGGAGAGAAAGTAGAGAGAGAAAAAAAGGGGGGGGAATCAATAACTAATAATAAAATAAAAATTTTTTAAAATTAATCTACAGCAAAGAATTAAAATTAAAATTATTTTAAAGAAAAAACAACGTTATAACAGCAGCACTGAGAGGTTCACAGTTATAAGAGGTGTTGATCTGTGGTCATTTGCGCCTTCTCAGTGCACTGCCGGCCTCCGGACAGTGTTCTCTCGTTACAGACAACACTGTCCATCACCGGACAGTGAGCTGTAGAGGCTCCTAGGAAGAGAAAATCTAAGGGTAGCACGCCTGGATTCGAACCCGTGATCTCCGCGTTGCTAGTCCAGCGCGCTACCACTGAGCTAATCCCTTCCCTCCCTTCCCTTATTATTATTATTATTATTATTCGAGGGAGGGGAGAGCTAAACCCTGCGCTATCCAAAGCCTCCATAGGCCCATATAGCTGCCTCAAAAGAATAACAACTACCGCGTCTGAAACAAAAGTCCGGGCGCGGGTTTCACCCAACTAAGTTTTACCACAGTCCGAACAAGTCGGACCATAACCTTGAAAGGATATAGTCTAAGCCCTTCCACCGACTCCTGTTGCGACCAAAGGTCCTGAACCTAACTTCCACCCAGCCCAAACAATCCGTCATGAGATGTATGGTTGTTTCCTCCTTCGTCTCACAAACACTACAAAGGGGTTCGGTATGAGCCCCATTGTATAGAGATGTCTGCTTAAGCCGCAATGCCCAGTGATGAAAGCAGCCAGATGCCAGAGGGACGCCCGTGAAATACAACACTCCCCTCACTAAAATCCCTGCCCGAAAATTCGGTTACGATCGTAATACTTGCTTCTTACACTAGTAAGAGAAAGTAAAAAGTTACTCTTGCGTTCTAGAAATTTATGTCAATAAATATGTATGCCTAAAACACCTTCATTCAAACTTAATGCTAAAGCCAACTAACGTTTAGTAAAAATTCCTAATTTGTAGAAAACATTTATCAATTATTAGGATTTGAATATTATGTGATGCTGGATATTTATCAAACCAACCTGAGTTTACAGTTTTTGCACCGTTTTTGGTTAACCAAAGCCACAACTCCGGTCAACCTAGAGAATTTTAGAAATCTAATAATTTGGAATAAGAGAAAGTCAAGCGTGTATTTCACACCAGATTGTTTTTACTTTCTCTGTTTCTATAGGTTTTTCTAACTTGCTTCTACCTGGTCAGAAAAAAAAGTGAATAAAACTATATGGAATCGACCGACCAAAGTTGGAAAAATATTCTCTTCAAGATTATTTTGCTATTAGGCCCTAGAACACATCTAAAAGTTGTTCAACCAAAATAACATCAGCTAAGAACTTTACTAAAGAAAATGTTTGGCGCTAAGAATGTCAAGTTAATATATTGTTGAATGTGTTGAAAAGCTTTAAGAAACTCTGTGATTTGTTAGTGTACGTAACTTGAACAAGGGTTTAGTAAACATTGAATAAAGAAATCGAATCTAAAGCGAAACAAAAAATCTGGTGTAAAACGCCCGTACGACTTACTTTTATTGCAATTATTGCTATATTAATTGATAGATTTACTTTATACTTGGAATTTTTACTATTAATAACATATTTATAGTTTCACGACTCTGAACGACTTTAAAGGGAATTATCGGTGGAGAAGGAAGAGTATACGTGGGAGTGTGGTGTTATGGAATGGTTGGCTGATGAGTCCGATATGGATGGTTAGCGCTCTTGTTGGTTCTAATAATCGATAGCTAGTTTGATAGATTGATGAAAAAATCTGTAGAAGGGCTTTTAACAGAGAGCGGAACGAAGACAGTTAATTATAGTTGATAAACCTTAACTCTTTTATATACCTCCATAATATTTAGTAAACTCTACGTAAAGCCCTTCAAACTGCCGGACTTTTATAAGATTTTTTTGGGGAGGAACTTGACGATTGTTGCCCATCGTTCGTTGAACGCCGTGGAAATGACAGAAGAATGACAAGAATTTGTTGGAGGCTAGCGTGACATCGTCAGCATGAAGTCTCCAGTACTTGTTTCCGCTGTGCTGGATTTCCTCTATAGAAGATTGTTTATTCTATTACATAAGTAACGTTACAAACATAGATACTGGGGATACAGTATAGTTTACATATTGGTTCCTAGTATTTAGACTTGAAAGTAACTATTCGCCACGAATAAATCCTAACAAAACTTGGACACTTGGGAGTTAAGGAAAACCTCATAGATCCCCCTAATATCGATTTTTCCAACAAAAAAAAAGTTACAAATAACAATATGTGATGTATGTGTGATTATCATTAAAGAAATTTGTTGTAGTTTTTATCGAGAAAATTCCGGAAAATTGAAAACCCCATTCAGTAAAGTTGTATCAGAGCAGTTACTCGTAATTGACGTTAAATATTATATATTTGGTGAAAAATTGTATTGAAATGGCACTTTAGAAGAAAACTAGAAAAAAAAGTCTAATAAACATGATAGGCCTAGTCAATATGCAAAGTTTGGGGCGTATATGCCGTTTTTTAACTTCGGAAAATTTGCAAAAGGCTGAAAAAAATACTTCCGATCGATGGATTTTTACCAAAAGAAATTGTTTTATGCTTCCGTGGCGATTTTGTTGCCCAACTTGAATATTTCACGTGAGCACTCAACGAGTTTTCATTTCAATATCTCCACGTGAGTTTCAGAGGCTTCTCAGGTAGTGTTCTCTCGTTATGATTGTTAGGAAGAGAAAGTTTAAGGGCAGCACTGCCAGAGACCAGCGCGGTGCCACCGAGTTAACTCCGTTCCTAAACATATCAGATATTTTGTTCTCACACGTGCTGTACTGGATGTTTTCGGAAGTGGCCAGAAGATAAATACTTGTGTTGAGTAACGTTTATACTTACTGAACACTGTATTGACTGCGAATAATTAACACTGCAAGGAGTTTAAACTGTAATATTTTACAATGAGAATATGAGAGAGTGACAAAGTGACTAGCAGAGTGACGCGGTATAAGAACAAAGTACAATGAACGTTGACGGTTGACGGTGACTCAACTGATGATCGAGTGAGTTGAACAGGCACACCTTTTTATACAGGTCCCTTACTCTCTTTAACTTTTCCTTCCAGTTCCTTAGTTTGCTCCCTCTATAAGCTTGAGGGAGAACTACAGTGAACTTGAGGTGGAGAGTGATTAGTTCACGATTCGGTCATGATTCGATGCATTAAACACATAAATAAAAAATTCACACAAACTAAAAAAATTGTAATTAGACTTGATTTGAACTTATTATTGACAAGAAGCAATAGTTACATATTTATTGTACTACAGTATTGTCCTCAATACTACAAGTACTTTATTGTACTACAATATTTCAAGTGCTTTCTTTATTTCAAGTATTGTCCTCAGTAAATATACTTCCGGTGAAAAGTCAATAACGTAAACATTGACACGATCGCCATTACTGCTCGTACAGCTAAAAGAGAAAGCAAGAAATAAACAGTATAGATCATCACCTAGAGATTATTATTTAGTTTGCAGTTAGTAACTGTAACATTTCAGCAGAGGGAGCCTGGCGATTCGAGAAGTTGGTACGGAATGGCTCGTGGTGGCACCACACTCACCATCAAGGTCATACAGCAAGATCACCCTGCCCTATTCCTCGTCACTATAAACAACCATTGGTTACAAGACTGCCCAGTTCCCTATCCCCACCTTAACAACCTTGCTGATTTATTAACTTTTTTTAGTTCGTTTATAGTTCCGTTAGTGTGTTCATAACTCGCTTTAACTCCAAAACTCACTATCCGTGCCCATTGTCTAACTCATTCCAGCCCCCTCTTTATGTTTCTATAACAGAAAAAAATTAAAGAAATGTACTCTTATCATGCGATCCAATATTATTTATGGTGCCTAACATTTATATATCAGCTGATTAATTAAGGATTTTTTTAAATCTGATCGGCTGCTAATTTATTGCTTTTAAAATTAATAATACAGTGCTGTTACAGTGTATTATTGTTATCGTTCCTTATTACTATAAAAGAGGAAGTACTAAATGTTCGAAATGCGTTCTAACAAAACAAAAAACATATTTTAATAAAAATGTTATATAGAAAATAGTCGGCAGGTGTCTGTGTGTGTCTGTGAGTGAGTGTGTGTGTGTGTGTGTGTGTGTGTGTGTGTGTGTGTGTGTATTACCTGAGGTGAATAATTATAAAATTTAAATAAGGATCTGGTAAAAATCTGATAACGAAGTTGCGTCATTACTAATGGTGGTTTGTTCAGGGTAGCCACATACGTAATACTGGAAGACATTACAGATTCCTATAGTTTCTCGTACAAGAAAAAGTATAGCGATGGAGTCTAATTTTCGAAATTACCTTTTCACCGGAATATATGTTGTGAGGTCTGTTGAGTATAGCATAATGCTTTTAGCTATTGGTGTGTATCCGTTGAGTTAACACCATATAAAAAAAAAAAAAACTCGTAGAAGCTCAAATTTGATATTTCGTTTAGGTAGTATTACGGCATCAGACCGAAGGTTTCCAGTAAAATCCATCAACCGGAAGTGGAAGTTAATTGAATTTTGTTCTCGTCATTCTCGATTTTCTGGAAAAACAGCTCCTTCATATTTGGTGTGCACTGTCTACCCACACACACTTTAATAGCGCTGCCACTTTTATTTGGAAATATCCCAGGAAATTGATTTTTTAGGGGTTGGTGGGGGAACAGTAAAGTAAAGCTTCCTTATAAAGTTTCTTTAATAATTAGAGAGACTCCTAGAACCCAAATATGTTTCTAACACCTATATAACATTAATACATTTGTAGCATTGATAGATTTCCAAATTTGGAAACAATCAGTCATGTGGAAGTGGGAGTGGGACTTTATAGGGTTTTGAGTTTTAGGGATTTTCTGGATTTCTGGATTTCTGGATTTCTCTGAATGCGCCATCTCACACATACAAACTCTACACTTTTATTTGAAACATTTTCCCCAAAAATATTAATTTTGCATAATTGTCGGAATTTATGGCGTCAAATTTGAAAAGGTTTACTCTCGGTTTAATGTTTCTGGTGCGCCCTACCGGCCCTGGATATAAACACTCTCTACCTGCTAAGGTACTTATCCTTCCCCACCGCCTCTGTATTTATGTTATGATAAATATGTAAAATTCCAAGTTTAATGACAATTTGCCATTGTGTGTAATTGTACTAACAGGAGTAATAGAAAGCCCGTGTGAAGGTTTCACACCATGTTTTTTCCACTCCATGGTAGTCTGCAACAATTTATGGTTGTTTGCCGGTTTTGATGGTATTCGCCCATATACTGGAAGCCCTGATGTCCTTGCGTTCTATGGAGATAACCAGAAAATGCGGTGATCACCAAGGAAATCGGAAGCGAAACGTCAAGTTTCCAAAATGATATTTTTGTATGGAAACACCAGGGAAAGTTTCGATCAAAAACCACGTTATCACTTTAGAAATCTGTGAAATAAATTTATATATATATTTTTGTTATTATCTGAGTAGAGGGACCCAAGTCTTCCGCTAACCAAAGCCGCTCTACGCCTTTGTAGCTATCCCAAAAGTTCCTAGCCTTCTCCGAGCTCGGCCGTCCTCAGGGCAGTGCCATTGATATCGTTACAAATAACAGAACCTATCACCGGACTGGTGACCTGTAGAGTGAGAGACTCCTAGGTCGAGAAATCTAAGGATAGCGTCGCTGGAATTCGAAACCCGATACGACTGAATCTAGCTTGTTACCACTAAGCTAATCCCGTCCCAAAATTGCAAAATTGTTATTATCCCCTCGACTTGTTCCAACAGTTGACTACGACCAATGTGCACGGTGCAGAATCATATTGACAATCACATGTTATCGGCACAGTTGATTTTGAGGATGGCCGAAGATTTTTATCAGTTCAAAAAAGTTCAAAAGTCATCTCATCACAGCTATCTCAATTGTTGATTTTACCTATTTTTTTACTTTCTCTTATTTTGTTTAATCTCCAGATCAATAATATTCCCCACCCTTTGTATCAGGTGACACGTTATTACGTTATTATTTATTTATTTATTTCAAAATATGACTTTTTCTTATAGCACTGTTACATTTCACTTCTCTGTTCAACAATTCATTCCCGAGAACAGCTGACATAACTCAAGATGATATCTTACAGCGTGCTCCCCTCTCCCTACTATCACCACTAACAATGGACCGCTTTCTAGTAGAGTCTTTCCCTTCTACGTTACCGCCTTGTTAAATTGTCACATCCAGAACCATTCGTCACGATTACGGTAAAAAAAACAAATAAATAAATAAGTTTGACATAAGAGAAAGAAAAATACGTAATTGTTATGACATTATACTTGTCGAATATGACGTCATCGTTTGTTTCATAAATTAATTTTGTTCTGGAAAATTATGTGGAATTAGGTTTGAGAGTAGAGTTCTTTTTATTTCTTATTTTCAAGTAATGCGTTAGTGTCAAATTGACAGAAAAATTTTCCAGAAATACTCGTTTTGAGGTCCCCTGAGTCCAAAAAAAATGATTATTAGAAAATGGCGTATGTGCGTGTATATCTACATATATGTGTGTATGCTACATCATAGCTCAAAAACGAAAATTTGCTGCAAGTTCAAACTTGATATTCTAAATATTAATTAGAATTAAATATATTGTTGAAATTTCGAGTTTGAAGAAAATCGGTTGACCAGTAGTGAGTCTCTATTTGCTGAACAGTTTTTTCATTTTTCTGCGTTTTTTTCACCATAAAAAACACCGATGGATTTCTTTAAATTTGGTTTGCTAACTGTGAATACAGAGAGCTCTATCACTTTCGTTGAAACTTTGTTCGGAGAAAGTTCATTGAAAGAAGTTTAGGGTGAGTTTCCTCAAAAAAAGTCATTTTTTTTTAGTTCAGATTCTCCACTTGATATAAAATTGTAGACACTGTAAACATTTTTAGTAAAAATGATAAGTTTGGAGACAATTTGTCACTTTCATCTGTGTGTAAACAAATTGCAGTAAGTGAAAGCGGTGTTTAAACAGCAATATTTCGCAATATTATAGCGGCAGTCCTTGCCGGCTCTGCAACTAACTTTTATATTTCAAAAAAATTACCACCACTTATTTTGCTGTCTCACTCTATCTCTCTCTGATTACAATATTTTAATATTCAGCAGCACTCATCCCTGGAAGTAGTGGGGGTATAAAACAGATTGTTTTTTAAGTTTTCCAATTTATTGAATCTACATATATTGAATAATACTCTTGTCTGAAGTTTTTTATTTATTTTTTTGGTGGAGAGAGGATTATATTGTCTTATCACCACCCCCCTTTGTACATAGGGAGTGCAGAGAAACACGGTGTGTAAGAGAGAAATGCGAAAATAAGTGAGTGCGACATGGATCAAGTTGGAAGAGTACGAGTGAGAGGGAGAGGGTGAGTAGACTATGTTAAAGGGAGGGGCGTTCTTGTCGCTTTACAAGATCTAGGAGTTTGAGAACCAGGAGAATGAGTGTGGAGTCTTGGTGAGTGTATATGGGTATGTCATACTGTCTTGTTACAAGGCCGGGCGGATGGGCATGTCTTCTCATAGTATCCGGACAAATTAAATTTCTCTCGTCGGTATGTTGCAGAGGAGAGGCTCATGTGTACTATTACTCCCCTGTCTCCGCACTATGATCTCTATAGTCCCTGGTTCTCTCCTTTAAAACTCTCTTAAACTTAAGACAGACAGTCACTCTCCTTTACTTTCTCTAAGCTCACTTTCTACTTACAAGGACTTTTTTCTCTCTCCAATAAAGAATTTTCTAAAAAAAAAGAAAAGTGATATATGATAAAGTTTAACTTTCCCTTAATTAATTTTGTTTTTGTGTGCGGGTGTTTGTGTGTCGAAGAAAAGAAATTATAGTTTCCGTGACTGCTTTAGGAAGAAGTGACACAATCATATAAGTTTTTCGAAATATTTTCATCCCGAAATGTTGTTTAGAGGTTTCGTTATACGGTTAGATGGTTTTATGGTTGTATGTGCAGGTGATACCTAAATCGGTTCAGATAATAACTTTGTTTTCAAATTCATGCGTACATACAAAAGTACACGTAAAATACATACCGTTCTCAAAGGATAATTTCGTATTCTCACGATGTTAAAATATGTATATCAATTACTGAAAATCTACTATAATCGGAATATTTCTACCTCTCCATAGTCTCTTAGAATAGCACCAGTCTATGCTCTAATCGACACCACATAGTATTTATATACCAAATTCTTTTGTATTATTTTGAATAGTTCCGGCATGAGAGAGGTGATTGAAATATTCTGTTTCTCATAATTCCCAGAGCCTGATAAAACTGAAAATTCTCCGGGAAAAGATTTCGTATAAATTGTGCTACACCTTACTGTGAAGTAGTAAACGTATAAAAAATTTTATTTCCATTGTGTTACAGAATATCAACTTTAAAGTTGTCTTTAAGAAGTCTTTTTCTGAACTTATCAGAAACCCTCCAAATTGCCCACGGAGGACTCTACATGATTTGAAATTTACATCTGTAAACATTTAAAATAAGTAACGTAAGAAAGTTGCAAGGAGTATTTTGGTGTGATAGACTTAAATAGTAATCAATCATAAAAGAAGTCAGAAGCCTTTGGCGCTTTCAGCTTCATCGGAGGTTTCAAGGAAGACTGGAACTAAAGGATTTGAATGGGGTTTTAGTTTAATGTGGAAATAGTTGTAAATAATTTTAGACTGTGCAAATATTGAGGTTGGACATCTAGATAGGACAGTTAGATTATACGGTGGCAAATTTTGGATTGATTCATATTAGAATGCTTACCGTACAGTTCTGGTAGGAAGGACTTTAGTGGTTGAAGTAAGGCGTGATGCAGCAGTTGTTTGTAGGACAGTGATAATTCAAACCATTTGCCACCTTAGGAAATGTGTTTTTTCAGCCTAACTGTGTTTATGGCTTTTTTGAAGGTTAAAGGATATAACTTAAGATTAGCTGGATAGCATAATGAATTAAGGATGTTCCACTGAGGTTAATGAAAAGAGGTTGATTGGAAGAGAGAAACTATCCTAACAAACATCTGTTTTTCTTTTGTTTTTTAATCCAATACAATTATAAATTCATGTACCTTATACTGTAATGAACCTTCAAGACTTCTCCTTTTAAATCGTCAGGAATACCCGTAAATACCAACTCTTTCTTCATTTAGCTAGGGATGGAGAAAGGCAGGAGTCTTAACTTCCTCATGTTTATTATCCAGCCCTTATTATGCCGCTGACCAGACCTGTTTCAGCAAACAGCATGATGTGGAGCCTCGAAAGTGACGTCTTTGTCCAAAAATTATGATTTGATTTAATAAAAAGTGTGTTAGAACCATATTATATATATGAAGAAGAGATTTATTAAATCATTATTTATCAAATAATATAGTTTTTCACATATCCAGATCCAGATTTCCTTTATTTTCCACTTTAATTGTCTGGGCCGGAAGGATCTACAATTGGCTAAGGGATAATGGATATAAAAAAACTTTTATGGCAAGAAAAACAGTATCTAATGATAACTAGCCAGTTATTCATGCAGTTTTCCAAAAATTCTCTGGATCTACGTGAAAAGCGTCGTAGGTTTTTTTTTAGCAAAATGTTTGCTACACTATTTATATGTAATTGGAAAAACGGAAGTAAATGCGAGACAGCATAAAACAAATGCCTATATATATGTATTCCTATTTAAAGACAAATAGCCACTTCTTACCGAAACTGATGTCAAATACATGTATAGGGAAATACCATTCCCTTGGAAGGAGTTGGGCTACGTAGTTGGACCATATTTGTATGTGTATAGACATGTATGTATGTGTGTATTATGTTGAGGAATGGTGGAGCCAAAGATGTTCTTCTTTATCTTTTTCTTCCGATATGCTATTGGCTGTTGGGACAAGCAGTAAAAAGTAAACGATCGCAACATTTACAAATGAGTTTTCTTGTTGTTATTCCAACCTGATTGTTGATTACTTGGAATCCTGAACATTTTCATATAAGAAAGAGGTAATGACGTAGGCTAGTCATAGGAATGTGAATTTGTGTGTGTATTTGTGAGACACTTGAGAGACACAAGATATACATCCAACAGAGCATTTCAACGATGTAACTTTTACATATTCTTTTTCTTTTTATAGTAAGAGGAAGTACTGCGATCGTGCCAATTTTCGAAAATGAGTTTTCATCTTAAATACATGTTTTACATTTTTCTAAACACGAGAAAGAGAAAGTAAAAAATGTTTTTAGCGAATTGTGTTTGTGTGTGTTATCAGACTATCTCAAAAATGAAAAGTCGCAGGGAGCTCAAACTTGGCCGTTCAGAGAGATTAAGAACACTTAATAGAGTGCAAGATCGGCCTAGTAATAATAATAAGAAGGACAGCGTGTTGATAAGGCAATGAGAGCACCGTGTTGACAAGGCCTTCTCAAGATCCCCCGCCAGACACGTCCACAACTTGATAAGACCCTTATCAACAAACAACACATTCATTCAGTTAAACCGGTGTTGTTTGCTTTCTACTGTAGGTCAGTGTTATTTGCTGCTGGTTTGTTTACTAAACAAAATTGTTATCATTCCAGCCACAATAAATTCGACCTTCACCCTGTTATCAGCTGATTACTATATTATTTCATTATTAACATAAATATTGATAAAATTATCTTATCGTTTTAAAAATAGAAACAGCTGTAAACTACATGAGTCAATGTTCTACTAGTTTATCAGCTGTTTTATATCCTTTATTTAAGATTATTTTTAGGCGCCAGATCTAAAAAATAGAGTTTTCACTGGAAATACATCTCTTGGGATTCTCTAAGTTCGAAAAATGAAATTTAGTGAATGATCTGTATGTGGGTGTAGGCGTGTGTTAAACAGAATATCTCAAAAATGAAAAGTCGCTGGAAGCTCAAACTTGGTATTCCGTTGAGGTTACCACCGCAACAGACATGAAGATTTTGAGCGAAATACATCAACCGGAAATTAGACGAATGAATGGTTTTTCTTTCAGTTTTTCTTGATTTTTTGGAAAACGGCTCCAACAATTTTGTTTAAACTTGGTATACAATCTACACACATAAATACCTATCCCGGGAAAATTGATTTTTGGGGGTTCTGGGGGAGCAGTTATGCTTTCCTTTAAAGTACCACTTCTGTATAATATATGGCTTTACCACCTAATTAATCAATGCACATTAGAAGCATTGATAGAATTCCAAATTTGAAGAAAATCGGCATTTTGCAGGATATGTTTTGAGTTTTTTGGAATTTTATCGAAAACAGTTACACCGATTTTCTTTAAAGGTGGAACGCTTGCTGCATGGACAGAAACCTTTCACTTTTATTTGTAACATTTCTTGAAAAAATTATTTTTCGAGGGATATTGAGGAATCTGAGGAATTCTAAGGAATTCTTTGTTGATTATTGTCTCTCTACAATGTAATCATAATTCTCTATTTGCCTCTGTTGGCACTTTGGCACTTATCTCCCCCCCCCCCCGTCATCTCTATATTATATATTAGGACAAACGAGCAAAAGTTGAAATTTAAAGAAAATTTGCCATTTTATATACAGGGTGACCAGAGTTATATGCTCCACCCACTTTTTTTTTAAACGGCGGGAAATTTCGAAAAAATAGAAAACACGTATTTAATCATTTTTAGTCTAGTTTATTTTCAGTGATTGAACCATTTTTTTATACCCCAATATCCCGAGATACAGCATCCAACTTTTTTTTTTCAAATGGAACATTATATTTTTTTTGCATATTTTTATAGTAATTGAGCCTCTAAAAAAAAAAAAAAAAAAATTTAAAATCGGTTAGGTTTTTCAAAAGTTATGGTAATTTAAAATATGAAAAACAAATTTCAGTTTAATGTCAAAATTACCTTATTTTTTCTTTAAAGAAGCTCTTCAAACTGGGCACCATCAACGGATAGGCAAGCCAGAGCTCTGGACTCCCACGCTCTGTTTGTAGCAGCACTTAGGTGGCAAAGTCAACATCTAGGCAGGCTAGAGTTATTCGACGTTCCATATCTTCGACTGAAGCCACGGGATTAAGGTTACTGTACACTTTATTTTTTAGATATCCCCACAAAAAATAGTCCATTGGGGTTAAGTCCGGAGGTCGAGGTGGCCATTGGATCGGACCATGAGTTCCTAACCACTTTTCGTGGAAATTTCTGTCCAGGTAACGTCGAACAACTCTCGCATTATGTGCCGGGCAACCATCTTGTTGAAAATACATATCTAACCGACGTTTTAGAGGAACATCTTCAAGCAAAACTGGCAAAATGTCTCTTAAAAAAGTTAGATACCTTTCACCAGTTAAGTTCCCTCTGTAGAAGTATGGGCCGATTAGTTGGTTTCCTCAACTCCACACCAAACATTTGTAGAAAAAACAACCTAATGGCGTGTGGCGAAGGTAACTTGTGGATTTTCTTCTGCCCATATTCTAAAGTTCCAACGATTAAGAAGGCCATTGTTGGTAAACTTTGATTCATCAGTCCATAAAATTGTGCATTTTTTGTGGGGATATCTAAAAAATAAAGTGTACAGTAACCTTAATCCCATGACTTCAGTCGAAGATATGGAACGTCGAATAACTCTAGCCTGCCTAGATGTTGACTTTGCCACCTAAGTGCTGCTACAAACAGAGCGTGGGAGTCCAGAGCTTTGGCTTGCCTATCCGTTGAATGGTGCCCAGTTTGAAGAGCTTCTTAAAGAAAAAATAAGGTAATTTTGACATTAAACTGAAATTTGTTTTTCATATTTTAAATTACCATAACTTTTGAAAAACCTAACCGATTTTAATTTTTTTTTTTTTTTTTTTTAGAGGCTCAATTACTATAAAAATATGCAAAAAAAAATATAATGTTCCATTTGAAAAAAAAAAGTTGGATGCTGTATCTCGGGATATTGGGGTATAAAAAAATGGTTCAATCACTGAAAATAAACTAGACTAAAAATGATTAAATACGTGTTTTCTATTTTTTCGAAATTTCCCGCCGTTTAAAAAAAAAGTGGGTGGAGCATATAACTCTGGTCACCCTATATAACTGTATTAAGATGAGTAGAGAATGTCGTGTGACTCTTTCACACCAGATATTTTCTTTATTATTGTTATATTTTGTTCGCATTCACACGTATCTTACCCAGAATACAGACGATTAGGAAAAACCTTTACATAATCCTAAAAAAAAAAAGTATTTCCGGTGTAAACTCAGTTACAAACATATGACGCAATTGCAAAACTTTCTCTTCCTAGGTAGAAGGACATAGTAAAAGTACGAGTATATATTTATGAGTAAAGATATAATAGAATGATTTGAAGATATAAATCACATGTTGGTACAGTACAGTTGGTGACTGCACAGATATATAGTGGCCACACCACACTACAAACAGACATTCATTCTCAACTTCAGTGACGTATCTATAGTACTCCCAGGTGGGTCTCTACAACAACTCACTCATTCTATCCGACCAATATCCCCAAGCTGACCATACTCCCATTCATATTGCCTGGAATGTTTCCAAATAAAACAACCAAAAATTCTCATGCACCATGACTTCCGGTTTTTTCTTTCTTTCTTTTATTGTTGTAACAGGAAGTATTATGATTAAAGTTTCACGGTTTTAAAAACCCGGTATTTTTACTAAAATATATTAAATTCAAAAACCTATTTAAAATAGTTATTAAAGTACAAAAATGTTTTTTAAAAATGAAATCTTATTTTGTAATATGCCTCACATAACCTTTAGTTTGTGGAAGTACGTAAAAACGTAAAAAATGTACGAAGGATCGATTATGTTTCAACCAAACCTACTTTTGAGATTAAAACATTCAATACCCCACATTCGTACTTTATCAGAGTGCTGCCAGACACAGTTCAAAAACTGTTTTCTGTTGTTAGATTTGATCGATCTATGTAACCACTTTTTTTTAAAAGGTTTTCAATATAAAAAAATTGATACGATTACAATACTTCCTCTTACTAGGAGTAAGAGAAAATAAAGAAGTAATTTTCGTCAGCCAATAATTAATAAATGCAAAAGAAAGGTAGAAGGTTGTAGTTACAATTTTAAAGACACTAAAATAAACCCACGTAAAATTTTTACTTTCTCTTCTATGATTTAATTAGGGGAAGGGATTAGCTCAGTGGTAGCGCAATGGACTAGAAACGCGGAGATCACGGGTTCGAATCCAGCCGTGCTACCAGAAATGAATGTAGCACCAGAAATAAACGATGTTAACCATATAATTTGCCCAACATGACCTGATAATGCTGTCTAGTCTCTTTCGTTCAATATATTAATCATGTCCGTGGGTGTTCAGTGTGAGCAATCCAAAATATTTCCCCCTTATGCTTGCTACTATTGCACAGCGTCCTAGAAAGTGATTTACGTCTTCATTTTCTTTCTAGTTACATAACGAGCAGGTATCAAATTAGGAATTTATGATACATAATTTAGGCTGAGCAATTCTTTCCTAATTTTTAAAATTCTGCAAATATTATCCCCAACTGTTGTAAATAATAATTGGCTAAACTCCAAATCTAACAACTTACATTTACACTTATTCGTCCAAAGAGAATAATTCATCAAATTAGTTCAGCAGAATTAGAGCGGATTTAGACCGACAAAGAAGCTACATATTGAAGTTAAAATTGAAGTACGACTCGGTAAATTTAATGACACAAAATAGAATTACACTCCTTTTGAGTGCCAGATATATTGACTTAGTAGGTAATGAGATTACCGACGCTCTGGCAAAGAAATGGCGAAATAACTTTCTTCAAGGGGCCGGAACCCTTTGGTCGGATAAGCGACCGGTTGTCGAAGAAGTGCTTAATAAGAAATGAAGTGGAAGTGAAGAGATGATCAATGCCTCTGAGAACCCCCCCCCCCAACTCGTAAGAAGGAAGACCCTTCTTTTTCAAGATTGCTGCCGAAAAGGTAGAAGAGTCGCATCAGTCTGAGCAACAATATGCTCCATACGGCTAAGACATGTTTTCCACAGGAATTGCCTCCTGAATAATTTAAAGAAGCTGTGCCCTAGAAAAGGTAGGGAGAGTACCTACAGATTCTATGGAGATCTGCAGGAGACTCAAATATAACCCCTAAAGAAATGCGGCACTATTATCTAGACCGGATATTGAAGGAAGAGCATCCTCCCTTGAAGCATCTTAGACCAAAATCCACCAACTGGAAATGCGAATTTACTGTTAGTTTTGTTTTCAGTTGTTCGCGATTTACGCATGCGCAACAAAACTTCGCATACTAACAACTGCTTACATAGTCCTAACATATTTTTTTTTGGAAAAATAGATTTTTTTATGTGGTTATTGGGGGGGGGGGGTGAGGTAACACATAATCCAAAAGGCAATTATATATTTCTTTGATGCTTAGTTTTGTTGGATTTTCTGGGTTGGGGTTGTAAAAAAAAGCCTTTAGTTTTTGCTTAAATCTTTCGGGATGTGTACCATCTTCAGTAGGGCATATGTATACTATAACTGGTGAATTTTCACATTTATAAAAACTAAAAACGATTAATTAATATTGGTCTATTAATTTAGGTGAGATACGTCACGAAATATTTATGGAAAAATCTAAAAAGTCTTTGTTTACAATCCTGGCCCAGAAAATCAGACAAAAATAAGCATCAAAAAATTACAAGGTTATAACACACTCCCAGAATAAATATCCCGGGGGGTGTGGGGAACTAGGATTCGTGATTCTGCAAAATAAAATACACCCAGTAAATGTCAAAGCACACTTAGTAAAATGTTACATATATTCTGAAAAGCATATACAGTAAATGGTTGCTATGACCAATCTGTTCGCTCAGGGAGTGACACAGATTTTCAATCGTCGCTCGTCGAGTAGAGTGGCCTGGCCCTCTTGCCTAGCGCACACTACTTATCGGTGATCGTTGTACGAACAAACGGCCTGGCTCTCCTGCCTAGCGCAGATGTCTTGAAACGGTGATCGCTGGATGAGTAAACGGCCTGGCTCTCTTGCCTAGCGCAGATGCTCTGAGAAGTTAGTTAAGGGCCTGCCTAGCTAGCGCCAAAACTATTAGAAGAGGTTCTAATCGCTGAGTACTTCTCTCTGATTATTCTGGTCGTGGATGGCCCCTTATATACGATTCTGAGGTGGTAGGGATGGTGTCCAGTAGGCGGGTCTAGCCGGTGAAAGTTCTCCCCTCTGTAGTGGAGTAGGAGAGTCCTAGTGTAGTGGGGGTGTGCCTCCCTAGTGAAAGGTCCACTTGGTGCAAACCTGGTGGCCGGGCGGAGAACTGTTGTTACAAGGTGCGTTTTTACTGAAAAGTATTTTTCAATGTTCTGCTGTTTTTCTAAAATGGCTCCAACGATTTTCTTTAAACTAAATATGTCAACTACATATATAAAGAGCTACAACTTGTATTTGAAACATTTCTATGGGTAAACTCATTTAGGAGGACTTTTGGCGGATGGGTAGGTTATGTTTGCCTCTAAAGTGCTATCTTAGCTGATTATACAATTCTATCATCTAGACAGATTTAATTATAAATAAATAGATAGCCAAAATTCCGAGTTTTATGAAAATAAGTAAATCAGAAGTGTGTTTTTAATGAACAGTTTTTTCCAATTTTTGTGATTTTCTCCATAAAAACACCGACGAATTTCATTAAATATGGTACACTAACTATAAAGTTTTTCAATTACAATTTTGTAGACTGCAGTAAGAGAAATTTGTGTGTGTGTGTGTGTTTCACTCCAGATTGGTTTTTTTTTTCTTTTAGTTACGCTGACCCACACACATGAATAGTCCCTAGGAAATATTGTTTCGAGTTCAGCGGTCTCCAAAACATATATCCCTGGTGAAAACCTAATTTCGAAAAAATGGCACGAATATGATACTGTCTTTCAATGCAGGGACTAGAGATAGTAAAGAAAAATATTATTTGATACCTCGACCCATTTTCATTCAAATATCTGCAGAAAGAAAGCGGTGGCAGTAATCGAAAGATAGTATCGTTATTAATATTCAAATGCACAGCTTGCTTGATAAGGAATATAAAAAGTAGAGGGCAAGAACTGACTAAGAGAGATAAAACTCTTACACACACACACACACACACACACACACACACACACACCACACACACAGGGCAAAAAAATAAAATTAATTAATGGTTTATATTCAAAGTATATTTTAGAAAATATTCATTTAGGTTGATTACGTGTAGCAGAAACTAAGTGAACCAACTTCTTATCATTTACTTTCTACATGGATGCCATCTTTAATTTCCTGTCCAAAGAAAATAAGTTTCAATTCAAATAAAATAAAAACATGAAACCCAAAAAAAAGAAAAAGAAAGCCAGAAGAAAATTCCATCGGTACTTAGTTAAAAGGAAAAAATTAAACAAACAAGTACTTTTCATTAATGTTAATTGAATAATATCATCTATATAATACTAGTAACATGCATGTAGCGAACAGCTGTACTAAGAATAATTAGGGATGATACTGAAAGGTAGGTATCAATGTCTCGCGCACCATTGAATGGGAATCGCCGTCAGTCGGCTTCCGCTTCTGTCGCTCTCCCAGGGATGAAATTATAAGGAAATAAGTTGGTTAAAAAATTTTCGAACAAACAAGAATTTCTACATTTACTTGCTTTCGATCAAAATAATTTATTATAAATTTAATAAAATCTTATAGAAACTATATTTTATTTTACGACATTTTCTGGTTATTAATATAGTAAAATTATAATTGTTTCTTCTACAAACTACTTCCGAAATTTCAATTCGATTTTTCTAATGTACCGAACTTTATTTAATTACTTTCGCATTTTCACTTTTTTTTAGGTGATATATTTTTTAGGTGGACAGTGAGCTGTAGGGGGCTCCTAGCAAGAAAAAATCTAATGGTAGCGCAGCTGGACTCGAACCCGGGTCCTCCGCGTGGGAGTCCATTATGCTAAACACTTAGCTATTCCCTTCCATTGTAGTAGTAATGTTTATATATTTATATGTGCAAACAATTAGTATATTTACATCTCATTTAATTCCATTAAGAAGAATTTATTTCTTGGAATATTACATTAAATATAATTAAAAGGAAAAAAGAAAGAAAAGGAAGCTATATTCTTCCGGCCGCAATGTTAGATTAATTTGTTGTGGTGGTTGGTTCCGCAGAGCTGGAAGGCATCAGAGACATTTTCCGTGATAGCCTCTTCTTTTTGTGGTCATCGACCGGTTTCGGGCGTTCGCCCATCTTCAGGATGTTTTTTTGTTAAACAGTGTACTAACATAGACTTGCACAGAGCAAATACAGTTGATACTGTTGCTCTGCGCATGTCTATGTTATTACACTGTTTAACAAAAAACATCCTGAAGATGGGCGAACGCCCGAAACCGGTCGATGACCACAAAAAGAATTAGGCTATCACGGAAAATGTCTCTGATATTTAGATTAATTTATTTATTTTTAAATATACAAATTTATTAACAAAGTAAAGGTTTTTTTTTATGAACTTGTTTGTTATTATTGGTACGAGTATAAAAAAAATATACATATCTATTTTGCAATGCTGTTATCAATTGTATAATATATACAATATAGAAAAATGGTTGTTATATAATTTATCACGATTTTAAATATAAATTGTAGGAACACAAATCCTTGACACATGTTAATAATATTAATTTTATTTGCTAATTGTTGAAAATTTAAGTATTGAAATTATTATAGGAATTTATTGTCTTAAAACTAAGAGAAGCACTCTAGTTTCATTGTTGGAGAGGATTTTGTTTTTTGATCTTTCTTCAATAATGTTTATAATTGCTATATATTTTTACTCTTCTATAATTCCTGAAGCTTAACTAGGGATTCATGTATTAGTTACACTAATTTTCACGCTAATATCTTGTAATAAGTTTATATCAATTTCCTAATTTTTGAGTAATTAATTTCATCAATTTTTTTTCTTTCCTTGACCATTAGTAAGCATAGATCTATCTATTTAAGCACAGATCTACCTAAGTAAGCATAGATCTATCTATGTAGCGTAGATCTATCTATGTAAGCGTAGATCTATCTATGTAAGCATAGATCTATCTATGTAAGCATAGAATCTATATAATAATATTTAAAGGTAAGATTGCCTCACATCCTCAATCTCCTAGTTCTCTGTTCATTAATATTACAGTCGCCTTCACCCAGTACCTTGAAGAATCGGTTTTTTATTTTCTACGTGATAATCCGGGATGTGAAGACAAGCTACTCTCAAAATCTGGAGTGGCTGTTAAGAAAGAGGCATGTGAAGGGACAATGAATCTCCTACTGTCCGAACGAGAGAAGATTTTTGCAGTGGCAAAAATTATAGTCCCTACTTGACCGTTTGGGGGCTGTTGAATCCCACGTCTCACTAGAGCGACTAGAGACACTGGAAACACAGTTTGAGGAGGTGCAAAAGAAAATAAGGAAACTTAATATTAACACCGGTGGAGCTCCTAGTGGATACAGTCCAAGGATACAGAAACCCGTGTGGCTTTCGAGGAACTAATACATAACAGTAAGGCCAAATGTAGTCCTGTTAATACTTCTAGGTCAAGAGATATCCCAGCCTCTTCTTCTCAGACCCATCCGGCGGGTAGCGATCTTCCTCGTCCAGACCTGCCAGTATTCTCCGGACAGTTGGAGGATTGGTTAGACTTATAAGACTTTATGGCAGTCTAGTTCACCGGGAAGTTTCCCTCCCTACCCTGAAGAAATTCCATTACTTGAGACGGTCTCTACAAGGGGACGCCAATTATACTGACTTATAGATGTAGAAAGATTAAAACTAGGAGGCCTGTGTTCAGCAAATTTTTTAGCGGCAGTTTGTTAGGTCACAGTTATTACTTTCTTTTATATAAATCTCAATAACTTAATTGGGGAAATGTGTTAAGAGAAATTTATTTCAATATAAATAAATAAATACTTCAAACTATGTAAATTGCAGTAAGAGAAATTTGTGTGAGTGTTTCACAACAGAGTTTTTAACATTGGAAAATGTTTATGACCGGACCCTGTTTGGTGAAAACCGAACGCGTAATGCGATATACAAAATCTTCTCACCAGAAGTAATCTTCACACCAAGAGAGGGTGGTGAGGGAAAGTGTGGGAGTTGGTGGCTTTTGGGGGTTGAAAGGGTTGTGTGAAAAGGTTGGGGGGGTGAAGGGGAGGAATTCCACCTATTCCCTTGGGGAGGTGTTTCGGAATAGAGCGCATAGTTTCAGTTACCACTTTCTGGTAATAAGGTGATTGATTATAGGGGGCTGTCTAAAAAAAAAATGAATTTTCCCAGAGAAACATTTCAAATAAAAGTTGTAGCTCTTTGTATGTGTAGTTGATATACCAAGTTTGAAGAAAATCGTCGGAGCCATTTTTGAGAAAGACGCGAAAAAGTAAAAAAATCAACAAGTACAGTGGTACTTCCGGTTGAGGAATTTTGACAGATGACCCACTGTCAGATGCCATGGTGATACCAAAACGGAATATCAAGTTTCAACTTTCTACGGCTTTTCGTTTTTGAGCTATGCTGTTCACACACCACAGACACACACAAACACACACACTCACAGACCATTTGCTAAAAACCACTTTTTTGGACTCAAGGGACCTCAAAACGGATATTTCCGGTGAAAACTAGATATCGAAAATTTGACACGATTACAATACTTCCTCTTACTAGGAGTAAGAGGAGGTAACAGTGAGAGTAATTAGAAATACATAATAAGCTGTATAAGAACTCCCGAAAATGTCCAATAATTCTTACCCATCGACTTCTTCTAACAATTAATAAATTGTATGCAGATCGAAGTAAGGCGTACAGGTTGCGCAAAAAATTGGAATAACAAAAACTAAAAAAATGAAAATAACTCAATATTCCTAGAATTCATGAAAGAGACATTTTATATGTATATTAAATCTGATCTATCTTTAACGACAACTTAATCTTAAATGAAATCTTAAAAATCCGAATTGGAAGAAAATTGACCAATTATAAGAAATTGTATGAGTTGCCCGAAGGGAACGTGTGTTTTAGTTTAGGAAATCTAAGTAGTTTGCAAGATTATTGGAGTAGAGTAACAGGTAGTTGAAACAGCTGTTACTAGTAGTTGTACTTGTCTAGATAAGTTTTGAAGTTAGCACAGCAGAGTGCTCTGCAGGCGGCCATGTTATTTTGGCAAAATTTGGGATAACCACAATATAAACTTACCCATCAGTATAATTTGATAATAAACTACTCTCATCTATCTCCCGTCTCTGTTGCACACACTATAATATTCCCGTGCGGGGGCCATCTCACTCCCTCTTCGCTGCCGTGTAATTTTACTTATTATATATTACTATTAGTGATGGCGGGCCTATTACTTAGTAATTATTAGTTTACAAGGCCCATTTACCTCAATTAATGTCACTGTAATCAACTTTATTCTATAATTTAAACATTAACATTAATTTCCGGTTTTCCACTTGTAAATTTTATTACGAGGTATTTTATTTTATTACATTGTTTTATAATATTTGATGTAATTTTTGAAGCTTGGTTTTTACCGGAAATACACATTTTAACGTATGTGCTGAATAAAATAAAAAAAAAAACACTTTTTAGTCAATGGTCGTGTGTGTGTGTGTGTGTGTGTGTGTGATATTTTGTGGACAAAAAAAAATCTGGTATGAAATACTCACACGTCTTTCTCTTACTCCAGTTAATCAAATTAATAAACTTTTATTATTAACTAAACTGTTCACCCACCTGTCATACCTGAGATTCAAAGGCATCATTTGGACCATCTCCGCAGCGAAAAGAAGAACATTTGTTGAATTTTGGATATGACGTCATACTCTACTAGGGAGAAAGACATATAGACGAACAATACCAACAACTCCAGATGAACTTGCCTTCAAGCCCTGTCCATTACACTCCTTTACAAAAATTACTTGTAATAATAATTCGTAAAAACCATATGTTTACGTAAGTGAACTTCCTTACTTCGGGAAGTTGATATTTGTATATCGTATAATAGTCATTTGTTTGGAAATGCTTTTCGTTATTCCCAAACAACAAGACTTCTTATTGGGGAGAAAAGCTATAAGGCAAAATAGGCGTCCTGAGGTTTTCAGGAGACCAGAATACTAAGTTATATAAGTAACATAATATAAGTTTTGCTTTCGTACATAATTTTTACTTACGTAAGTTATTTTTACGCATATAAGGAAATGGTATTTGGATCGCAACAGCTTGTAGTGGCGTATCCAGTCAATAGAGGTGAAGCTCATCTCTTCTAATTTTAAGTGCCACCCTTCTTTTGGTCGCACATTCACTACTATTACATAATATCTGACGGAGTAGGATTGCCTAGTTTGATGGGTCTCTTGTATACGCACATAATGGGTCATATTTTGTCAGAAGCATCTTCAAGTCACAATAATGAGTTAAAATCCCATTGCAATTTCGTTGTATAAAATTTTCCATTTTTGGTTTTCTTAAATACATAAATTCGAAATAATAAAACCCCAACCAAAACAAAGAATAAATAATGTAAAATAAATATCATTTTATAATTTGATAAAAGGAAACAAAATGAAATAGTCATAATCAATTTTATAACAGTGGGAATCACACGGGGTTTCCCCTTTGGCCATCTTTTTCCCCTTGTACGAGAGGATTTTCCTGGAATATCTTGATTCATAGAGCTATAAATGTGGGTTGAAATGTGAGTTCATCTTCTGCTTCCTTTAACTGAGTATGTTTTCTTTTTTCAGAACCCACATTTGTGCGGGCGTGACTTTGGCTAATCACTGACTTAGTTCGTGATCTGAGCGGTCCTGGCAGGTTGCCAAGTCTCAGAAAGCACGGTGAAATTAGATCTTTTGATTCAAATACTGTTTTCAAAACTGAAACTAGCTGAAATAAATGTTCTTTAACAAGTGACGGTACATCTAATTTACTTGGCCCGCTGGGTGCGACTCTAGCATAAGATATTCCTTGTGGATTGGGAATACTAGTTCCTTTTGGCCTCCGTGTAAGATAGCTTTTCCTTCACCTTTATCTCCTGATTAGCCATTAGGTCTAAAAAACTGGACAATTGCGAGAGCGAGCTGAATGGTTTTTTCACAATTTAAACAAACGATAGGCTCCTTACATGATTTTCGTTCATGAATATTTGACCGCAGACGCAGACTTGATCAAAAGGATACGACCATATTGTTGTCATCGGAAACAACGAAGAGGAGCGGGCATGTACCTTCTGACCGGAAGTGAGTAGAAAGTTAATCTAATTCTGTACGGAATTTTGGTTTATTGAACGTTTTTAATCCTAGGTTTGATAAGTCTATCTTCAATTACTCCTTGCTTTTTCAATTCGCGCGCTATATCTTCGACGGTACAATTTAGGTCCCTGCAGAAGATAACATCTTTGGAAGTGTTGGTGTCTGATGGGCACTTACTGCGATATTCAGTTTCCAATTTTCTTAATATTACATAATCCGTTAGATTGCGGCGCTGAAACAGTTTCAATCAATAGCAAACCATATTTTATCTTTTCAATCGTTTTTAAATCTCCTCCCAGTCCAAACAGCAATTTGTTTATAATAAACGGGTTGTCCTTGGACAAATGTCCATTCTCCTTTTTCACGATCAGGAACCGAAGGGATACCGCCTTTCCCTGATTCATATTATTTGGAATATTTGGTGGACCCATTACCACGTCCGCTTTTAAAGAGGTGGACGCTTCTGAAGTTTTTTTAGATGGAGGTTGATTCATTCAGATCCCACGAGTATCCAAGGACCAAAACTGTGACCCACAGCAAGGCCTGGATATCGCGGGAAGGCTACCGTCCAACCGGAGGTCGCCTGGTATCTGAAGGACACAGTTTGAGACGGCCGAAGGATCCCCGCCGCCAACCAAACCAACGGTAGGATAGCTTAGATTCTAGATTAGGGCCCTAAAAGTGTATCCTGAGTACGGTGTGTGTGTGTGTGTGTATGTGTGTGATAGCGTTATAGCTCCCTGGGCTAGTAGGGAGAGCTGACCTCTCCATAAAGTGCTAATCACTTCCCCCATATCCTGTTAGTCGCCTCTTACGACATCCAGGATTTGGAGCAGGCCTATTCTGTCTTCGGTCCTGCAGGGGCAGGACTGATGTTGTTCGTTTAGTTGAATATTTAGGGGTTATGTGACGCGAACAACTTCACCGAATGTGTAAACTCTGTTACATATTCCGTTTTATAATTTCATTTGATGTGTTTTTTTAATTTGAATTTAATTTGTGGTGCTAGTTTAAGAATCTGATGTTGCAGACTGGCTAAAGATAGTTTATGTAATAATAAACATTACTTGTAATAAACATTACTATGATAAACATTACTATGATAAACAACATCAATAGTCACTTTTTATTTGAAATATTTTCCGGAGAAAATTGATTTTTAATGGGTTTTTGCGTATCTTTGAAGTGCCATTTCACTTTAATATATCGTTCCAAAGTATACATGAGTTTTAAAGCTGTGTAGATAGTAAAGTCACTGTCACAGAAAGGTTATTAAAATAAAATTCAACATTAATAACCTGTGTACAAGGATGTTGCCATTAGTAACCAATGACTGTGGTGTTATATTAAAGTGGAATTTTAATAGATATCAAGTTACAAAATGGCGGTTATTAGCGGTGGGGGGTTAAGCGATACTTAACGTCACACGATGTAAAGCTTTATATATAGAAGAGACAGAGGAAGATAGAAAGCAGTGGAAACAATGGGAAGCGATGTGCTGCCACAGTTAGTGCCATCTAAATCAGTTAATTTAACAAGAAACAAGGAAACAGTGGTTTATATTGTCGTCAGAGCGCTCTCTGTGTATAATTAAACTAGCGTTTGATTAAAACTTTGTTTATATACTCAGAGAGAGGGGGGAGGGAGAGAGAACGTTTAGATGTAACATGATCTATAAAGTGGTTCTGTATTGTAATTTAATCACAGAATGTAACAGCATTTTACTATTACAGTGCACTAACTTGTAATAAAATCACATCTAAATACTTATAATTTGCCTTTATTTATTCATTGCTACTAAATAAAAGTGAATAAACTATACACCCATCAAACTCCAAAACAGTTAACGGTGTTGGTGGTAGTGCTATTGCTGTAGATAACCAATCACATTCCTGGGCGCTTCCGAAGTATACTCAGTTTATACAGCTGTATATCCACTTTGGCAAGCTCTGTTATTCTGCCCTATGACTACAAATTTCCCAGTTCTTGATAGCATCCGATTCAATGAGCGTTCTTCAAGGTCTTACTTTCGATCAGGGGATTCTGGCTCTCTTAACTTTGTTAAATCATATTGGCAAAGCCATAATTTTTATCTGGATATCTAGCCATAATGTATTGAGATGGCTGATAAAGCAGCTCCGCAAGCCACCGAAAAAGAGACACAAGAGGTACATATTGCCAAACACGCAGACTTTAAGGCACATTTATCAGACGCCATAAAGAATAAGTAGCAACACATTGAAAATGCCCTACCCTTAACAAAAAAACTGTAAACAGCTGGAAGCCTCCCCTGTCCTTAAACAGAAGCGAGAGAATCAAAATTCATCGACTCAGACTAGGTCACACACTCCTCACACACTAATACCTCTTAACTGGGAGAGACATGCCATTATGTGAAAGATGGCGAACGCCTAACTGTTCGTCATATACTATGCTCTTGTAGAGAATAAATGATATGCAACAGCTGTATAACTTGTCAGACAGTCAGAATGAGAATCTGGTTGAATGAGATAAGATGAGAGAAGTAATTGGTTTCTTAAAAGCACTGGGGATGTTTAGAAATATATAATTGCGCAATTTTAATACATAGTTGTATATAGTTACGAAAGAATGAATGTAACTTATATGAAAGTAATTTATTAGCGGGAAAGAGGATTGAGTGATGTAGATTTATGTAGGCTAGACAAGCACTAACTGTGGCAGTACATCGCTTCCCATTGTTTCCACTGCTTTCTATCTTCCTCTGTCTCTTCTATATATAAAGCTTTACATCGTGTAACGTTAAGTATCGAGTACTACAATCCCACTAGTTTGTTAGTGATAGTATAAGATTTAGAATTAGATTTAGATATAGGTATGAAGATACGTGTGAATGAGTGTGGGGGGCCAATACCGGCCAGGGGTGGCAACTTTTGGTCATGTAGGAAGCCTTCCCTGCACTATTTTAACTCGGGAGCCACTGACTCTTGGAGGGGTGGGTCTGAGCCGGGATTGGCAACCCCAGCACCTGCATGAATGTGAAAGTGTTTGCTGGTGCAAAGTTTTAGCTTAGCATTAAAGGGCCGGGAGAAATATCTAGTATTCCAAGCCACTTTTATAAGTAGGTTATTTATTATTATATATTAGAATGGTGCATTTATAGAATAACGTATTTACTGGTGTGGTAGTAGTTGTAATATGATTTATTAGAAGTATATTAGGCGTCATTGTTCATAGCGTCTCGTTCGTCGCGTAGCGTCTACTTGACAAAGTAGAAGACAAAGTATATGGCTAAAGGCCAGAGCAATCGACGCCATAAAATTTAATACAAAACAAATTCTCCAGCGCAGCCAAAATTTACATACACTTAGAATTATATGTATATACAATTATTGAGTCCCTATAGGTATACAACATAATTTATAAAACGATAATAGTTATTAAATCTTGTTTAAACAGAAGCCTAAAGTTGTAGTGAACTCGCTACAGAAACTTGATAGCCTTATTCTGACAATGGATAACAACCTGAAACCGGTCAGAAGCACCAAAAGAAGCAAGCAGTGACGATAAAATTCAGTTTGTTTTCCAGCAACGCGGATCCATCAACATATTCAATGATGTTAAAATGTTAAATGTTGTTTAATTTAAGAACTTCTATTTTATTTTAATATAATTAATATAATTTAGAAATTTCATTCAAAGATTAAAGTTTGTTCAATTGGAAGATGGCAACATTGTTGATTTCAGTGGAATAAATGTCACATTATTCAACTATAGTAGAAAAACGTATATATTGTTGTGTGTTACAGAGTGGGTGGTGGACGGGGGTCTGGAGGTTGTTGTACCATCCGGGCATGTAGCCCTGTCTGGTGATCTAGAAGTGCATGTGCAAGGAGGATGGGCCGGACTAACAGGTAGACTGCACTTATTACAACGTGGCACCGAACAAGATTGGCAACATATGGGCACTATACCGCTGACTTGGACCAATACCACTCAGGCGAAAGCCAGATTTCCTTGTGGTGTCATCACCAGCGGTGGCAATTATGGAATCAAACTTTCTGTTGATACGTCAAGAAATTTGACCAATAATAATCAGGTGAGAGGACATATAGCGAGCTGCTCTGCAGTCTAATTTTATTTTATATTGAGATTAGTCAGTGCGATTGGGGAAAAAAATAAAGAAACAAATCTTTGCTTATATTTCAAACCTTATGGATGTGACTATGCAAAAATGTACTGCGGTAGTAGAGCTCAAATAGTCATCGGACCACCAAAAGCTACACGCGCGGCCCAACAGCCTGGAATTCCCATAGATTTAGAGTATTCGAGGAATACATACAAACATACTAGTTTAGGAATCAATCACTGATGATTTTCTTTTGATTCTAGCGCATGACATAAAAAACAATGCACAACATATAAAACAATGCAACATAAATAAAAAACTTAATGTGAAACACTGACACGGTTTTCTCTTAATACAATTATTATTACTATATCCGTGTTGATATAGTCTGCTTCATTTTGTGGTCATCAACCGGTTTTGAGCTTCGCCCATCATCAGTATGTCTTGGATAAACAGCATGATTACACAGACTTGCTTAGAGCAAAATCAGTTTTTACAGACTGTGCACGTGATCACTTGTTTATCAAGACATCCTGACGAATGGCGTACACCAAAAATCGGTCGATGACCACAAAATGAAGCAGCTAGCTTGGAACTTCACTGTGATGCATTCCAGCTGTGCGGACCCAACCACACAGCAGCAATTATTACAATTTAATTGGCTAATTTTCAATATTTACTTAACGTTTAGTTGGGCTAAATCAAGATGGTGGGATTGCACTAGAATTCCTAGCAGTCAGAGCCCTCTGTCTCAACAGCTCAGAAACACTTCTTAGCAGTTTAACTTTAAGCCTAACGCATAGGTTCACCACACCAGAGCACCCATAAAATCAAGTTATCCGAAAAGGGGGGGTTAGAACTATACATTATTCTGAAATGGCACTTAAGATGAAAATTACCATTTCAGCCTCCCAAAACTCCACTAAAATTAATTAAAAAAATCTTGACAAAATGTTTTAAATAAAAATGATAGGCAGTCATTGAGAAATCGCCATTTTTGCCAGAAATCGCAAAAAAACAAACTAAAAACCAATCAGTATAGTCTCACTTCCGGTAACTGAACCATTCGTGTTAGATGCGCTGCTGATAACTAAACGGAATATGAAATTTGAGCTTCATGTTATTTTTCCTGTCTTGTGGATGACCACAAAGTGAAGCAGGCTACCACGGAAAATGTCTCTGTTGTTTTCCAGCTCTTCGGAACCAACCACTACAACATTTAGTAAAAATCATGTTTGAAAATATTTTGTCAATTACAATTTGGTGAACTGGCAGTAGGTCGTGTGGTGTATTTCAAGCCCAGATTATATATATATTATTATATATATTTTTTTTTTTTTTTTTTTTTTTTTTACGTATCGCATTATAACAGTCTTCAGTAGTTGGGTGCCATGTACTGCACAGAAAATGTGGTTAAACTTCATTGGTATCTAGTAGGCCAGAGATTTACTGGTTAGTGAGCAGCTTTTGGCTCATGTTTTACTGAATGTAATTCGTTCCGACACTGCATGTATATTGTATACTCTATACAATGTAATGTATATTGTATGAGTACAGGAGTTTGTGTTTGTGTGTGTGTGTATGGAATTAGTGAGTATGAGTGAGTGAGAGAGAGAATGTTGGATTTATTTATCACATAAGGTTCTTCTCCTTGCCGCCTTCGCGCACACAGCCTTCCTCCACCTTCCGTCTCCAGATCAATGACATCAGAGCCTCAGTAGCTAGTCCGTTCAAAATAACCCTATTTCAGATCATTCTTCTAGTAGTGTTAAACGCATTTTCCAGCCAGTATTACCCCAGCCACCTTTTCCGTCCTTATTCCAAGTCTACTACTCTGCTTTCCTTCAGTTCATTTATCAACAAGCTACGTCATTCTCTCATCACTTTGAAAACCTATTCAATTTATCTAGTTTAAAAACTGTTGGCTATTTCTTTGTTATGGCGGTTGAAAATCTCTTTCATTTATTTCAATTATTTGCGATGAAGAGAGGTTAGCTTTATTTTTTATTGCCTCGTTTAAGCAGATGAAGATCTACGTTCGTAAAACATTTTCTAATCTGAGTTTCCTTCGTAAATACATATTTTTGCAAGTGCCTGATTATTAAAAAAATATGGGGTGAAGTACTCACTCAACTTTCTCCTAATGCATTTTACTAGCATTTAATAGACAAATTTTTTCCAACTTATAATCTTTATCAGAGACATTTTCCGTGATAGCCTGCATCATTTTGTGACGTTGTCAGACAGTGTTAAACTGAATTTGCTCTGTGCAAGTCTGTGTTATCACACTGTCTGACAAACGCATCCTGAAGATGGGCGAATGCCCGAAACCGGTCGATGACCACAAAATGGAGCAAGCTCTCACGGAAAATGTCTCTGATGCTTTTCCAGCTCTGCGGAACCCCACCACAACAATTATAATTTTTATTTCTAAAACATTACAAGTCTTCTATTTCATATCAATGGGAGAATCTTCCATCCATCCTTGCATCATTTGAGGAAAGCATAACCTCCCCACTCCCCTCACATACCAGAACTCCTTAAAATTAACTTTCTCGGAAAAAAGTTTCAAACCAAAGTGATAGATCTCGGTCTGTATGGTTAGTACAGCAAATTTTATGGAATCCGTCGTTTTTATGGAAAAAATCGCAAAAAACTGAAAAACTGTTCAGTAAAAACGCACTTCCGGTCAACCTATTTTCTTCAAACTCGGAATTTTGGCAAAATATTGAATTCTATTTAATATTTAGTTGATAGAATTGTATAATAAAATAAAATAGCACTTTATAGATAAACATTAACCCACCCTCCCACAAAAGGCCGCCTAAAATGAAAATTTTCCCGGAGAAATGTTACAAATAAAATTTGTAGCTCTTTGTATATGTGGTTGATACAATAAGTTTAAAGAAAATCGTTGGAGCTGGTTTAGAGAAAATCTCAAAAAATTGAAAAAAAAGTCACAAAGTAAAGTGGCACTTCCGGCTTTTAACCGATTTTCATCAAAACTTTATTATCAGGTCTGATGCTAGCACTTAACTAAATATCAAGTTTCTACTTTCTACCATTTTCCGTTATTGAATTATGCTGACCACACACATACACTCAGACCAATTTTTGAAAACCACTTTTTCTGACATAGGGGACCTCAAAACGTGTATAACCGATTATAAATGAGTATCGAAAATTTTACACGATTATAATACCTTCTCTTACTAGCAATAAGAAGAAGTAATGTATTGTAATGGTTCTCTGTGACTGCAGTTAGTGACAGTTTGACAAATCGATAAACCTCGTCAATCGTGGAATTTTCACTCACAGTTAGTGGCTATAATTAATTTAGTGATGATGGGGATACGTGCTAATTGCAATATTACTTGGGTGTGATTTCAATTAATCCATCAAATCCCATGAACAATATAAAATTGTACCATCTTATGATTTCCAGAACTATACAATTAATCAATTTTTTCTGAGTAATAACTGTAAAATTTGTGGTTAGCATTCCAAATTTATAAAGAAAATTGTTGAAGCCATAATCGAGATAATTCCCCCCTCCCCCAGTCTTGGAAATCTAGTGAGGTTGAAAGGTTTTTTAGAGCGACTTTCGTGAACTCGCACCTGCCTTGTCACATGCGATTGGTTTTACCAAAACATCGCAGTTTCAATTATGTGCGCTTTTTCGTTTGTTGAAATATTTATTTTAAACTTAAGGTAACCTTCGAGGCAAGTATTTTCCGGTGAAATGTCCTCTTTTTCCTTTTGTGTTTTGAAAATGTGCTTCCGAAATAAAATTTTTGAAATTACTTCCCCCAGTCGCAGTGTGAGGAGGGGAAGTAAAATTTGCTATCACAATTACTTATTTATTTGAACTGTATCCATGTTAGTTAGGCTTACATAGGGAGTTGGCTAAGCTTACTTATATGCATGATTATTTTGAAGTGTGGCTCATTTAAATCATAGGTGCTTAAGTTACCGGTAACTGAGACTATATCTATTGTTTCGACATCTCGACTTATTAGATTATTTCTAAAACACATCATGATAGACTGGTAGTTATCTTCACCTCATTTTGAATTCTGTGCTCTCCATGCACTGCAAAAAGCCAATACTACTTGGTAGCCTGTACAAATTTAGTGGATGAATCAATTGGGACTCCCAACTAGTATATTTCATGGGATTTCCATAGAAGTTTCTTTTCTGTCAATGTCCCCGTCTGAGTAAATACCATTGTCACTGTTTTTTTAATATTTACATTTAACGAATTTTCATCACAGTACTTTTTAATATTTTAATAAATTCAATTTTATTTCAGCCTCAATCCAGGAAGGTGAGAGCAAAACTATGTCACCCGCGTATAATAACATTTGCAGATCTCGATTTTGTACAGGGCAATCCCTACGGAGCCATTAAATACTTGGAAAATGTTATATGTATAATGGGAGAACAGAGCCGGGCTTAAAACCTTTCCTTGTAATATTCCTTCAGAGACCGGGATTTCATTAGAGCTAGAGGATTCATCAGATATTAGCATCACAGCATTGTCGTATAGCACTTATATTATCTGCAGTAATTTGCGGCTTACCCCCGAATTATATAGAATTATATTTTAGAATTTCGTGGCCCAGTTCGAAACAATTTTCCTTCTTTCAATAATGGATTTTGATCGTTTGAATAATGCATAACTGTATGGAGGTAGAAATGCATTTATACATATTGTGTTTTTGTGATTCCAAGAAGTTCGCAGTTTTATTTATTTATATTTAATTTGGCAGTTTTCAGGAATGCTGCTTTTTGTGAGTTTTTTACAAATATTGATGGTACCAAAACACTCTTCGTTCTTCCATTTCTTCACAGAAAAGGAATTCTATTTCTTTAGCTATCGTTTTCACATAAGAGATTAATTCTTCATTTTTATCAAGAGGAATTTTGTCAAGCTAACTGTATTTTGACAGATGAAACCGCAGTAATCGGTTACAACTCGTTGTAAATCGATAATTTTTTATTTCGATGAATGTTTTCATTTTTTTATTCTTTAAATTGTTTACATGTATTTTAAATATTTCTCTCTAATTTCATAGAAAATTTACCAATTTCTTTTTTAATATCGATGGTTGCGATTGATGTAATTTGATGATTTTTTCAAGCCCACTCAAATCTTTTTTTATTATATTCAAATCACAATTTATTTTATCCAACTGAGTATTAAGCGCATCCCCACTCCCAACACTATCTCCAGCATTCATAGTGTTTGTGCCACTAAATAAAGTATGGATTGTACTGATAAATAAATAAATTAACAATAAATCAGAGCAATGTTTCAAAACTATTTTCATTAATTTTTCTTTTGAATGAATTTAAGAACACCAAAAAATTATATCAACTTGCCAGAACAAATTTTGTGATTTCACTGATATATAATTCACTAACAAAAAGCGACTATATAACTTTCAATACTCAAAAAAATGAAGAGCTTCCACAATAAATTAATAGATTATCCTTATCATTTTGATGAATTTGGGAAGTTCTCCGCAAATCAGATTCTGAAAATCCATTAGAACAATTTATGTCAATTGGTTAATAGTAAGAGAGGCTGTGGAACTGTACGGGATGAACTCTCTGGGAGCGAGTGAGACAATGAGGTTGTGGGAGATTGAGGAACAATGAGAGACTACTTCGGAACAGCGTTTCAAATCAATAGCCAGTCCATACTCCAGTAACCGACCATACTCTAGACAAAATCATTGTAAACTTCTTGTGACACTTGGGGAGGTTCACTTAAGAAAATCCTCTACTATCTCTCTTTCTCTGTCAGTCTCTCTCTCTCTCTCTCTCTCTCGTACTCTCGGCCACTCGATACCAGGGGCTCCACTTACCGCTCACCTAGTAGAGCTGTCCAAGTCAGCCTTGCTGGCTGGAGACGGGGCAAATCCACTACGACTAACATCTTCCTAAATTCCTCCTAAGTGCTACATTTCTCTCTCCATAGCTCTGTTTTGTGTGTGTGTGTGTGTGTGTGTGCGCCGTTCTATCACACTGGCCTCACAGCGGCTAGCAGATTAGTCCGTCAGTGTTGTTACTACCGCCATCTCCTATAACATCGGCGCACATTAACAAAGGCAACGTTTTCCACAAAATCTCTCTCTCTCTCTAACCATCCTTCTCATTCTGTCCCCGGACCAACAAGAAAACCCATTCTACTTTCTATTCTACCCATTCTACAAACTAGTCAAAGCTGTATAGCAATTTGCATCCGTCGTCTTCGGGGAGAGCCTGTACACCCTCCCCACACAATCCCAATTCTTACAAGCCCCTCTTCTAAGGCAGAACACAACCTCCAGTATCGGCCGTAGTGGGTATTGGTGGAGGGGTGGATAGCGTCACAAGATTAATGCTATTAAGAGAATATAGCCTAGCACAAGATGGTAATATAATCCCGGCAATGGATTTTTAGCAAATTATATGGCTTTATCTTAGTTTTCTTTTTTTCTTGTTTTTTCTTGCTTCTTTAAGAGGAAAAATTTAAATAAATAAAAGAAATGGTTCTCAGTACTTGCGAAACAGCTGTTTTATTTTAGAAAAATCAGATAGAACGCATTCATATGTCTTTATCTTCTTATTTTCTCTTATTCCTAGTAAGAAAAACTATCCTAGTAAGAAACTATGTGGATCGTGCCAGATTTTCGAAATTGTTTTCACCGGAAATACATGTTTCGGGGTCCCTTGAATACGAAAAAATTATTTCGCCTTGATAAGCGAATGGCCTGCATGAATGTTTCTGTCTGTGTGTATTAACAGAGTATTTCAAAAACGAAAAGTCAAGGGAAGCTCAAACTTGGTATTCCTTTTAGCTACTACCACCGATTCAAACACGAAAATTTTGGTCGAATTCCATCAACCGGAAGTGCTTCTTTATACTAAATGTCCTTTCAGTTTTTGTGATTTTCTCGAAAAGCGGCTTCAACGATTTTCTTTATATTTCATATAAACATATCACGTTTATTTGAAATATTTTCTCGGGGAAATTGATTTTTTGGAGGTCTGGAGGAACAGTAGCGTTTTGCTTTCCTCTAAAGTATAATCTATACTTTTACCGCCTACATAATATTAATATACATTGGAAGTTGTTGTGGTGGTTGGTTCCGCAGAGCTGGAAAGCATCAGAGACATTTTCCGTGGTAGCCTGCTTCATTTTGTGGTCATCTGACCACCTAGGTCCTCCTAGGACCTCCTAGGTCTTACTAGGATGACCTCAAAATGAAGCAGGCTACCACGGAAAATGTCTCTGATACATTGGAAGCATTGATAGAATTCCAAATTAGAAAAAATCGATACCGGAAGTGTGATTTTACAGAATAGATTTTCGAGTTGTTTTTTTTAGTTTTCTCGAAAACGGTTACACTATTGAATAATTAAAGTTAAATGAAAAATTAAGGAACTGATATTCAAACGAAAAAAAATTGTATGACACAAAGTTGGAATAAAGTCAACACTTTATTATTATCATACAAAGTCTAAATAAATAGTGAACGCACACAAAAACCAACCTTAATGGAAGTCAATTTAAACTCTACTAAAAAGACATAGAATCAAGGGCGCTATTCAGAGATCTGCGATGGAAATATTAGGAGAACGGAAAAAACAAGTACCGGTATGACGAGGAAGTGACAGAAGTACTGAAGCAAAGGAATGATTCTAGGCAGAAAATGTTAGTGAGGAAAACAAGAGCTAGTGCGCAAGACTATAGAGAGAAGAGGGCGAAAGCCAGGCTAATATGCTGGAAGAAGAAAAGAGAGCTGGAAAAGAGGTTGGTAGAACAGATGCAGTTAGACTGCGAGCAGAGGAGGAGCAGTAAGTTTTATAAGGCGGTGAGAAATGTAAAAGACGGATATCAGCCACGATTGGGTTGTGTGGAGAGTGCAGAAGGAGGGATAATAACAGGAAAGGAAGAGATTTTAATCAGATGGATGGATTATTTTAGAAACCTCCTCAACAGTCAAGAACATGATGGTAAAAGTACAACAGGATCAAATCCCGCTAGATGATGATCTGAGCCACCCTCGAGAGACGATTTCGACGGAGTGTTGGAATCTATGAAAGAAAATAAATCCCCTGGGGAAGACAGCATCAGTGTTGAAACGTTGAAGCAAGGCGGAGAACAATTGAAGAGTGAAGTGTACAACCTTATATTAAAAGTATGGCTAGAAGAAGAAATGCCAAAGGATTGGGCTGTGGCAGTAATATGCCCCATTCACAAAAAGGGTAGCCGCCTCAAATGTTCAAATTACCGCGGTATATCTCTGTTAAGTGCGGTATATAAAATCCTCGCAATCCTCCTTGCAGAAAGAATAACTAATGCATCGGAAATAGTGCTCGGAGATTACCAATGCGGCTTTCGGAAAGGTAGGTCTATTTTTAGCATGAGAGTCGTATTGGAAAAATTCTACGAAAATAATCTTGACCTCCATCAACTGTATGTTGATTTTAAGATGGCCTACGACTCTATTTCACGCTTTGGGCTCATTGAAGCTATGAAAAGTTTGAATATTCCGGCAAAGGTGACCAGGCTGGTGAAGATGACGCTAGCGCATACAGTGGCCAAGGTGAAACCTCCCAGGAATTTTATGTTAATGTAGGACTTAGACAAGGTGACCCGTTATCACCGGTTCTTTTTAATCTGGTCCTAGAAATGGTCATGAGAAAAGTAAACATAAATCCAGGAGGCACTATTTTTAACCGAGTAGTGCAGCACCTAGCCTATGCGGACGATGTGGCGCTTATATCAAGATCAGCAACCGCAACAAAAAGCGCTCTTATGGAATTGGAAGAGGGTGCAGCCACTTATGGTCTGCAGATCAACACCGAGAAAACAAAATATATGGTGACTACCAGAAGAACAAGGAGATTTGGAGATCTGATTGTCGGGTCACACCGTTTCGAGGGAGTGAGGAAATTTAAATATTTAGGAGCTACACTCACGTCCAAGAATGAGGTGGGCGAGGACATTAGTAGCAGAATCTCGGTAGCTAACAGATGTCTGGGGGCGATTAGAAGTACGCTCCGAAATAAGCAAGTCTCCAGACAAACGAAAGTCACCATATATAAGACAGTTCTCAGGCCGGTATTGTTATACGGCTCGGAGGCATGGGTGTTGACGGCATCAGACGAGCAGAGATTGAACTGCTGGGAGAGGAAAGTTTTGCGATGTATTTATGGCCCAGTAGTTGAGGGCGGAGTGTTCCGTCCACGTAAAAACGCTGAATTGTATCAGCTCTATGGAATAGAGACGCTTGTGGCTGCCATAAAAGTGGGAAGGTTGCGCTGGTTGGGACACCTCCACAGGATGAGTGTAGAAAGAACCCCTCGAAAGGTCTATGAAGGGCACCCAGGAGGTAGAAGACCTAGAGGCCGACCAAGGTTACGTTGGCTGCAGGATGTGGAGGCGGATCTGATGAAGATGGGCGTCAGACAGTGGAGAAGGAAAGCCGCAGACAGAGATGGTTGGGACATTCTTCCCTCTTGCCTGTTCCCTTTCGGTACTAAGGGTTCTTTTAAGACCGTTCCTATCCATTCGGATATACCAGTCCCCCCGTGCAAGCACGGAGTCGTTTTGCAAGAGAAGGATGTCACTACCACGAGAGGCTGGAGTGCAAGGCCTCGCCGTGGTAGAAGTGCCTCCCCGGGCACTCCCCCGCTTGGCCCCACAAGGAGGCAGGTTCGGTTGTACGCCGGTTCGGAGATGGTTGGGACAGTCTGCTAAAGGAGGCCAAGGCCCTGCAAGGGCTGTAGAGCCAAAGGAAGAAGAAGAAGAAAAAGGCAAAAAAAACTACTGCCGCCATTGCGATAACTCTAATCGAAAAAATAAAAATCGATACTTCACAATATTTATATATCGTTCACTAAATTCTTAACATACTCCCACCTTGAGGAGTGAGGAACGACTCAATATAAAAATTGACATTCTTTTAGTGCCCTATACGAAAACGTTAACTCATTGAAGGTACTTTGCAGGTTTATGGATTCTTCTTCCACATCGAGATCTTATTTACTTTTGAGAATCTCCTCCAGAAGTTCTAGCGGGTTCCGTCTCAGCACAGTCACTCTTAGAGACGCAGAACACCTCCAACGGGAATACTCGTTGGATAGGTCGGCAAACCCTACCACAAAATATTCTTATTATAGCTGCAATTGATTTGCCATCTCTTCCAGGCTTCAACTCTTCTATTACGTCCAAGAGCCAGTAAATTCTTTTCATCCGGTCGTCCTCCAATAGCACTACTTCTCCAACCACGGATTGCAGATTCTTCCTAGAACGTCTCGTTTCCTGAAGTAGATATCCTAGATACTCTGACCTAAACCGCGAGCACAATTCTTCCCTCAACTGATGCCGGTATTTTAATCTTCTACTAATCGAGCCGGTATCTATTTGGTCGAAATCCGGAACACCCGTCTCTTCTATTCCTTGAAGGAATATTTTTGGTGTTATGGGCACAGGTTCAGAAGGCACATCAGACATATAAGTAATTGATCTAGAATTAATAAAGGACTCGCACTCACATAATATCGTATACAATTCTTCTGCATATAAACAGGCTCTTCCTAAAGTCTTTCTCAATAATCTCTTTAGTAAGCCAATTAATCGCTCCCAGAAGCCCCCCACCAAGGAGCAGATGGTGGGTTAAACCGCCATTCGATGTGTCATATTCGTAGTCTACTATTCGTTTCCAGTCAACCTTCTTTAACGCAGCATCCATTCCGTGAAAGTTTGTTTGTACCATTGTCACTTACATAATGCTGTGTCTTCCTCTGCGGACAATGAATCTTCTAAATATCATCATGAACTCCTCCGTAGATAAGGATGACGCTAGTTCAAAATGTACTGCTCGGTAAATTGCGCAAGTGAAAATACATATCCATACCTTTCTGGAGTTTCTTAGATAGGAAGGCAAAATCCACTCCACACACTTCGAAGACTCTCACGACTTGAACTCTATCTTCAGGCAAAGCGGGAGGTTCTAGATCGTTGACAAGTAGTGCAATACTTTAGCAGTTTTTTAATTGTTTGCCTCCCTCACAGTATCCAGTACTTCTCTCTTAAAAGGTTCAAGAACCCTTGTCCCTTTGGTGTTCTTCTAAAATAAGTTTCTCCGTGATGCAGTTAGCCGAAGGAAGAGCTATTGGCGCACGAAAATCTTCTGTATCTTTTCTCGATCATATCTTGGCCCTCAATCTAATAATATTCATAGAGCAGAGAAAACCTTCAACTTCGCGAGTCTTTAAGGCTCTCACCTTACAAAGATTCCTGCTGCACCAATCTCAAAAGCCTCTTTTCAGCATTTTTATTCATCAGCCGCAAGCCAACTTGAAGTAGCACCTTGCGTTGACATCTGTTACAAAAGCGAATCATCCAACCTAACGTTTTTACAATTTTTGAATATTTCGACATATTCTTACTTAACTCATATGACAACTGTTCATTACAGGAAGTACATGTGACTATATCGGCCTTCTTCTTCCTCTCCTTTTCTACCTCTTCTTCATCGGGTACAGGAAAGGTCAGCGGCCACTCAGTCTCTTTAAGCCTTAACCATTCTGGACCCTCCCACTATTTAGAAAGGGCCAGTTCTCGAGGCATGTACCCTCGACTTAACAAATCTGCTGGGTTTAATAATCCTGGGACGTGATACCACTCATCCCCTGAACTTCGTGAGCGAATTTCTTCGATTCGGTTCCAGACAAGCACTCTCCATGGCTCATCCCTCTTGATCCAGGCGAGGACAGTTGTAGAATCGCTCCAATAATAACATTGACATTTCCTAATTCCAGTTCGAGATTATGAGCTAACCTGGTTCCAATCAGCGCAGCCATCAATTCCAGTCTCGGAATGGTGCTCTTCTTGACAGGCGCTACACAAGCCTTAGCCTCAAGAAAGGTAATGTTAACCTTACTTTCAGTTTCGCACCGTAAAAAACATACAGCGCCTCAAGCAGCCGAGCTGGCATCACAAAAGGTATGCAAAGAAATAGTAGCTTTCTCCATTGGCACTCCAAATATCCAACGAGGAATTTCAATGTCTACTAAAAAATGAGCTTCATTCAACCATCTGTTGAACTTTTCCTGTATGTCTTCATGAACTCGATCATCCCATTCACCACCAGAAAGCCAAGTTTTTTGAATCAATAGTTTAGCTACCAATGTAGCCGGCGCAATAGTACCTATTGGGTCAAATATCTTCTGTGTCACTGATAATAGATCCCTTCTCGTCAATGACTTGTCCCTATCGAGGTCCAGTTCAGAAATTTCAACTCTAATTACATCATTTTTCCTATCCCAAATTAGTCCAAGAACAGGTGTGCTCATTGACTCGACGAGTTGTGGCTGAGAATAATCCCACCCTCTGAGTTCAAATACAGCTGCAGCAAATATTTCCGTGGATTCATTAATAAAGTTGCGGAGCTCTACTTCACTGTCTCTACTTCAGTTGTCAACGTAAAACGATCTCTTCAAATTCTGAACTGTTTCTTTAGAAAAGGATGCCTTGTGCTGTTCGCTGAGCTCTTCAGACCTATCTAAAAGATGTTCCATGACTGCTCCCAATAAAAACGGGCTGCAAGAAATTCCAAAGACTACACTGTGTGTGTCGATAAACCTTTAAATTTCCCTGTTCGTCTTGCCACAAAAATTTCAGAAAGGTTCTGTCTTCTGTATTAATCAAAATTTGCAAGAATGCTTTCTTCATGTCAGCCACAACAGCCAAACGTTCCAAACGAAAACGTGTCAAAATCTTAGGTATTTGCTCAAACAAATTAGGCCCTTTATGTAGACACTGATTTAAAGAAAGTTCATTCTTTTGTTTAGCAGAAGCGTCGAAGACCGGTCTGATTCTTGTAGTACTTCCTTCTTTTATTACAGGTCGATAAGGAAGGCAATAGGCCGACTTCAATTTCATTCATACCAACTTCCTCAATTATACCTAAATGCAACCATTCATCGAAAATCTTTCCGCATTCTCCAATCAACTTAGAAGATTTTAATCTATTAATAACTAAGTAATCTTTTTTGGTCAAGATGAAAATTAGTAGGCAAGGGAGGATGATTTTCCAACCAGGTAAGCATACCTCATACCGTCCCGAATATTGGTGGTTTTACAAAAGTGTCGCCTTGCTCTTCCTGCGTCTTTGCTTGGATGGGGTCTTCAATGCCGATTACGTCTAGACGCCATAGATCTGAAGCAGAAAAATCAGCACACATTAAACTAATACTGCTCACATAGGAATTACGTCCACTCAAGATACGTTTCTACTGCAACGAGGATTTTTTTATTACCTGCCAGCAACTTCCCTGCAATATCTGCTCCAACGAGGATGTCAATGTCACCCTTAGTTTCTTCTGTAAGAGAAATATGTAAGCTCTCCAGTTCCTCCACCCAAGGACCTCTTGTTTGAGAAACTACTGGTAATGGTTGGCAAATAACTTCTTTATCTAAAACCTTAAAATTGCAAGCATAGTCATTTACAGAACCAGCAATACTAACTCTATACATATTATGCTCTTCCGGCTTCGATCTTGTTCACCAAACAATCCATGAGCAAGTGTTTCCGAATTTATGGGCTCATACTGCAAGAGAGTCGCCATCTTCTTGGTAATATACGATCTCTACGAGCCATCGTCAAAAAATAAACGTTATTTTTATAAATATACTCTATCCTCATTGCGCAAAACTACCTTCAAGGTTTTCAAATAAATCTGACTGGTTTGAGTATCGATCAGTGAATGCTCAATTTTTGTAGTTTTACCTGTGGAATCTGGTGATTTTTGAGCGCTCTTCTCCTGCAATTGTTCCTGTCTATTAGAGCACAACAACGGTACATGCCTACCTTTGCAGATTATACATTTCAGAGAGGCTTTACATGACCATTTCTGTCGCTTGAGATGACCGTTTCTTAGGCAAAGAAGACAACATCCCTTTGCCATCGCCAAAGTTTTGATCTCGTCTACCTTCAGTCTTGCGCCTTGAAACAGTCAGAAGAATCATGATTCTTCCAACAAAATATACATGATTGCTTACCTGGAAAATTTATATTAACTAGCTCAGTTGCGGTGGGAACATTCCTCTTTGAAAAGTTATCTTTTTTCTTCACTATCGGCCTTTGAACATCTTGTTCACCAAAAACTGTTTTTGCTAATCAAATCCTTTCCTCGCTGTCAACTTCTTTGCGAAGAAATTCTAATAATTCTTGCAAGGGTTCACTAGGTTCATTTGCTCCCACACTCTTTCTCTCCCACTTTCTAAGGATAGATTCAGGAAGCGCTGACTCCACTAAAGGATACAACATGCATACATATTTTTCTCTGATCACCCAAGGATTTCCAGCAATATTAACTGACATTCTCGTTGATCATAGAGAGATCTTAGTGGCATAATTTTCTGAGAGGTAGCATTCTTTAAAACAAGGTTTAACAATTCGCGAACATATAGCTCAATTAGAAAAATTAATCCAATTCCTTAAATTACCATCGAAAGGTTTGAATTTTAATTTTGGTAAATTATAATTTTGACGTGAAGCGCTCTCATTGCTATTAATAATCCAACAATTCTTTTCGACCTTATTCTTGTTATAAAAACATCTTACGTTTTCATTGAGAGAACACCACTTGTCACGGTAACTCTCAACACCATTTAATTCTTTCTCTAACGAGAATCATCTATATCTGAGGTAAAAATAATTTCATTTACCTTCTGATCCAGAGCAAAAAGGCGTTCAGCTTTATTGTGAATTTCCTAAATTCATTTAAATTAGCGCCTCTATTCCTTAAAACTTCCTCCAGATCGTTTGCCTGTCTTGTAAAAATCCTTCTCAGATGTGTCCTTTCCTTGCTGAGTTTCACAAATTCCTTCTAATCTAAAGGTCGTGGGTTCGATCCACACAAGGGATGCCAGATGTTGAATAATTAAAGTTAAATGAAAAATTGAGGAACTGATATTCAAAGGAAAAAAAATGTATAACACAAAGTTCGAATAAAGTCAACACTTTATTATTATCATACAAACTCTAAATAAATAGTAAACGCATACAAAAAACAACCTTAATGGAAGTCAACTTAAACTCTACTAAAAAGGAAAAAAAACTATTGCCGCCATGGCGATAACTCTAATCGAAAGAAAATAAAAATCGATACTTCACAATATTTATATATCGTTCTGTAAGGAAATTGTGAAGTGTGTGATATAAAACAGTGGTTATTGCGTAATGTTTCAACATTGCTGAATAGGGGAATAATTATGTAGTCATATTCTATAGTTGGGTTCAGTTAATTGTAAAATTATTTAAAAAAAATATTGTAGCAGTGCTCACCACTGACCAAAGAGTGCTGAGCAAGCATAGGGGAGGGGATAACAATCGTTTGCTCGTTTGTTCCCTCGGTGTGTGTGTGTGTGTGTTTTGTGTGTCGGTGAGACCAAAAAAAAGGTGTGCGAGGTAGCAGTGCGAGTGTGGCAGTGTAAGAGTTAAAAGAGAAAAAGGAAGAACCCGGCATGCTTGGTACGGCGGTGGTAATTGGTGAGTACCTGCACAGTTGTTCTTGGGGGTATTGAGGTGGCCGGTAGTGTGGGTAAAATTTTAATCGTAGTCGTAGCCAAGCTTAGAGTTAATATCAAGTAGTTTGGGTAGTTGTAAGTTAATTTAAGCAATTTATATTGATTCAGTAATTTTATTATATTTTAATTGTTTGTCAATTTGTAGGTAATAAGTTTTAAATTATAAATTATATTATTTTAAATTGTGAATGCTCTCTGGTTCCACCCGCTCCCCCTTACATTTTTGGTTCAGAAGTGGGATGTTATAATAAAATAATAAATAAGAACCCAGAATCTCAATAAGTTAACGAAGAGCAGGAATGGTAATCGGTCGGCGCCGCTATTGTAGTGGGGGCCAGTCGCGGGCACAGTATCGGTAGCTGACCCTAATCGAAAAGGGGGCCGTGCAGCCTAAACCAGTTAAGAGAAGAATTCGGGGCAAACTCGAAAATGTTATTAACTAAGTTTAGTGTAGTTTTCACCTTAATAAAATGATGAATTAAATATAAATATATTAATTATAAATTAAATATAAATAGGAAGCAATCCTCGTGACGCAGGTTATTGTAGTGGGGGGTCAAGAACTGGTCACTGGCCGGCTAGTATAGGTTGCCATAGCAACACGTAAACGTTTTATTGTTTACGTATCAGTGGAGAGAGAGAGAGAGAGAGAGAATCCTTAATATATTTTCTGTTTCCTCTCCTTAATAATTTTACTTTTTGTTTTTTTGTTTATTCATTATTTTTTCTGTCCTTTTTTCTTTTTCTTCTCCTATTTCCGCCCCTGGGAACATCGCAGTTGATATGCCTACCACGGACCCGGCAATGGAAAAGCTTAGAAAAGAGGTGGAGGAAAAGAGAGAAAGTGAGCGTGCTGCGTTAAAAGAGGAAAGGAAGCGGCTAGAAGCGAGTAGGAAAGCCGAGGCCGTGTTAGAGCGGAACCAGTCAACATCTGGGGGGTCCCCAGGAGATGTGTTTCTTAAACGGGATCTGTCGCTACAGACCCTGATCAAATCATGGTCGGGGGACACCACCACGTTACCAATGGCGGAGTTCCTTAAGGAATTCGAAATGGTGGCGGATAGCGGGCGTTGGACGGATGCTGACAAACGACTGATTTGCCAAATGAAAACCATGGGCCCGCTAGCATTATGTCTTAGCGGGTACCCGGATATGCAAGGCGAGACCGCCACCTTTGAGGACTATCGGAGGGTCCTGCTAGAGAGATTCCAGGACCTATTCTCTCCGGCGCAGTACCTACTGTCACTAAATTCGCTCAACCAGGGACGACGGGAGCCAGTGCGGGAATTCGCGGATAGGTGCCGCAACCTGGGGGAAAGAGCCTTGACACAGCCTGGGGACGCGACCGAACAACGGTGGGAACGCAACCACATGAATACCGCTGTTCTAGCCGCCTATGTTAAGGGGCTTCACGGGGAGGCAGGGCGGCGGCTGCGTTATAATCCGCCGACCTCGTTGGAAGAAGCAATAAGGAGAGCTGCCATAGTTGAACAGGCCGAACAGGGCTTTCAGGAGGTCCGTTAGAACGGGAGGTCTATGCGGTGCCCAAAACGTCGGCTTGCGGTTTTCTGAGGTGGGCCATTTCGCCTGGGAGTGTACGGGTGTCCCACGATCAGAGAGACGGGTCGCCGAGCGCCCCTATGCTCCTGCAGGGAGGGGAAGTGGCAAGACTGTGTGCTACTGGTGTTCCAGGCGGGGTCATTTCGCCAGGAATTGCCGAGGGAGATGGCAGGGAAGCCTTCACCCGGGAGGTAGCACAGCGAAGGAAGCGATAAACCGGGAGGCCCCAAAAGCCGTGCCCCTTGCAACTGGTCCGATGGAGGGGCTTTAGGGTAAGGACCCAACACCAAATCACGAATGTGCGGAGCGCTACCCCCATTTCATTACAGTACCGGTGCTAATCTCAGGAGAGGCCCGGAAAATGCTGGTTGACACGGGGGCCTATTAAGGGCATTAGGGTTGAAGGCTAATGTGGAACCCCAAGGGTTTACGGGGGCTAGGTTGGTAGTATACGGCCAGCAAAGAGTGACGATTGAAAACGGGGCAATGCACCGGTAGAAATGGATATGATTATTGCCGACGTCGACATAAAAGGGATGGCATCTTAGGAATAAACGCTCTGGCACTAGGATGGGTAGTGGATGCCCGGGAATTAGCGGTACGAAGAAGCGAGATGGTGCGAGCGAATGGTAGACTGGAGTTACAAGGTAGTCCCCTTCAGTAGGAGGATTGCTGTCACGCTGTACACGATGGTGGGGATCTGGGGGAAAGGCACCGAAAGAGTAGTGATACGGGAGCAAGCAGTAGACTCCTTCAGGAGGAGGACTCTCGGTGTGTGTGTGTGTGTGTGTGTGTGTCGGTCTGTCGGTGTGAGACCAAAAAAAAGGTGTGCGAGGTAGCAGTGCGAGTGTGGCAGTGTAAGAGTCAAAAGAGGAAAAAAGGAAGAACCCGGCATGCTTGGTACGGCGGTGGAAATTGGTGAGTACCTGCACAGTTGTTCTTGGGGGTATTGAGGTGGCCGGTAGTGTGGGTAAAATTTTAATCGTAGTCGTAGCCAAGCTTAGAGTTAATATCAAGTAGTTTGGGTAGTTGTAAGTTAATTTAAGCAATTTATATTGATTCAGTAATTTTATTATATTTTAATTGTTTGTCAATTTGTAGGAATAAGTTTTAAATTATAAACTATATTATTTTAAATTGTGTATGCTCTCTGGTTCCACCCGCTCCCCCTTACAGTTCACTAAATTCTTAACAGTTACAATGAGTTTCTTTAAACATAAAAATTCTTGCTCATAAATGGAAATTTATCCCTTTTATTTGAAATATATTTCTGATAATTCGATTTTAGAGGTCAGTTTACATTTGCAGAAGATTTCTTGGTTTTGATATAAGGCTCTCAGATAAATAAGTAAAATCCCCAACGCCCTCTTTATGGCCAGCCCAGCTAAACAATGCAACGTCGTAATTATAAAGAAAATAACTCGATTAAATTGTTTTTTTATTGTGGTTGGGTTCACAGTGGTGGAAAGCATCGGAGATATTTTTATTTGAAAAATTTGTTGACAAAATTATTTTTAAGTGATTCCAAGGGGAGGGATGACGTTATGTGGCCTCTATCATGCAATTTTAGACTATTGCTTGAGAATTAATTGTGGGTGAAATTTCAAGTTTGAAAAAAATTGACCGGCGTCGAGTTAAATTGATTGTGTTCACCTTTTCACGCTTTCCTAAGTCAGGACTCATCTTGTTCTTTTTAACTTTAGTATAGTTATTTTGCAATTTTTCGTTCACTATCACTTTTATTGGGAATTTCTTCCTAGAAAATTTTTTTAGACGACTTCTATGGGATGTGCGACTTCACACCTTCCACGTTTTATATTTTGATGTAGTCAAGGTTTATTTTTAATATAGGTTTTTCAAATGCATAATCTTTAAGGCATATAAATATTTAGTAAGCGCTCCATGTTTGAAGAAAATATGTAAACTATAACTATGCAAACTGCAGTAAGAGAAAAGCGTTTGATTGTTGTACACTAAATCTTTACTTTCTCTTACTAAGAAGGAAATATTGTAATATTGTCAAATTTTCGATATCGAGTTTTCACCGGAAATATCCATTTTGAGGTACTCTGAATCCAATAAAGTGGTTTTTAGAAAATTGTGTGTGTGTGTGTGTGTGTGTCAATAGCATATGCAGCTCAAAAACGAAAAATCGCGGAAAGTTCAAACTTGATATTCTGTATAGCTATCACGGTGGGATCCAACAGTAAGTTATCTGTCAAAATTCCTGAACCGGAAGTACCACTTTACTGAATGGTTTTTTTCACTTTTTGCGATTTGCTCAAAAATTGCTCCTACGGTTTTCTATTAACTGGAAATATCAACGATCTACAACTTCTATTTGAAACATTTCTTCGGGTAAACTCATTTAAGGGGGCTTTTGGGGTTGGGGTAAGGCTATGTTTATCTTAGTTTATTACAAATTTTCTATCTAAACAAAATTATGTAGAAATAAATAGATTGCCAAAATTCCAAGTTTCACGAAAAGTAGTGAACCTGAAATGCGTTTTTACTGAGTTATTTCTTCAGTTTTGTCGATTTTCTCCATAATAACGCCGACGAATTTCAGTAAATTCGGTATACTAACCATAAAATTTATCAATTACAATTTTGTAAACTGCTGTAAGAGAAAGCTGTGTGAGTGTATCACATGACTTTCTTTTTTAACATTATCGTCAACGCCGTCTTTATAAATTAATAGACTAATTAAATTTAGTTAAAATTGCATTATGACAACTTGTAAATCGAAGAATCTTTTTTTGGTTTATTTTTTTGACACAGTGTGAAATATTTTTCAAAACCATAGCTATCAAACGGAGAGACGTTTATATAGTTAAAAAAGGAAGAGCGAGTCGTTAGTATACAATTTTACTGTAATGTTGATGATAGTTATTACATGACAGAGCAAACAGCGAACTGAATAGTTACCATACTACTCTAGTATTATTTCAACAAGTACATATCAAACAGTAGGTCCAGTTCTGCCAACAGCACCTTGTTAAAACAAGAACATCCCCTTAGCAGTAGCGTAATGTTCTGTGCAGTGAGGATGTTAATAGCATTTTGTAAAGGTAGTAGAGAGCAGCACTTGTACGCTCAAATATCATTAAAGTTTATTATTATGTGTTTATTTATTTATTTATTGATATTTGAGGGAACGTTTATGGGCCTCCTCCCGATGAGTTCAATATTTATTTTAATGACACGAATTATGGCCAAAACTATTTAAAACAGAATAGTATATTTACTTTAATTAATTTATAACACATAACCCAAACTGATTCGCTTATGTTTGGAAGATTTATGCACAGAGAAGCTACAAACTACAGATATTATGAATACTTTTTACTTTCGATTACTAATAATAGTAAGAGGAAGTATTGCGATCGTGCCAGCTTTTCAAAATTGAATTTTCACCGGAAATATACGTTGTGATATCCCCCGAGCCCAAACGGAATGGTATATATATATGTGTGTGTGTGTGTGTGTGTGTATGTGTATGAAAAGAATATCTCAAAAACGAAAAGTTGCAGGAAGTTCAAACCTGGTGTTACATTTAGATATTATCACTGCATGAAACACGAAGATTTAGGACAAAATCAATCACCGGAAAGTGCCACTTTACTGAAAGCTTTCTTCAGTTTTGTGATTTTCTCGAAAACGACTCCATTACAGTTCACTGCTATTTCAGGTATTACACAATCCTATCAAATAATAAATAATATTAATTGAAATTAAATATTTTGTCGAAATCCCGAGTTTGAAGACAATGAGATTACCGGAAGTGCTTTTTAACTGAAAGTAGTTTTTAGTTTTCTGCTGTTTTCTCTAAAACGGCTCCAACGATTTTCTTTAAACTTGGTATATCAACTACACACACAAAGAGCTACAACTTTTAGTTGAAACATTCCCCAGGGAAAATTCATTTAAGGGGACTTTTGGGGGAAGGTTGGTGTTACGTATTCCTCTAATGTGCTATTTCAGTTCAACAATGTGCTATACAATTCTGTCAACTAAATAATATTAATTAGGATTATATAAGTTGTCAAAATTCGCAGTTTTGAAGAAAATCGGTTGAGAGGAAGTGGGACTTTATTAAAAGGTTTTTCACTTTTTTTGTGATTTTCTCCATAAAAATGCCGACGGTTGTAAACAGTAATAATAATTGTAAGTGCGAAGAAAGTGTGCCATTTCGCAGTAAGAGAAAGTTGTGTGAATATTTTACACCAGATTTCTTTTTATTTCTTTTTACTGCTGTAAGTATAGTTTCAAACAGCTCAAATTTCTAAATATGTGTGGAAAAAATCTCAGAAACTCAAACTTGTTGTGATATTTCCATGATAGCATTTCTAATTATGCGAGTCATTCCCTAACATTAGTGATATCACACTACGGAGGAAGTTGACGAGAAGATTGGCGTTTAACACCCGACTAATGGTATTGTCGGAGTTGAGTGGGCCTCGGATGAATGGAAACGGTCTAGAGGATTAGAATGTTTAAAGTGTTGTCAACATTCCGTTAAATTGTAACGTCCGAATGTCGAGGGCAAAATAAACAAAATATTACGTACGAAGCACTGCAGTCTATCGATTACCTCTTGCTAGTGCCTAGCACTTCATCAGCTGGTTTCCTAAATATAGATGTTGTCATAAAAGTTGAAATAATAAATATTGTAAATTCTAAGGAGGTGGTCTCAGTTCAGTAATTTTACCTCTTCACCAGCAGAAACCTATTGGAAAAATAATTTATCCAAATGTCTGGAATCGTCTGGACCCTAGGGATAGCTTTGTTAGAGAAGCCATTCGCCATTATTATATTGCGTTTCGTAGAGTGTGATGCAATAATTTTGTCTCCAGTATTCACAATATTACAAGGGTTTTAATACAATATAAATATCGTGGATTCACAGTAAGTGTTTTTTTAAATTAAAATCTCAACCCATATACATATCTTGAAGGAAAACCTGGCATTTTGGCAGTTTGTTTTGGATGTTCCTCGGCAATCATTGCGAAACTTAAAGCTGTTCACGCCCAGTTTGCGGCCTTACAACGCAGAATCTTATATCGACTATATTATATTTAATTTAGTTAAAAGAAAGGAAGTATTAAGAGTTAGTGCACTATTGGCGGCGCCCCAACTGAATTATTGTAATTTAAATCATATTGTAGTTGATTTATTGTTTCATTACCATTATTATTACTATTATCCTTAGCCAGTGACAGTAGGGTAAAAGCTTCTGCCCCCCCCCCCTTGCTGGCAAGGTGTTACCGGAAACAAATTTATATATTTATATATGTGTGTATAGTTTAGTGTACGTATCTGGGAAAATAGATTTATTTGCACCTAGTAGTCATTAACGAAAAATAAATATAAATGTACTTTTTTAATGTGTGTTTCTTAGTGTTGAATTTAATTGTTTTTTACTTCCTTTAAAACAAAATAAGTGTATAAAATCGGTGTTCTTTTTACTTCTTCTTCTATAATAGGAATGAGGCGTATTCACTCCATTTGTGAATGCCCTGGCTTTAATACAAAAAATCATTTATTGTTCGGGAAGATTTTGAATTTTAGTGTTTGTGGATACGACTTATTGGGGTACCTTGGTTGAACTCTATAATCGATTTTTGTGTCCAAATCGAAGAGAAATATAAGATATAAAAGTATGAGATTGTAGTTTTGTTGACCATCCTATAGTCGAATTTACTAATTCTTTAAATTATCGAATTTGTTCAAAACTTGTATTTATTTATTTCTTTCTTTCTGTTTTGATTTTTTTTTTTTTGTTTTCAGATTGTAGAACTGGATGTAAGATGGCCGATGGCAACATTAAGTCTTGAACCATCCGAAATACAAACCTATCCAGAAAATGTTATCACCGCTACACTAGGGTTTCAATCAACATTCTGTGAACCGGCAGTGAATTCATTAGAACCAGAAACATGGTTAAATTTATTATACTGTGGCCATTCACCATTGCAGTGTACATTTTCAAATAATACACATAAACAGGTAATAAATAGCTGTTTTTTTAAGTAATAATTTTTCAGTGGGGTGATTGATTCAGAAATCATATCAACTTTTTTCCTTAATTTGTTAATGAAGGAATGTTTTAAATATAGTGAAGATGAAGAGCGAATGGCTGACCGAATGTTCTCAGTCAGAGTCAGGCTGTTCGTCTGTTTTATCTTATCTCTAATGCTACTTACTTTAGTCGATCCAATGTACGTCTGTACCACCAATAAAATATTAAGACATAGGTATTAAATGATAGCTAGAACATCAAGTTTGAAGTAAATTAGTCGCATCGATATATGCAACTTGCCGAAAGGTTACTGAATTTTCCAGGATTCTCAAAGAAAACGGCACCAAGATTAATATTTTTAATCTTGCAATACTGCCTATACTGGATTATTCAATGAGTAAAGAAGCAAAGACCTGTTGGTCAAACAAAATCTACATAAAATAACATTTTTATTTTCTCTTACTAATAATAGTAAGAGGAAGTATTGCGATCGTGCCCGATTTTCGAAATTAGTTTCCTCGTAAATACACGTTTTGAGATCCTCTGAGTCCAAAAAAGTGATTTTTAGGAAATGGTCTGTGTTGTGCTGTGAAAAAAATATCTCAAAAACGAAAAGATGCAGCTCGCTCAAACTTGGTATTCCGTTTAGGTTGCTACCACCGCATCAGACACGAAGATCTTGGGCGAAATCCATCAACCGGAAAAGCATTTTTACTAAAAAGTGTTTTTCAGTTTTCTACTATATTCCCTAAACCGGCTGCAACAATTTTCTTTAAACTTTGCATTTCAACTAAACACACAAAGAGCCAAAACTTTTATTTGAAATATTTCTCTAGGAAAATTCATTTAAGGGCACTTTTGGGTGAGAGGTGGGGTTATGGTTTCCCCTAAAGATTATTTCAGTTATTACACAATTCTATCCAATTCTATTATACAAAAATAAGTTGCCAAAATTCTAAGTTTAAATAAAATCGGTTGAGCGGAAGTGCGACTTTACTCAATAGGTTTTTCATTTTTTTTTCTGGTTTACTCCATAAAATGCCGACGGTTTTAAACACTAATAAGAATAATTGTAAGTGTGAAGAAAATTTGCCACTTTGCAGTATGAGAAAGTCGTGTGAGTGTTTCACACCAAACTTTTTAGATTGATAAGCTGGTATTCTGTCATTAGTTTGCAACACTATTTGACCGATGACCGTTTCATTATTTGAGTAATAAAGGATATTAACTATAAACTCATTCAACGATAACCAGTCCTCTAGAAATCTCCACTTTGGAAGTACAGCGTTCACTGGTAGGATTTGTAGTCTCTGAGAGGATTGAAAACTTTGCTTTTATGATGTAAGCATTACAAGATTCAGCTTTTGGGTTAATCAATTAAAAAATGACCCAGTAGCGATTGCATCATGCGAGAATACCAATCGAGTTTCAACTCTATCACCTGAATGTCGCATTGATGTTCTCATTGAAGAAGAGACACAAATTACGATACCAACAATGGATCTACATGTTTCGCTGCTAGTAGCTCTCAAAAGAGCAATCTAAGGAGAAATATCTGGGCACTGAAGAAGAAGTCGCCCGCTTAAAAAAGGTACCGTCAGTTCATTCTCATTCGAACATCTATCAACGTTCAGCCATCATCGATCTTACATCCTCTCTCTGTCAGTCTGTCACTCATACCTCAGCTATCACACTATCACTCTAAATTATACCCAATGTAAAGTCCTCGCTTACAATTACAGTTATACAGTTATATAATCTTACAATATAGTGTTCACTAAGTCTAGCTTATCTCAACAACGTTATTGTTTTAGATGGATTTTTGGAAAGCATAGAAACCTGTGATAAGACTTAAATCAATACGTACGAGCCTAATTCAGCGTCAAGCATGAAGTAAAAACATCTCCGGTTTTCAGCGAGGAAAAATTCGATGACCCTTTGTAATGTGAAAGGTCCGATTTTTTTTGAAGGACAACCAATAGACTGATATTGACGATTGGTAATAATCAATAGTCAATACTAGAGAGAAATGCTTATAGATAAAGTGAATTCTGGAAATGCTGTTTGCAGGGGATTGGAAAATACTGCGAAATCAACGCTTGAAATTAATGAAAAGTTAGAGTTGGAATTTCAGGCATATCCGGCTTACACTCCGGATCTTGTACCATCAGATTTCTTTTTGTTTGATCCCTTCTGGAAGCCATTATGTGGCATCAAGATTTTCTCAATAATAAATAAATGAAAACAAGTGTTCAAAATTAGCTCACACTTCAATACAAAGATTTTTTTACCACCGGGAAAAGTTTCTTGACACTGGTATTTACCTATCACTTTTATTTGAAACATTTCTCCGAAAAGTAAAGTTTATTTAGGGTGTACTAAATACTAGAGATTTTTTTGTGATGTTAGGCTTAACTATTAAACTGTTATTACAAGTTTTCTTGGAGATTGTGATAACAGCGGTGCTTAAATTTCCACAAAGTAATCACATTCAGATAGTTCCTATAATGTCTATAATGTACGGTTCCCCCACTTGGCTTGTAGTTGTATATATAATAAGAGGCTTGTGTCTGAGATTTTTAGTAACAAACTTCAAGTTTGAAGAAAAGTAGTCAACGAAATTATTCATTTTTAAAGTTGACAATTATAAAAGCAATTATTTTATTTTTTTAATATCCAATATACATTGTAAAATAGGAGAGTATGAATAATATAATGGTATTACCCCCACCACCTTGGGGGAGGGAGTTTTGCTTGCCTTGGAATTCTTCACAAAGAATCAGAATTGATCTTCTTTTTTAATTCAATTATGAGCCCACTTTGGCTGTAGAAAAAGAAGCCAGTTCTCTTCTCTCAAACTTCCTTAATAGTCTCCTGGCCTTTCTTCATTCAGCGCTTCTCCCACTACTGCCTTTCTTCCTTCCATTTAATTTTATTACTTAAAATGAAGAGAAAAGTAAAGAAAAAAGAAAATAAATAAAAAAATCCTTTTTCTTTTTTCAGCTCTTTATAACTTTAAATAAAATAATTTAATCAGACTAAAACTCTTATTGATAGGGCAGATTTATTCTGAGGTTTATGTAGATATGTGCAGAGAGTGGCTATGAAGCCAAAGCCACTGTAACCTAGTAGCTCTATTGCATAATGGTAAGATTGAGAATATTTTCAGAGTTGAGCAACTACAGCAAGTTATTTAAATAAGATAAGCGCTACTGTAACAAAGTCGTGTGATAGTTTCACAACAGATTTTGTTTTTTTTTTTATCAAAAAATTCACCGCCTGCTTTCCAAGTACAAACATCCGGTAGAACATTATTCTTCAGAATAGACATATCATTCTTATCTTGTGTTAAAAAAGTTTCTAATACTATTAACATCCGAACTGTGTTCATCTGCTGAAGATAAATCCTAGTTCTTAATCATTTTACCCTATGTTAGAGCCTTCTTTACTAGTTTCTACAACCCTAGAATCCTTGCTCAGTTTCTCTTCTTCACTAAATACACACGCCCCTCCGGATTAAGCCTATACCAGTGCGACAAATTGGCTGGATCTTATGACTTGAGGCCCTACTCTATAATTTCTCTTAAAACTCTCACATTTAATAGTCAAGTCTATTTCTCTACCTTTTTTTTATGGAAGGATTGAGTTATTAAGCTCCGTTGTGTTATAAAGTCTGACGGATCTTTAACAACTCTCACTAACTGCGTAGTTATTCTTTCTTATTACGTTATACTGTCACCCAACAAGCAAACCTACTTCTGTGTCATCCTAACTGTGACCTAGATAAACAATAAATGCGTGCATTTAGATTAGGTTTCTTTTTTTTATTTTGATGCAGTATTTATTTTGTCAGTATTTTGTTGGAAAAAATAAAAAGTTTCCTCATGAAAATATAAAATAAAAATCTGGTTGGAAACATTCAAACCACATTCTTTTACAACAATTTCCATAATTCTGACAATTGCCTTCAAACTTGGAATATAACCATTCAAGGAAATCGCATATATATCTAAAATCATTCAGATGGAAAAAATCTGATATGAAACACTCACATAACTTACTGTTACTCCAGTTTACATAGTTACATAGGCTCTAGATTTTCGAACTCTAATACATAACTCTTCTTCTTACTATAATTTATTTGTTTAATTGCAGTAATTATTAGTTCGATTCCATTTTTTATGTTGCTGCCAGAAACTAGATTTTGATTGCTATTGCTCATGCGTAGATTCCCATCTTTAATACTCGTGGACTGTGCCACCTAGACAAAATTTTAAGGACAATGCAATGAATAGCTAAAAACTCCAACCTAAGAAAACTGTTTTAACTGAGTATTATGAATTCCTTGAAGAAAATTTTGTGGGTGCTTTACATCAATTTTATTTCGTTCTATTAGTATAACGGCCAAATACAAAATGGCGGACTTACAATGTACCTTGCATACCCCTAATACATTTTTGCTTCCTTTTTCAACAATGGAACGAAAATTATGAATATTTTTTCTTTATAGCTCAGATTAATTACATAAAACAACAAATATTATTTTTAGAAATAACTTGATTTTTTGCACTTTTTATAGAAAAAAAAAATTATTGTAGAAACGATAATTTATAATTAGTAAAAAAATTGTAAACTAGTTTTTCCAAAGAAATAAATATCCATAAATAATTAGCCGAAAGAATAGCTGTAGAAGAGAAGTAAAGGCGCCAAATGTGAGCGTCGTCAACATGATAATTCTAAATTTCTACGTATTATTTCTATTCATAAACGTATACTTCCGGTGTCGAAAATTCGAAAAAAGTCAATATCGTAAATTTGTCACGATTACAATACTCCCTCTTACTAGGAGTTCCTTGGAGACTAGGAGCAGAGTTTCTTGGAGAGGGAGGCGGCCAGCGTATTGGTGGAACTCGCGAATTGCGGATATCCGGGGGGGGATTGTATTAAGAAGAGGAGGAGGGTTCAACGAGCAAGGAGGAGGCCAACGGCCGCATGCCGTGCAGCTGAATATAGAGAGGCGAAACACGAGCTGCGGAAGGCAATTTACCTGAGCAAAAAACTCAGTTGGGACTCTCTCATAGTGGAAGTAGTCCGAGATCCTTGGGGTTTAGGTTACAAAATCGTAACTCAAAAGATTGCCGGCTTTAAGAAGCAAGCGGTTTTGGATGCGGTGGCTATGGAGGGGATTATAAAGAGTCTTTCCCCCCCCACACACACCCTGGAAGACCAGAAATTATTTGATGTCCCTATAAATATCCCGTTTTTTACGGAAGAAGAAGTGCAGGAAGCAGCGGTTACCTTGAGAACCAAGAAGGCCCCAGGCCCGGGCGGAACACCGAATGAAGTTGTAGCAATGATAGCCCGAGGAAAACCACACATATTGTTACAAATGTTTAATGCATGTTTAAAATCTGGCATATTTAGTTATAGGTGGAAGATTACCCGGCTAGTTCTAATTAGCAAAAGCAAGGGAGGTTCACTCCCCTCGTCGTTCCGTCCGCTATGCTTGCTGGATACGGTAGGAAAGCTCTTTGAGAAACTTATTAAGCTAAAGCTTACGGAAGAAATTTGGGAAGCAGGCGGTCTATCACCCAAGCAGTAGGGCTTCAGACCAGCTAGGTCTACGCTGCAACCAGTAGAGGAGGTTATAAGAGCGGTTCAAAGAGCAGAAAGTCGTAGTCAAGTACGCGGAAGATGGTATTGTTAGTCATGCTAAATGTTAAGAACGCGTTTAATTCCCTCAAGTAGTCCGATGCCCTGCAGGCACTGGAGAGGAATTTCCATATTTCGCCGTATTTATTGAGGATTGTCGACGACTACTTCAGGTATAGGTCGCTAGTCTACCAAACAGAGACTGGTCCTAAAATTACGACCGTCACTGCGGGAGTTGCGTAGGGGTCGATTCTAGGCCCGGATATCTGGAACGTCACTTATGACGGATTGCTGCGGTTGGAAGTGCCTGAAGGTACGGTATTAATCACTTATCTTGATGATGTTGCAGTGCTGATATCGGTATCAAAGCGCAAACCAGGTTACACCAGGTTACGCGAAGAGTGAATGGTTGGATGTTGGGACATGGACTCGAGTTAGCTCTGGCTAAGACGGAGGTCATGATATTGACAAAAAGAAGAATCGACCCGTCAATCCCGTTCTATGTTGGTAGGGAAGTGGTGACTTCGTCTAGAGCGGTTACGTACTTGGGTATAATCATGGATGTCAAGCTAAGCTGTGGAATACATATCCAAGAGGCTGCCGATGAAGCTGCAGGTGCAGTAGCGCGTCTGTCAAGTTGATGACCAACGTGCGAGGTCCTGGTCCTAGGCAAGTACTCGCAAAATAAATGTTTCCCAAACTGTGATGTTGTACGGTCTAGAATTTTGGGCAAGAGCCTCGCGAAAGAATGTGTATAAAAAAGACTCGTGCAGGTGCAGAGACTCGGCGCACTCCGGATTGCCTTTGCTTACCGCACCGGGTCGGAGCCGGCCTCTTGCTAATAGCTGAGGTTATACCTATTGCCCTCCTAGCTCAGGACCGTGCAAGAATCTATGCTAGACGGGGAGAGAAATGCGTGGAAATAACTAGGGAAGAGCGAAAGCGTACCATGGCAGTGTGGCAAGAAAAGTGGGATGCGGAGAGCCGAGGCCGCTGGCCCGCTATCTTGATTCCAGACATTACAAGCTGGATTGGTAGAAGCTATGGCGAGGTAAATTATCTCTCGACCCAAGTCCTTTCTGGACACGGATTCTTCAGAGACTACCTGAAGAAGGTAGGTAAAGAAGAGGTATCGACCTGTTTGTATTGCCAAGCTCCACGCGACGACGCTCGGCAACGGTTTTCGAATGTGAAAGGTGGGCTCGACCCAGAAGGAACCTAGAGCAGGAGGTCGGGGCACCTGGGAGGTTTGCCCAGACTCTGTTGAGTAGTCGTAACAACTGGACAAGGGTTACTTCCTTTGTCCAGGAGGTAATTTCGACTGAACGTGTAGAGGTGAATAATGGGAGAACGAGTTCCTTAGGGCTAGGTTAAGGAGCCTAGCCTGATGCAGTGCTGAGAAAGCGAATCCAGGCTAGGCTCAGGTGTATGTGGGGGGGAGTTTAGCCGGTAGGCATATTCATATGGAGTCCGGAACTTTGATGTGCGTAAGTAGCATTTCCCCCCTATTATAAAAAAAATAAAAAAACTAGGAGTAAGAGAATGTTGGAAGCAACACCAGTCTTAACTTTTTTTTTTATGGTCCTTTCAAAGAGATGTCCAGATTTTTAGTGGGGAAAAGATAGGGAGTCTTTGAGCTGTTATCCTAACCCGCGGGATGGATAGTCCTAGCGAGGCTTCATTTCGTTTTTTGGTCTTAATGGGGTAAAAGTTGAACTATAAAGTTGATTTCTAACTATTGCTGGAGAAAAAGATACGCTGTCGGGGTGTGTGTGTGTGTGTGTGTGTGTGTGTGTGTGTGTGTGTGTGTGTGTGTGTATGTATCTGTATCTTTCAGTGAGTTTAGCACCTTCTGTTCGTACTACCGTCTGTATAACTTGATACAATGAATTATTTATAAACAGGCTGACAGCTTTTGAGAAGGGTCCCAGTTCGGCTATAGCTAGTCTACTATACATGCACTCCGTTACAATACAGTTTCTTCGCAAATGCAAAATGCTTGTATTATTATTTCCATACACTGTTATACTCCCGTCCCTTCCATACCCCTAGTAAGTGTTACTTCTTTTTTTTCACTCAAAAAAACTATTTTCCATTTCTGTTTCAAGTTTTCCCTTTTTTTTTAGTTTTTGGCCATTACAGGAACGCAATATTATTTTTTCCAATGCTGAACCGTACATTATACAGAAATAGCACCTCAGATAAGCCTAGCCAAACTCCACCGGGAATTCTTTAAACTTGTAAAAACAATTTTCGGACACTATAAAAGTGGAGTTCCCTTCAAGTGCACAATGTTTAAAGAAAATTGTTGGAACCAAAAATTGGAGAGAAAAATTTCAAAATGGTGGGAGGGGGACAATCTACTGTGAAGGAAACACCCGAGGTAAAGGATAATGAAGGTTGCTGTGATGGCGTACGGGGAATTTGATTAGCCATATTAGTTGATGTAACGTTCCATTTACTATATGGTTAGGGTAACCATTATTATTAAATAAATTGGATAGTATTAATTTGTTTCATCATGGAAACCCGGGTCTTCATCATGGAATCTTCTTTAAAATTCTTTACTTTTGTTTTATAATAAATTTGCCGAACATAATGTTGAAAAATTTGTTTTTGTGATCGATCCTCAGCATCAATCATAATTACAAAATTATATTCTTCGAAACTGGCAAACATCCACTTGTAACAAGTACATCAAATTGTCATTAAAATCCCATAACAATAGTATTCTTCAGGGCAGTAAACAAGGGGACACTTGTTGATCTAGGGGCAACAATCTGGAAACAATTGGTCCGGAAGGAGAAGCTATGGGGGGGGGGAGTGTTAGTGAGGCATAAGGTAAGACCTCACCCCTTTCTCTAATGTTTCACTGCAGCACCTTGCCTAGGGATCACATCTTCAACAGATAAGTTGATTACTACTTGCGATGACCACATGAAGTCTTTCTCATCTTTATCCAATCATTTAGCTTGAAGAAGTTCAAGTTTTATATGAACAATGGATACGAATATAGAGTTCGAAATTTCACACATGATTTCTCTTTTACTGCACTTTGCCAGTTCCACCAATCAAATTGTATTCAAACTTGGACATTTTGAAAAAATTATCCATTCAAATTTCCATCGTCGGTGGATAAAAAAATCTTCCCGCCGATCCGCATTAACCGAAACTTACTAGATTCAAACGATTCTAATTAAATAGATGGTTCATACAACTTCAAACCTAATACTACTAAACAGGAGATCTAAATTTACTTCACAAAATAAAAGACTTAGCTATCTGTTACTGCTGAGATCTCTATGGCCTTTTATGGCTCTGAAATATCGAAACAACCAAGCGTTCCAATTCCTACCGTATCCAGTCATTTCAATGCTACATCCTTCGAAAATTTGTCACCTCATCTCCATAATACCTCTGCATACCTTCTGTTAATGATCTAGCCAGAACTCGTTTTTTTAAATTCCTCTCATCCACAGCTGGCTCGTCCTAACTCTAATATATCAGCTCTCTGCAAACACTATTCCTGACAACTCGGGCATCCAAGTGAAGAAAACTTCAGACCTCGAGACAACTTCATAGAAATAAATCACGGAGTGCCATTGTTGAATGACTCCTTCAATCTACACTTCAAATCACTCCAATATATTTCCTTTTTGTAAAGTATATTATTGCAAATGTAAATACAATAAAAGTGAGGGTGGAAAACAGGAAATATACATTTCCGGTGACGGATTGTGATCGAAATCTTCATATCGATTGGAATAATCAAATTGAGCACCTTGAGTTTTCGAGAAAATTCAAAAAACTAAAAAACCTATTTTATAAAAATCACACTTCCGGTAAACCGATTTTCTACAAATTTGAAACTCTATCATTGCTTCTAATTTATATTAATATTGTTTTGGCGATAAAACTATACATTTTAGTAGTAGTAAGAGGAGGATCTTTATTTTTTCTAAAAAACAAATACAAAATTCAATTCTATACTTCAGAAACAAAAAAAACTTCTAATACAAAAAATACATAAAAAGAAAATAAACTTCCAAATTAAGCATATCAAACACAAGACTAGTTATGATAACATAAAGATCATGGTCCTAAGACCGTCGGAGGATTTCAGTAGTTATATCATTATTGTCATAATTTATTATTCCAAGAAATATAAATATCATTATTTTACTATTATTATTACTCAAAACTTAACAAATCTGAGAGCATTTAGGAATTTTTTTTTTTTATTTAAATATTATTATTTTAAAGCTATATATAAATATATAAAATTATTGAATCAAGGTATATCTCAATTTATATGTGTCTTTACAATAGTCAACTAGACCCTTCCAGTTTGAACAACAATTCTATAATTTGGTTCTCATTTAAGACAGTGTCTTTCAACCATTTCTTTCTGATTTCTGATAACACTGGACATATAGCAATAAAGTGAATTATATCCTCAGGTTCCCGTCGGCTGCACAAGGTGCAGAGTCGGCTTGTTTCATCTAAATAAAACTTGCTGTTTAAATTTAATAGTTCTCCTCTTGCTTTAATATCCATCTTATATTTTGACGCTCATATCTACGGGAAATTTTCTGTTACCTCTTCAGAGCAGAGGACAGACTAAAGCTGCCAGTTAGTAAAGACCTTATAGCATTTACAATTTTCGTAGACAACCCAAGGTGGTAAAGTTTATATATTAGAGCGTACCTGTCAATGCTATCGAAAGCAGCGGAGAGATCTACAAAGAATGCGTAGACTTTTTGTCTTTTTTTACTCAACATTATTTTTATTATACATAAAAACTAAATATATTGTCTATTGTTGAGTATTCTTTGCGAAACCCCCCTTGAAATTCATTGAGAATATTATTCTTGTCGATCCAATCCGTTAATCTACCAAGTGTCAAACCTGAATAATTTTGGCAACTGTATTAATAAAGGATATCCCCTATAATTGCAAGCTTGATTTTTATCGCCCTTTTTATATAATGGGCAGATTATTGAATTCCTAGAAGAAGATGGGATTTTGAGAGATTCAAAGACTTCGTACAGAACGCTCAGTAGTACCACAATGAATTCGGGTGAAGCAAATTTAAAAAACTCATAAGGCACCAGATCCGAGCCCGGTGCCTTGTTGTCTTGCCTTACTAAGTGCAGACTGAATTTCCGCCTGTGTAAAAGATTTGTCAAGGTCCGGACTCAAGATGTGCGGTTCAGCATAACTAATTCTAGTCGAAATGAATGGAGGGTTTAAGAGAGTTTTAAAATGATTAACCCATTCATTAGCTTCAATATCACCTACTTTAAAAAAGTTACATTTTTTTATAAATCTAACGTTCTCCCAAAATTCCTTACTGTCTATTGAGGAGTTAATTTTACTTATATCATCCTTGTAATACTGTTGTTTTTTTCAATTTGAGAGATTTTTATATTCCTGGTTGGATTTTCGATCATTTTGCTGATCCGTTGAATTATTAGTTTTTATAAATAGTTTTAAGTATTTAAATGACATATTTCGCGCCAAACTGCAATCTTTGTCAAAACATTTTTGTTTCCGTTCAACGGTTCTTTTAGTGTTAGGATTGTACACGGCAGAGAGTTTTATTATACTAATTAAAAGCTTTAACTTCTCTTCTATGTTATCAGTAAAGAGAATTACAGAATTTAAATAAACATTTAGTTTCTACCTAGATAGATAGATAGATAGATAGATTCTACCGGGGGAATTGGCTATTCAGCCTACGCCACCGCGACACCCCAAGGATCTATTGTGGCACCCCCCCTAGTTGGAGACCCTCCCCCTATCCTGTCCTTAAGCGAACTGTGGAATTGGGGGGGGGGCTCCCAGGTGGTCAATCAGAACACCCGCCATTAGAGCACCCTCTCGAGTCCTGCTTGCCTTAGAAGACTTAATAGGTCCGAGAGAGGGCCCTGGCTGAGGCTTGTTGGCACCAGCTTCTCTTTACCAAAGAGGCGGTACCTTAGCCAAACCAGCCCCTCGCACTGACATACCACATGCAGTGCCGTCTCCTCTTCTTCCTGACAAAACCTACACAGGCTATCCGTTGCCAGGCCCATGCGATGCATGTGCTTATTTAGTCTACAATGGCCAGTGAGAATGCCAACTGCTATCCTTATGGCCACCCGGCCTAGTTGGAGTAATTCTGCAGTTAGCTTGGGCGAGTAGCTATGGATAAACTTTTTCGCCTGCCTCTGGCCTGGAGTTTTGCCCCAGCATTCCCTTGATCGGTCCTGCATCCATAGCTTAATGGATGCACTCCTGAGGCATCTTGAGACACCGCAGAACGGCTCCGGCCCGATAAGCGCTCTCATTGAACCCTCCCGGGCCAGGCGGTCCGCCGCCTCATTGCCTCTGTGACCCGAGTGCCCAGGTACCCAAACCAGGAAGACCTTATTATGGCTACTAATTTCCCTTAGTGCACCTAGGCAGTCCCACACCAGCCTTGAGCTGATCTCCCACGAGTCAATTGCCCGCAGAGCAGCCTGGCTATCCGAATACATGACGACTCTGGAGTTATGCACTCCCCGTCTTCTTATTTCGGCGGCGCAGATAATAATCGCGACTAGCTCCGCCTGAAAGACCGTAGCTAGCCTTCCCAGGCTCACCGAGATATTACATCTCGGATGAGTCCCGTACACGCCGGCTCCCACTCCATCTTCCATCTTGGACCCGTCCGTGTACCTAGTTTCTACCTATAAACAACCGGCTTTTGTATAGCCCAATTTAGTTATGGCGGGAGAGGAATTGCAGTTTGCGAACTAGGAATAGCATGAAAAAATACAGCAATTGGCATATGATCGGAAAACAAGTGATTTTCTACGGTAAAACTGTATTAAATGAAAACATGTAGATTAGCACAAGCACAATCAGTTACTGATTTACCGTTAGCGCCTATATATGTGAACTATAAAGTTCACATTTTACTGAAGTGTTACAGCGTAACGCCACTGTTCCCTCTAGGACCCCCAAAAATAATTTTTTCTGGGAAAATGTTTCAAATAAAAATGATGGTGGTATTTATGTGTGTACATAGTATACAAAGTTTAAATAAAAGCGCTGAATTCGTTTATGAGGAAATCGCGAAAAAACTTCTATGTTGGAGATATTGTATTCACTAAAAACCATTTTTTTCCGTATTCAGGAGGTCTAGAACAAATATTTCCGGTGATAACTCAAATTCGAAAATTTGATGCTTCGCAATACTTTTCTTTTACCAGAAATAGGATAAAGTAAAAATCTAGCAACCACACTGTTGCTAATATTCTCAACAACAAAAAATAGTTGCTGAAACAGAGCGTCTGTTGGAAGAAAAATGTAGATTAAAAACCTCTAGCCAATAAAGTGTTCTTTGATTGGACGAGTCAAGTGAAGCGTTAAGATACTGCCAAGCAAAAAGAAAGAGGAAAAGGGGTATTTATAGTAGTGTGAAACGGGATTGAGTAGTCGTAAGTGAGTTGGCAGCAGTGTCCATCTCTCTAGATGTGCCTGCCAACTGTATAGTTGAAATGGCCGCGGAAAAAGAAAGAAATAAAAAAAAAGAATAATGGTGGCGGGAACGAGAGTAAAGCTTGAAAAATGTAGCCAATTCACAGCTTGATCAGGCACTGACCATCATCATTTCTAGTTAGTTGCATTTGGGGAGGGTCGGTGGCCGTACGGTGGTAGGAGGCGAATAAGGACGCTGAACCAGGGAAAGAGTTCAGTGTGGTGGGGATGATTGTTCGGCGCTTATACATCTCTCCGCCATTCAGCGCCAGCTCGATCTGCCCTTAGACATCGCGCTATTAATTGAAGCATAATTGACTTCTAATAGCTCTCTCGCTCCAGATCCTCCCTAGATTTACCTCTGATCCCAGTTCGTCAAAGAAACATTTCCACTTCATTCTATTTTTATTCACCCCTCTGATTTTTATTTTTTACAATGTAGAAACATTAAAAAAACAAATATACCTAATTAGAATTATGTTTACACAAGATTTTCACAGTAATTTTAATAGCTCTCCTTTATTCAAATTAACCCGCAGCGATAAAATTATTATATAAAACTAATTAATTGAACAATACTTTATAACAAAATTATAAAAAAAAAAAAAAAATGGCAAATTACCTTCAAACTTGGTATTTCTACCAAATTGTGTGACAGCGCCCTCTTGTTAGACCCATAGTAAAACTTTTAAGGGCAGTTTAAAGTTAGAAACAGCCTAATTCATAGATTACTTACAAATTCACTAAGATCAATTTTTCCGCACAAAATATGTGTACATCTGGATTGCGGTTAAAAGGAAAGTTGTTTCGAGCTATCTTCGAAAAGATACCGCGAAAACTCAGAAACCAGATCTGTTAAATTGTTTTTTCTGATTAATCGATTGTTATTCTAGCAATGCAATTTATTGTTCCTTAAAATTATAAGTAGGTGGCAAAAGTGTAGGTTGCCCTGTAGTTAAGCGTACAACAGGAATGTTCAACATTACAGCCCCCCCCCAGAACAATTCCAATAATTCATATCGATAGTGATGGGTCTTTATTTGTTTAATTACTATACGAAATTCAAATCTTATGAAATCCGAAACCGCCAGTTGCGTTGTAAGTATCTAAACATAATAACAAATTTGAGATTTGCACTTTTGTGATATTTTGTTCATGAAAAATAGACGTTCAATTAGTAATTATTATATATACATATATATATATACTGTATACATATTATATAACTTTGAATTTGTGTAATTGTTATTTATAATTTTTATTTTGTGCAATTAACTGAAATTTGTTATTACCAAAATTCATTATTTTAAGAAAAAACTTGGTGTCCAAATACTTTTGCCATACTATAATATTTATAATAAATAAAGTAATATTTTTAAGAACGGTGAATGTAAGCAGTAATAGTGTAAAACAAAGGAAGCATGAAATATAAGAAATAGTAAAGCTTTAAAAAGCGAAATGGTACTGGTTTACTGTAAAATGAAAGTAGAAATTATTAAGTTGTCGTATCAGGTTAAGAATTATGAACGTAATATAAAGTGAGCCAAGAACCTTATGCAAATAGAATTCGTTATGCAAAAGCTGTTCTAGTAACAAACAAAAAATTGTAAAGTCTAAAGCAATTGTTCAATCAAAGCAAGTACAAAGTTCATAGAAGTTTAAAGAGATGCTTAAATCAATCAATACATCCTTGTAAGTTGCAAGTTAGGGTATTAAAACTTGTAAAGAACTAAAAGATAATGCACTCCTAATCGAAATACAAAGTAAAGAATAAATTGAAAAGATTTGTAATGAAATAAACAGAACCAGTTATAAGGTTATGTCAAACAATATATTGGTAAACATAACCCGAGATTGGTCTAGTTTAGTACACCAGTTTTTATAACTTGAGATAATGCAACAGATACTTTAAGAGAACAAAACGCTGACATAGTACCAAAGGATGATGCGCTGATTGCAAAATACTTATATTTGAACAATTAAAATAATAATAATAATAATAAAGCTTTATTTGCACCCTCTACAGGGAAAAAGCCTCTCCTTTAAGAGTTTTATGAGTTCATATTGTAAATCCAATACAATGTTTACAATATACACGAAAGTAAGCACTGCATTTGTTGTGGTGCTTGGTTCCGCAGAGCTGGAAAGCATCAGAGACATTTTCCGTGGTAGCCTGCTTCATTTTGTGGTCATCGACCGGTTTCGAGAGAGTTAGTGTGAAACTAAGTCTCTGTACGAGTCTGTGTTGGCACAGCTGTCTGAAAAAACGCATCCTGAAGATGGGGCGAACGCCCGAAACCGGTCGATGACCACAAAATGAAGCAGGCTACTACGGAAAATGTCTCTGATGTAAGCACTGTAACTAAACTAATAATTTTATAAAAAGACTAATTAAAAATTAAAGCACAAATTCGTAATGAAATTAATACGAGAACAAAACAATAGAAAACATATCAAATAAAATAAATACACTGGTATATAAATAAAGATGGAATAAAATATATCTAATCAAATGAGCAAAACTAAATATTAACTAAATACTTTACAACATTAATAACTAAAAATTTTCTTAAATATTAATAAACTTTATTATTAATAATCATCTCAGTTGATAATGTTTTGAATGCCAAAGGAATTGCACTAAATAAGTCCATATGTTGTTTTCTTACAGGAGCTCAGACAAGTCATAGTTGAGAAATAAGAGCAAGGAAAGCAGATTGTGTCAACTATTTGAATTGTAATCATTATTCCAAATAAGATAAAAGAATCGATAATAATCATTCAGTGTTAGGAGATCCAAATTATTAATTTCTGTAATATTTATTAAATAATTGTAAGCGAGGCTGTGATGACCTTTTGAGCCTTTGGTTAATAGCATGGGTCACTCAGTCTCACTCTGCACACCTCATATATCAACTCATATAATAACCAATTTCTCTCGTTCATCTATCATTTAGTGACAATTATAGTTATTGTCAAATTATAATTGTAATTAGAATTTCTTACTACAATAATTTCAGCTGTTCATTTTATACGCTGAATGTAAAATACCCTATTCGCATGTTTTAAAAACAAAATATATTTTAAAAGATTGTATATTTTTGTTTACAGCTGTTGTACAGTGAACAAATACGTGGCTATCCACAGTTGCGGGTGATCTCGTTAAACTGCGAACTCTTCGGCATGGCCGGACATTATGCCCTGGCACTTCGGCCTAGCATACAAGATCCTGGGGAGCCTATTGCATCCACTTCGCCACAAAATACACTGAAGGTAGGTATATTAATGGACTGAACTGTCGTTTTTTTTTGTGTATGTATTGATACTATACTTATGGATATCCTGTCAGAAATAAACACAGTATCTGGAACGGTGAATTGAGCAGTGGATATTGAAATCATTCTGAAATTAAATTGCTTACAAGTCATGGTTTGAGCATTAGGAGTAAAAGAGCTCACCAGGGTGGCAAAAACGAGAAACACACCGATGGGATGATACGTATGTTAACCGGGTACAATTTCATTATGAATGTCGTCTGACTGGTCTTGCCCCTTCAAAGACTGTTGTCCCTAAGGTTTTACTTTTAGTTTAGTTGGTTAAATTAAGAATTACATGACCTTAATATAAAATTATAGATCTAGCAGCCAACTAGTTGATTCTGTTACTCATCAAAACCGTCTTCATCACCACTTTTCCTAATGCCTGGAAGAAACTATTTTTTTTTTAACAAAACATCAGCCGAGATAGTCCTTCCCCAAAATCACGGATGCCTTTTATCTGAAGACATTGCTGAAAATCAGCTATTCTTCGCTTGGTCGTCTTATAATTTGAGATATGATGGTGTAAAGTTGTAGAATACTTTTTAATATTTTTTAGTAAGGGTTGTTTTTCAATTGAAAATACCAATTTTAAGTCTTTTATTTATTTTAATCTATTATTTTTCTTTCGTTATTACCTCGACGTTTCAGCGTCTGGTTACGCCATTTTCAAGAGGATGATAATTTTACAATACTGTAAAGAAAAGATAATGAGTATAATGGAATTTGATAACAATACAGTTACAATGTATAATTATAAAAGGTGACTAAATATTATAAAAGATTGTCCAAAAATTTAAATTCGTTTTTCTCTAAAGTTTCCTCATGGTTCATTACACAACTCTATCGTCCAAACAAAATTAATTAGAAATAAATAGATGGCCAAAATTCTGAGTTTCAAGAAAATTAGTAAACCAGAAGGCGCTTTTACTGGATAGTTTTTTCAGTTTTGGACGGATTTTATTAAATTTGGTACACAAACTATAACATTTGTCAATTATAATTTTGAGAACTGCACTAAGCAGTGGCGGCTCCTGACTTGGATATTTGGGGGTTTACCATTTTTTTAAAAATACATTACCTATCATTATTAGCAGCTTGGCTAGATAGAAATATGAGGTAAGCCAGGGGCCAGGTATAACTTGCATCCCTCCCCTAAAATTAAATATGTTAAATTAACAATAAATCGATCACTGGGCACCCAGAGAACAAGTGTGAAAAAAGAGTTGTACCGTTCGAGTTCGAAAATTAAGTGGTTAACTTAACGGAATTTTTCATTGTCTAAATAAAGTGTTTCAAAGGCAATCTCAATGAGTTAGCATCGATTCTTTACTGGGTCATATATCTTAGTGATATTTTAAGTACCAATACCAACATCAAATTTTTATAAATACAGAAATATATATAAATATAATATATAAAAATCCACACATTGGCACAGGCCCATCATATCACAAAAAAAATCTGGTGTGAAACACTCATACAACTTTCTCTTACGCCAGTTCTCAAAATTATAATTGACAAATTTTATAGTTTGTGTACCAAATTTAATGAAATTCGTCGAAAACTGAAAAAACTGTTCAGTAAAAACGCGCTTCCGGTTTAATATTTTCTTGAAACTCAGAATTTTGGCCATCTATTTATTTCTAATTAATTTTGTTTGGATAATAAAATTGTACGAGTATAATCAACCATGAGAGCATTTAGAGAAAAAATAACCACACCCCTCCCCTAAAAGTGTCCTTAAAAGAATTTTACCAGACTGTTTTAAATAAAAGTTATACATCTTTGTGTGTTTAATTTATATAAGAAGTTTCAACTTTCTACGGTTTTTCGTTTTTGAGCTATGCTGTCCACACACACACACACACACACACACACACACAGACCATTTGCTAAAAACAACTTTTTTAACTCCGGGTAAGATCGTTCATTAGATCGTAAGTGATGTTCAATGCGCTTGTAACCCGCACTCTTATTTTAAAAAATGTAGTAAGAATATACACTTTTCTATACTAACACAAAGAAATTTTTTATATATACATATATATATTAAATTCTCCAGCGCGACGCCCAACTTTGAACCTCCAACTTCCTATGTTTTTATAAAACTCCTGATATACATACAACAGTATGATAGTGTGAATTGCACACTAGTGTACAATTCGTTATACGAACATGTTTAAGGAGCTCCTATACTGATATACGTTCCTATTCTTCTATGTCTGATTCTCTGATTTGACAACAAAAGTATTGAATGAATTTATTTGATTTTTGATTATTATAAACAATTGATACAGGCCAATATATACAATTTTTACTGACTTAATTTCGTAACTAATACAAAAATGAATTTTTTTTTTGAAATTGAAATATTTGAAAATTAGTTACTTTTTTATTTAAATTTTTTTGTTCAAATAGCTGGGGGGTTCAGTCGCGCAATCGCGAACCAGTAGCCGCCACTGGCAGTAAGAGAATGTTGTGTGAGTGTTTCACACCAGATTTTTTTTACTTTGTCTAACTGCTGTCTCAAAGGTAGTTCAGAGTTGTCTTAAATGATTGAAAACAAGGTAACACTGTTTATTAACTTAAGTTCCTCTACTTCTCTTGTTAGATGGATTTATTACATATCCAGACACATAATTTCTACACAACATAATGTAATTTTAAGTTAAATAACTAAATTGGAAAAAGTTTCTTATTTTAATGTAAACAATAGTTATGTTTGGCAGTTGTTAATTAAACAAGCAAAAAATTAGTTGGCTAGGACCAAAGAAGAAACTTCTTTTAAAAATAATAGCAAAGTTTCTCTTTGGCCCCAGCCAACTAATTTTTTGCTTGTTTCTTATTACTATGTTAATTTTCTATTACTATTGTTACTACTGTCGGAGTGAGTCATAAAAAATGATCAATTTTGTTTACTCGCACTTTATCCTCTACAGAAAAAAAAAGCGTTTATGTTTTGTTGTACTTTGTCATATTCTTATTTTGCATAAACAAATAGGGAATGAATTTATAAAGAAAGTTACCCTGGATCGCTTTTACTTTTGTCGTAGCATTTCTTTAAACAAGATGACGTTAATATTTAAAATATTAGTAATATTACGCCATTATTGGAAAAGAAAGTTTTCAGCCGCCGAAACTACTCATTTAGTGCGGGAATTTGAAGAGGAAAATGCTCTTTCTGTACGGACAGTGTGTAGGTAGTTTCAGAAATTTAATACCGGTGTCATTAGTCTTGAGATATAGCCGGTATGGGGCGAAAATCATCATTTGATGAAGAAGCTCTGCGGGGTTACGTAGAGGCTGACCCGGCCAAAATTACTCGTGAGTTGGCAGCAGAACTCGAAGTATCCCAATCCACCATAAATCGTGAGCTGCATAAGCTGGGGAAAGTGCATCGTTCAGCTAGAGAGGTTCCTCATGAGAACAAACTCAGCGGCAAGTAGAAATTAGTCAAAATCTTTTGGAAATCCAAATGACCATAGGTTCATCAAAAGGATTGTCACTTGCGATGAAAAATGGATACATTGGAGAAACAATAAGACCATGAAACAATGGCTACACTGCAAGCAGCCTGCTCTACCTGTCGCTGAACAGGGTCAATTAATAAAAAAAACAATGCTTTTTGTTTTTTGGAATTACGAAGGCGTAATTCATTATGAGTTCATTCCCGAAGGTCAGTCTATTGATTCGGAATTATATAGCGAGCAGTTAGAAAGAATGTACGTTGTTTTGGCCCAGCGCTACCCAGGGTTAGTTAACAGAAATAAAGTTTTGTTTCAACAACATAACGCTTTCAGAGTTACAAATTTCAGAATTACAAGGGATGAACTTCTCTCCCACCCAGCTTACAGTCCGGACCTAGCATTTACCGATCACCATCTGTTCCGGCCCTTGGCGTACTATCTTCAAGGAAAAACCTTTAATTCTCTGGATACCGGAAGAGAACGTGGTTCACCGTGTCCCGTTCAACGCATTCACAATTCGGGGGAACTTTCAATCCCAGCCCAGAGAGCTTTGAGTTCAACTTCCCTTGACCTATGATTCAGAAAGAATTCCTATGTGGTTCTCCCTTTCTCTGCTTCATCCCAGCGACTCTGCCACTTCCCAATCTCGTACTCTCGGATCTTTTTTTTCTGGGAGGCATCTGACTGCTAAACTTCTCACTATCAAGGACTATCATTCCCCCCTTTCTTATGCTTATGGCTATGGGCGTCATCTCTGCAAGGAGATCGAGCGGCGACACACCAGCGACCACCGGTAAGAAGACCGTGGAGGATGTCGCTAGGCCCTTGATACAGAGCACAAAATGGCTCTTTGCATCCGTTATTACGTAATAGCCGCTGTAGGACTGCATGTCAAGCCTCTCAGCCCAAAAGGCAGCTGCGTACGTTACAACGCTACGCCTCTATCGATGGACAAAGCCACGCCAGTCTTCAGCCCCCCTCTCACCACGGGCTACTCTTTTGATTCCCTGGCTACTCCATTTGATACATCTGGAGGCAACCCGCTGAATATGGGGCTTAAAAGAAAGCTTCCAATCCAGCAGCACGTCTAGGAGCTCAAACTGGATTATACGGACTCTTCTTTGTTCGTCCACCCTGATCCAGCGAGGACGACTGGGATTTTTTTTTTCTTTTTTTTTTTTGTCATTAGCTTTCGCCATCAGCCATAGTATGCAAAAAAGCAATCTATCACTAGTGTAAGATATCCAGCACCGGTGGTGCGTTGCGAAAACCTGCTCCATCGTCTCATACAACACAATCCTGTCTGTGATTACACTTATACCTTTCAACAGTAAACATTCGTCTAAATAAATGCATTCATTAATAAAACAACAATCATTCGGATAAATATTCTTAAACCTAAATTAAAAATATGCACATTATTTACACTGCTATCACACTCACATGCATACAGGTGCCGGGGTAGCCAATCCCGGCTCAGACCCGCCCCTCCAAGAGACAGTGGCTCCCAGAATTGAAAAAGTGTAGGAAGACAACCCACACGACCAAAAGTTGCCACCCCTGGCGGTATTGGTCACCCCCACGCTCATTCACACAAGTCATTCATTCCTATAAAATTATAAACTTACCCATTCACGCTAGTAAATACTTGCATTCTAATAAATACATGCGTACCTAAAATAACAAGGATTAAATACTATATACAATTTATATGCTCTTATATCACATCTAGAAATGCAAACACACACTATGCACTCGTGCGCGCAAACACACAAGACTCACACACACTGATACACCATGGGGTGGATACTAGACGACTGGGATGAAGCTTGCCTTTCATTTGCATCACTTTAAACTTCTGAACGAAATCTGTAGTCTCTTCACTTGACACCAATTCTTTATCCGAGACACTACAGGCCAGCACGCTCCTCTAGATTAAATTAGATTAGATTGGGGAGGGCCACACCTCATTCCACTGCGACCTTAATTGAGAGGTCTATTATGGATGGTCTAATATGCCTTTTCTCGGGGGAAACCGCCACCTCTGAGTCTTGCAGCGTGACGAGCCTAGAAAATGCGTCTCCATGAGGAGCTCTAAGCTTTCCTCTTCCGAGATCTCTCTTGCAGTACAGTATCTTACCTCGGAGAAGAGGAATGCCCCTTACCTATTCAGCCACTAGCCACGAGTTGGGTTCGTCTTCCCGCTGTTCACCAGCACCCCCGGCTGCCAGTGCATGCTGAGTGGGTCTGAGCGGCCACGCCGGTGGCGACGGACAAGCCCCCCCTCTTGGTTTCCTTGCCTCTCTTCTCGCCTTTCTTTCGGCTAGTCGAGGTGCTTTGTGAACACCGCCGGTTCATTCGCTGGAGCGAACGCTGACTAAGGGGGATGGAAGCTTCCTCCGGCTGGCCAAGCGTCTTTGCGGAGGCAGCTTCCTTTTGTATCTCACCTGGTATGTCTTTGGTTCGGAATTAAATTCTTCCGAACCCATAATATGAGATATGCCTCCTCAAAGCCTCCAGGGACTCCTGCCTCATGGAAAAGGTGAAGAGCTGGCCCTTGCTCTCCGGGATACACCCCATGACGGTCCACAGGCCAGGGTTCAAGCCCTAGTTGCCAAACCTCAAAAGGCTGACTACCTGCTCTGCCTTTACTAACTCGCCGTCCTCATGTGGCACGAAAACCGTGCATACTATAGGCTTCGGGACCTCGTCCCCACCAGGATCCTGATGAGTCAGTGTATAAACTAAATTTGCTTTAGTTTATTTACAAATCTATGTTATCACACTGTTTGACAAACGCATCCTCATGATGGGCGAACCCGGTCGATGACCACAAAAAAAAGCCGGCTATCACGGAAAATATCCCTGACAAAAAGCTTTTCTTAGACCTGAGTTTTTAGCTATTCATTTTATTGCCCTTAATTTTGTGTAGGTAGCGCAGTCCACAAGAATTGAAGATGGGAATCACTATCTTATGAAATCTACGATGAGCTAATGCAATCAAAATCTAGTTTCTCAACAACAACTTAAAAAAAAAATCGAACGATTCTACATTAGCGCAATTAAACAAATAAATTATAATTAGAAGAAGCGTTATATATTACAGTTCCATGCAAATTGGAATAAAAGAAAGTATCGTGAGTGTTTCACATCAGATTTTATATATGTATATATATTTACATATATTTTTACTTGTATATATATTTACATATATATTTAGATTTATTACATTATATATATTATTTAGATTTATTATATATTTATTTAAAAGATATATTTTCAGAGAACACAATTTTTGAAAATTTGATAGAGATGGCGTAATTCCACTTAATGGCAGTCAACCTTAACTATAAACCATCTGTTTAAAACCTTGCCCGTTAATAACTGCTCACCACAACCTTTATTGACCGCTGCTATTGTTCCCCAGAATATTGCTTTAATACCAGATAATAGGCTTTGGAGAAAATGTTTCCCACTAATACTTTATCCCCTTCTTTATATTATTGTATTACTACCAGTATCTTTTCTGGGAGCTGGCTATTTTATTATTTAATCACTATTACCCAATAACTTCCGTTCCTAATATTAGTATTACTGTTATCATTATGATACTTTTTTCTTTTGTTTGCGAACTCCTTCTCATTGCCAAAATTTATCATTAATTGCCTACTTATTAAATAATTCATTCGCGGAATCTATTTTCCCTTCCCTTTATGTTCTTTCGTGAAACATCAATAGCGTACCCTCATCAAGTTCTCCGGCCCCCATTTTTATCGGCTTCCCTTCATTAAATTTCTAAATTAGCCTTTTAACTTTTATCTTCTCTCTTTTCTCAGAAAAGAAACTAAGAGTCTTTTTCAGGTACTAATACCAAAGAACATTTTACTTCAGAGACATTTTCCGTGGTAGCCTGCTTCGTTTTGTGGTCATCGACCGGTTTCGGGCGTTCGCCTCTTCAGGATGCGTTTTTCAGACAGTGTGCCAACACAGACTCGTACAGAGACTTAGCTTCACACTAACTTAGTGTGACCGAAACCGGTCGATGACCACAAAACGAAGCAGGCTACCACGGAAAATGTCTCTGATGCTTTCCAGCTCTGCGGAACCAACCACCACAACAAACATTTTACTTCTTCAATATTAAAAGAAAGTAGAAATTAATGAAATGTAAAATAGATTATATCATTTTCACGATTTTTTTTTTTTGTAAAGTGTTTTTTGGAATCATAATCTTTTATTGTTATTATTAGTATGTGTAATAAATGTTGTAATTATTATTACTGTTTAATTGCTCTTCCATTGTTTATCAAGTTTAAACTAGATTATTATTACCGTCTTTGTTTTTCCCTTATGCATGCGCAGAAAGTTCTGCAGAGGCAGTGTACAATTATGAAAATTTAATTATTTGAAATCAGATTTATATATTTATTAATGGATGGATGGCGGATCAAGTAAACGACAACACAATTTACTTCCCGTGGAAATTAAGTTTTGCAAAGTTGACCCGATCACAATACCTGTGACCTTCTCGCACAAGTAATATTTATTCACTATCTACTCACGTCACAGACCTATATCCTGACAGACAGTTTTCCTGATATTACTTTTGCTTCAGCTAATCGCTTAAAACGGTAGGGCTGATAAAAAAAAAAATGACATAAAAAGGTCCAGTTTTAAAACATTGATCTCATGAACTCGCTGCGAATGAAACGCACTCTTTAATGAAAGAAATAAATTCGTGTTGAAGTGAGGCTCCTGTCAGCATGGCGTTCCCTATTATTTTTTGTTTTTGGTTTTTTGTACTTTCTCCCACTACCACCGCCGCGCCGCCACTTGGACATAAACATTCATTCTAACAAACGTTTATTTTGTACACTACATTGTATGACGTCGACGCTGTGACTGTTCATTTGTTTATTTTTATTTTCTTCCTTTGTTTCAAATTGTTTTTTATTACTTTGTTACTCCATTGTATAAATTAACACTGTTTGTTACAAATTCTAATTTATTTGGTAAATTTCTGTTTATTTATTAAATAAACTATTTTAACTTAAAAATTCTATTACAGTTTTTTTATTGAATTTATGCAGTTTCAAAATTAGTTTACACAGCACTGTTTTTTAAACACATTTTGAAAAAACTCTGTTTTATTTCATAGTGTTCACATAGAACCCATTATAGCCAATTAGAAACACAGAACTTTTGTCGTTCTAAAGCGCAAGCACAATTATTTATATTAGAAAAATCTGCTGGTTTGGAACGCTTATACAATATCTGTTGATGTAATTCTTACTGTTTTGATCCGCTTTTCTTTAAAGTCAATTTTTTTTTTAATCTAAAAATTATTTAATTTTCCAAACTAAAGACTAGGAGTACTTATTAGCTATTTAGAGGTAAACCTAACGTCTCAAAGTCCCACCCCCGCCACCCAAAAACACGGAAATTGTGTTGTAAATGTGTAATAGTGTAATAGTATCCAAAGAGAGTATTCGTAGCAGAGTCAGAGAAAAATGACAGGACCACTCTTTCGGACTAGATTGAAAGTAACCACATAAATACAGCGACGGGAGACAGATAGGAGAACAGTTCATACTACTGAGTTTCATACAGCCAATCACTACGTGTTGTCGTTCTTTACCACTCTACCATACTCTATCATTTCAAGTGTAAAGTCCAGGCAGTCTGTTCATTATATTCATTCATTCATATATAATACTCATATATTATATATTCATTATATTATATAATATTCTGTTAATTTTCTAACCAGATCATTTCTCTCCTTCAACAACCCCATTATACTGGTGTGAAGTTTATGGCAAATCTGTGGAGTAATATATGTACAAGAAAATCGTGGGGGCAGGGGAAATGAAAAATCCCTCGAGGAAAATTTGCATTTCGAGTTAATCGATTTTCTCTCAATCTTTGTTTTTCTAAAAGCATATTTAATTCTCTACCGTATTTTATGGTTATATCGAATGTAATTTTGAAATAGTACTTTAGAGAAAACCCAACGTCACCGCTTGCCTGGTGACACTATCAAAATCTATTTTATTTTCCATAGAAAAGTGTTCCTAAATAATAATATTTAGTTGTGTAGTAATTATTCTATACGCCTAATCCGATTATTCATCACAAAGTATAGGTTGGCCAAAATTTCTACGGTAACTGAAGGAACTACAGCGAGTTTCGAAAGAATACGAAAGTCATGAGTATCACAAACTTTTAAAATACTATATATTGCTGGGAGATTTAGTACTATAGGAAAAATGCAATGTGTTTCAAAAAGACATTTCTTTCTATTAAGAAGACTTTAAATAATAATAAAAAATTTAAATCATCGAAAATCGTAAAGAGAATGTTGCGTTACTTATTAAGAATTCTTGACCTGCCCGATGATAGTCTAGTTAAATGCGCACCTATAATGCATTCAGACATATTGAATGCCCTAGCATCTCATATAACTTGGCCTTTGAATTTTGTCAATTATTGTAATTTATTGTCAGTAGGAGCTGAGTATATATATATACTGCCCAAGAATTCGATGTTTCAAAAAAGGACATAAAATCTTTGGTAATTTCATTTAATAACAACTGTTGAGCCACGATATATAAACTGTTACTTCTTCATAATTTATAATTATTACTTTCATGCGATTAGGTTGGTTGCGCAATTACGCCCCATCAGTAAGAAATTCAATAGGTAAATGGTTTATTCTATAAATTCAACCCGCCTTGTTTGTAATAACCAAGAAAAGGCGACATTTTACTTTTTGCACCTATTTAGAAAAACATTGCCTGCAAATTATCTAATTAACTCTGTTATCGCTTAGAAAAGCGGCATTTGTTACTTTCAATTGAATCTATTTCACTGTTGAAAAATAGCTACTTTTGGTATAAATTTATTAAAAATAAGATCTTTTGTGTTGAATGTTTAATTTATTTACTTTTCCTTTACTATCTGTTGAAATAGTACGCAGCAGCAGAATAGCATTGCATAATACATGTAAATAAGGAAATGGAAGAGATAAATAAAATGAGCACCTAATTGGAAACAAAATAAAATAAACAAAAAATAAATTTTGTTATCAATTAATGCGTGTCTAGTCTGAAGATTGTATTACATTCTTTTATTTAAATTTTAGTCTGATATTATCATGATCGTTTAAGAGAATATCAAAGTTTTCAGTTCAATATTTGTAAAAGAGGTGTAACTTTTATTATTCTCTGTCTTTTGTGCGACTCATAATGGTGTATTAATATTCTGCATTTTTCTTTTGTATGTACACCGACTCCTAGTACAATCTATGTATTATGAGAACATGAATAAATCTCATACATTTTTTTACATTACACAAACAATCAGTTCAAAATATCCAATAGATGACAACCACTTTATTTAGCAACAGGAATTTTCCCTGCTGCCAGTGTAGCCTGTAAATTCTCAAAATTATCGTACCATTCTACCTAACTAAATCTTCTATAATTATTGTGCAAGAATTAAAAATATTATTTCTATCTGATAAAGTTAATTATTATGCTAATACATTTATCTTGAAATTAAAAGCCGCCTTGATCATACACCTTGCCATTGGCAAGCAGCTGATTTTTTTACTATCAAATAAAATTAAAATGTTTTATTTTTAATTTTTTACAGGCAGTGTGGAGTGAGAAATTCGTATTCAACGTGCACGCTCGCAGTATCTTTCCATGCGATGGACATTCCGGCATTTCCGTTCTGTTCCAATATCCCAGCTGTATACTCCCGCAAGGCGATCGTGTCCGATTGTTCTCTAGACTGCGAGCCGATGTATCAGCATTGGCACCGCCATCCAGCCTCCACTATGTGAGTGAACAACGTGTCCTCCGTGGCAGACATTCCTTACGATTTGATTGTTCACTGTTCTCTGAGAAATATGTGGAATACTGTTTTGTGTACGTCAGTCAATCAGTCACTGGTGCTGTGAGTGATGTACGCATGGATTGTGTGCCAACGCTTCCGGTTTTAGGTAAGTATTAAATATTTGTTCATTTTTTTTTTTTAATGTCAGTTTCCAATAAAGGTTTGCTCAAAACAGCTTCAGCAATACATGAAATGCACAAATACCTGATCCGAAACTATTTGTTCTGTCGTCTCTAGGAAAGAAGCTTCGCAACTGGCTTTCTATTGAAATGTGTGCCCTTTTTTACTTATCATATAAGTAGATGGTTTTACGGAAGTATAAGATTATGTACGCACAAATATACAATATATCATTTATTAAATTGGTATTATTTTATGCTAATGTAATGCATGTGTGTGTGTGTGTGAAGAGGATAAAATTTTCAATTTTTACTCCACCGCATGGCAAATTTTTTTTCCCTTGTACTCATGGAATTTATTTGTTTGTGGAAGTTGTGTTTGTGTATGTGGGGGGGGGGGGGGGGAATATATAAAGGAGAGTAGAGGGAAAATGTAAAGAATAAGATGAGTGAGTTGGATGGTGGTCAGAGGGGGAGATAATAGGTTATAACAGGTTATAGGTTGGTAGACATGGTGGGGGCTGGCGTGCGCGGGAACGAACCCCTTAGTCCCGCTCTTTTGGCTGGCCATAGGGGGGAGAATTGTTGTGGCCGGGTAGTGGAGTGGAGGGGAATTAATGGTTGAATGTGTGGAAATCCCTCCCCCACCAATTTTGTAATCGAATACTTGTGTGTGTGTGTGTGTATGTGTGTGGTGTGTGCAGTGTTATCTGTTCCGTTCGCGTTTCCGCGGGAAGAGGAGCCACTCCCTCGGAGTTTGCTCTATTAACCCAACCAGTATTTTACTGGATTCTGGTGTAGTCTCTATTATGGGGAAGTAAAAAATAAACCATTCTATAGATAGCGCTCGTTGGTTCTGGCCATAACACATTCTGGTGACAGAAATAAAAATATATTTATTAGACATTTACACTCTATACTAAAAACCTCCATATGAAAGCTTGAGTCAGCCTTAAAAGCCACTGGTTGTCTCCCTATCTCCCTCTCTCTCTCTGAAAACTTATCTACCAATTTTCACCACCAATAAGCCTGCCCCTTTTGGTGAAATTTTCATCTACACTTGCAATTTACCCCTCTCAACACACACGTCCACGCGCACACACCATTTTGCTTTCCACTAACCATACCATAAATTCAATTCGATTAAATTGGCTTACATCCAGATTTTAGGGTTGATATTTATTTTATTTTACATCTTTCCTGGACATGCAATATAACTAGGATGTAGCGGTGTGATCAAGTCTCTTACTTAGTGAAACAACTACCCTACTCTTCCGTTCCCAGCTAAACTCACACACTAACTATTTACCGCCATCCAATTCTGTCTTCTACAACTCAGATAAACAACAAAGGTTAAACGTTTGACATATTTGATTTTTTCGTTGGTTGATATTTGGAAAAATAGTGTGTGTTTTATGGCAGTAACACTGTGGGCAAAATTCAGTTTTATCATCCTCACAAATCCCACACCACACCATTCCCCCCCCACACACACACATTAGCGCCCTATCATACACATTCATTGGCTGTTGACATTTTACCAACTTTTATTAAAGTTTTCGCAGACCCAAACAGACACATACACGCGCGCAAGGGCCATTGTTCCTAATTGTTTTATTTCTGTATTATTAAATTATATCCTAAAGTGGCCCTTTCTATTTATTCCTGTTGTTTTTATCGGTTCCATTATTCCTAGTTTATTAATTTTATTAAAAAGAAAAACTATTGTCTCTTTGCTTTTCATTTCTAAAAGGTTACTTTTACTTTCTCTCACTCCTGTTTGGTAAGAGGAAATAATGTAATCGCGTCAAATTTTCGATATTGAGTTTTCAAGCAAATAAACAATTGAGGTCCTCTGAGCCCGAAAAAGTGTTTTTTTAGAAAATGGTCTTTGTGTGTATGTATGTATATGTGTGTGAAAAGCATAGCTCAAAAACGAAAAATCGCAGAAAGTTAAAACTTGACATTCCATTTAGGTGTCACCACGGGATACGAAAGTAATTGATCTGTCAAAATTACTCAACTGGAAATACCACTTTGCTGAATGCATTTTTCACTACTTTGCGATTTTCTCGATTTCTCGAATACAGTGCTCCGACATTTTCTTTAAACTTAGCATATTAACACACAACTAAGAACTACCACTTTTATTTAAAATATTTTTCTGGGAAAATTCATTTAAGGCATTTGGTGGAGGGATGGGGTTACGTTGTCCTCTAAAGTGCTGTTTTAGCTTATTATATAATTCTATCATCTAACAATTATTAGAATTAAATATGTTGCTGAAATTCTGAGTTTGAAGAAAATCGTGTGCCCGGAAATGCGTTTTTCAGTTTTCTGCGACTTTCACCATAAAACCCTGACGGATGGACCCTGAACTCTGGTTGTATGGAATTGCCGTTAGCACCATTCTGCCGGCTTTATGGTTGGGTCCTTGAATTTTTCTCCAGAATTGATTCACTCCTGCTTAAAGATTGGATTCAGGCTCCTGATAATGTCACCTGCCTTCACTGAAATATCGTTATTTGAGTTCCCTGGATCAGGGAAATCTGGTTTCTATGTGAGGTCCGCTGGCTGTTTTCAAATCCCCTCGAACATGTTTTACTATAGTTTAGTATGTAGCCAGTAATATAATGAACTAAGCCAACTGTTATATAACAGTTTTCAACAATTTCTTCCATCGTAATTAGTCCATCTTATTAAATAAGAGCATCTTTGCGAGATTCCCTTGATGAAGTTGAAACTTGCTGGGTCATCCTGCACTTTGCAAACCAGACACACTTAATCAGCCGCTTCGGCTGCTTTTGAATTGATCAGCACACTTGTAGAAGTCGAAGGATTCATACAACTTGCATTGAATTGCTGAAGCATTCGAGAGAAAATTTTATACCTTCAGAACGTTGACCGCATTACTTAAGGCTGTTCTTACAAAGTACAGATTTCTAGGAGATTTGCCTTTGTTAAATGAGTAATAGAGGATGTTTACTGAAACAGTGGTCAAAACAGCTTATGGTACCAGGGATACCAACTTATGATACTCAAGTCTCGTAATTCTTATATAAATATTCTTTGATTTACAGTGTTTGCTCTACTCACTGAATGACCCTCATATATGTAATAAACAATATTATATAAATGTCTACATATAATTCAATAAACTTAGGAGATGCCTATATATAGATATAGAAGGCAGTAGTGTATTAGATGACGTAAGCACTAGTCGTACGGCACTATATAACAATGTGTGAAGTGGGTTACTTAAGTAGGCTCGCACTAGCGCCCTCCAACTCAGCTGTTAATAATATCAGTACTACCAACCAACACATTCTAGTATATCACATGTGTATATATATATGTAGAGATAGATAGAAAGCGCTGTTATAGTGTGTTAAGAAGGACATAGTGTTGCCATAACACACTATATTCACACATTAGCAATGTCAACAAGCATTTCAAACACTGCGCGTCAGCACTGTCACTTACATATACAACTGAGCATGCATATACTATGTGTAAATTGGGAGCGAAATCATTCTTACTGTGCCAGATATTTTATAGCAATTAATATAATATATAAGGAACAGTTTAAATGTTAGAAGGTTAATTTCTTGTTGAATTTAATCTTCACCGTGCAATATACATAAGTCCTGTGGAGTTTCCTGCTTTGTAGAAAGTGTGGCAACAGTATTCATTTGTATTTTTCTTATTTCATTTATTGAAAAGTAAAAATTGTTCCGCCCATCCATAAATTTGTAAATCTTTTATCACCCAGCTTAAATGGTTTGTTAAAAATGTCAAGAAGAGTGGGAATTCTGGTAGGTCGGAAATAGAAAATGAGGGGAGAAATATAGAAACTTGTACTGCACTATATAATTAGTGTATATAGTTTTATACCCTAATGTACTAAATGTAAACATGAAGTAAAGAGAATGTAGTTACTTAGAGATAGGTGTTTTGGCCAGTAGACTGTTGGAGACTAATTGGACAACTAAGTTGGATACTAACTGTTCGACAACTAATTGACTGGTAAATTAATGATGATGAGCACATCTTGGGCACTTATGTAGGAAATCCTGAAGAGGGAATTTTGGGCTGAGCTTGTTCTCTAAACACAGTAGAACCCAACATTGGTAGAAGTAAGAGCGCTTCGGGGCAGAAGTAGCAACGGTGGCATTATCTTACCGTTAGAAAGCAGTCGTTGATAATCCACAACTAATAGCCATAATGGCTATGATAACATCTGCATCATCTGCCCTAACCTCTTACCTTGGAACAATCTCTTCCGAAATGGCTTCTTTCATCAATTTCAAAATTTTAGAAGAATTAAAATATAAAACTTTAAGATAAAGTTAATAATAGTAGCATCAGAGATATTTTTCGTGATAACCTGCTTCTTTTTGTGGTCATCGACCGGTTTCGGGGTTCGCCCATTATCAGGATGTTTTTGTCAAACAGTGTAATAACATAGCTTGCACAGAGCAAATACAGTTGATTCACCCAGTTGCGGAACCAACCGCAACAACAAATAATAGGAGACCATTGTTGTTCACACAATGTCATGGTAATATGATTCGTTAAATAATTGAACGAATTTTGATTGCTTGTTATAGAAGCTCGAAAGTTGGTCTTTTCATTTTTCTTTTCATTCATTGTTATTTTTTTAACTGAAAATGAGTAGAGAAATTTACAAGAGAAACGCCCATAATATGCACATCCAGGCACACAGAACAAGAGAGCTGAATATAGAGTGACGTTATTTTGGCGTGCCACAGTAAACAAGTATTACGAGTTTTGCACAGAAGTGGATTTCTATTGCAGTAGATCTGTAGATCTTTGTCTATTGCGGCAACTCCTTGAGTGTGTGTGGGTGACTTCACATTCTCAATTTCTATCCACACAAGCACACTAACCCACAAAATATATAAAAGCGTGCAAACACACGAACCAAACCCTCCTGAGAGCTACATACCTTCATTAAAACAGCTAAAGGAAAGGTCAGATTATGCCCACCACTACCTCCATCGGCCACTTAGACAAGGAATTAAAATGGTGGTCAGCACTGAGTACCTTGCCGCCACCAGTAGATGGATTTAGTGTGTGCGCACACCGACAAGCATGCCATTCAGTCTGGCCAACTATTATTATTATTTCCCCTTTTTCTCTTATACACACATACATATGCGCGCGCGCCGACTGACTACCCCGTTACCAAAGTTATATAAAAGTAATCCTATTACCGGACCACATACAGGAATTACCTTTTTCCCAGTATATCTGTACAAGTAGCTCAATCTTCTACAGTAGCGGCCGTCTGCTGTTACTTTTCCGTTGAAAATCCAATCCCATTCCATAGCGCAGACCTTCTCCACGAGTTTCTATTTTCTACAAATAAATATTGTACATACGCACGTGCGCTCACTCACACATGATGTACACTTCTATATAAATAGATAAGTTTTTGTGTGCAGTATTTTCCCCTCTCCCTTTTTAGAATTATCTTTTAATAACGTATTTCTCTCGTGATGTCCAACCATTCAGAAATACTAAAGATAATAACGTTAGAATTACTGTTTTAACTGTTAGAATCACTTTTCCCTTGAGAAAATGGCTGAAAATGCAATTAAACAAAAATAATATGGTATTGTATATAGTAAAGCAAAGTTTCAGTCAATTTTTGAAATTAGGTTCTCACGTAAACATTTCCGATGATTTTTCTTTGAACTTGGTACGGTAACTACGCAGATCATTCTAATCTGGGGTCCCCCGAGGCAGCTTACGTCAGCCCAGTTTCATTAAAAATCGCCAGGGGCGAGATGGGAGCAATTTCCGATCTCAGATTCAGCCCAAAGTTACAGGCGCCAAATTTCTGGAATCGTTAGCAAGCATGGTGCTCACACTCTCCAAGAAGGTGAAACAGTCTTTGTGACTACATTTTCTACAAAGTGAATCTCGCAGTGAGACCCATACTATATAGACGCTTCCTTAAAAGGCAATACCCTGTGTGTTATAGGATACTGGTTCTCCTTAGGAGATAGGTTGTGCGAGTTTTGAAGACCCTCTAAGAAGATCTTAAAGTGGCCCGCAATGTTTTTCCAATAAAATGTATGTTTTCGTAGCCATTTTTCAATGGTCCCTCAGGTAGTTTTGTACGAGATAAACGCAGGACCAATGGGCTCGTAAGGGTCGTAAGGCTCTTGCCAGTCAGTCTGTCGGCCTCTTCGTTTCCTTGAATGCCTTTGTACCCAAGAATATCGTGACAATTCGTGTAAATTCTTACAGACCCAGCGAAGTATGTGTGATCGATTTATAACCTCCCTACTTAGTAAATAAAACATACACATCTAGACTGTAATAGTCAGTCAACATATTGCGTCATCAAAATTCCAATAAATTTTTAAAAGAAGATTAATTTTTTCGCTAAATTCCATTTAACTGAACTTAAAAATCAATGCAGCCTTTAGTTCCAGACTTTGGGCGTACTCTAGGGGTAGTGATCCTAGTAAGCGTCCATCTATCCTACTTGCTCTTTGTACACACATGGTTTAGCTTGCACTTCCGGTAGGCCGAGTTTTCCTCTTCTGTAAACTCACTTTGTTATTGTTGAGAGTTTTCGTTCGCAATTCTAGAAGTATTTCATACAAAATGAACATATAATTTCCGTAGCTTTCATAAGCTAACTGAACTAATCCTGGAACAATACAAATGTAAAATAGTAACGTTTAAGATTTGAAACTTTATTTCCTTAGGAAATTAAAGAAGTCTATATTTTTGTTATTATTTTTTCATCAAAAACTATGCATTAATTGTCAGGAATTTAAGGGCAAAGCCTCCATATTTCATTTGTCGAGCTGTATAAAATGAAACATAATCCAATCACCCAAATTTATGATTAATGCAGCTATGTAAAGATAGTGTACCAAATCACTACATTCTCAAAGATCTATAGTAGCTTGCTTGGGACGACTGCAAGGCCCATGGTAGTATAGGAATTCGCCACAGATGGAAATTATTTTTGTTTCGATAGTAAGCTAGGAGTAAGCCCGCATGGAATATGGTACACTTGCACGGCTAAACTCTTGTAGTTGAACATCGTCAGCTCCCATGCATTTAAGCGCTTAATGCATGGGGCGTAAGCACTGTTCGTATTGTTGTTCGTGAAAATCGTAGATAAATTTTCAAGTTTCCGCGTTTTTATTGAAAATAGATTTTCCACAAATTTTCTCATATTACACTACACATAATGTAAAGCCTACTACTTTTATTTCAAACATTTCTTTTCAGTAAAAATGTTTTTGGTAGTGTGGGGGGGGCGGAGCTTGGACCCCAGGCCTAAGTAAAAATTCCAACTTTTAATATCAGTTAGAATTGTGAGAAAATTGAGAGACATTTATACCGACGGTTTTGCCGAAGAAGCCATAAACAATAAGCGGATGCATAGGTTTATTGCAACAAGTTTGAGATAGCTGAGGGGGTAGTTGAAATAGCTTCAGACTTTGATGGGGAGGTCAAAGCAATCCTTCTCGCTCTAAGAAAGCTGCAATTCGTAAAAATATGAAAAGTTAGTTTTCTTAAAACATTTCAACGCAGCAATTCAAGCTTTAACAAGTTCACAGATTGCATGGTAAACGAAAGTTACCCTCTCTTCATTCATAGCTTAGGAAATGAAGTTACCCTCCAGTGGATGCCTCCCATTGTGGGATTCCGGGAAATGAAAAGACTGGCCACTTAGAGAAAAAGGGAACACAAATAGCATATCCAATTCGTCACCTTATTTGTCATTCAGCAAAAAAAGATTAGTCAGAAAGGAACATCATAAAGCATAGAAAGATTGTACAGGCAGCTGATACAGGACAAGACTTGGGCAGTTCTAATGGATAAGGGAAACCGCGTCCACCCACTTTATCAAGAAGAGACGCATAGTAGCATGATTCAGAGCCCTGACTACATCAACTCCCATCTTCATCCGATAGGAGTTCGGTTAATACCACCTTGTACTCTGTGTGGGCAAGCTCCAATGATTTTTAAGCGTCCTCAGACGTATCCTCAATTAGAGGACAAATGATCTACATTTACTCCTGTTTACGACAAATGGATCAACGACGTATTGGCAGCTTTGCCTTAAAAGATCAGGCGTAAGGGGGAAAAAAGAATTGTGAAAATTGCAGATTCACATATGATTTTTGTATTTAACATTCAGGGGACTTAAAAAGTTGCTTACACGAATGCAATACTTTTCTCTAGCAGTATTTCTCTTTAACAGAAATTCTGATGCCATTTTGTTAGTGGTAAACATTTTTATTATCCCTATAATCATTATTTCTTCAATCTAACGGTTCCCATTTTTGTTAATATTATTCAAGTGTTTTAGTATAAAAACCCCTAGATAATAGACTTCTGCCTACATGATTCCCGGTATTACTATACGTCTACGTTTACCTCTATGAGGGTAACAGCAAGATCAATCAATGCTTATTAAATAAACACCAAGAGTAGGGTTTAGAAAAATCTCTCCCGTTGTTACTACATACTGACTGTCCCCGGGGGAAATAGAGAGAAAGCTGGTTCGTGTTCACTGAAATTGAATATAAAGTGAATGTAGTGGTGATGAGCTGAGCTGTTCCCCTTGCTTGCTAGCTTTTTGAACTGATTTCTGTTTCGTTCTGTTCAAATAGAAATTCTTATTTTAGTATAACAGATTCTTATTTAGTGGGAGAAGCTCATTCCATTTTAGTTTATAATTTTCTTTAATGACATACGAATATATTCGTACACATATATTAACAGAAATATTGTCAAGCAGCTGTTGTTTATAACTTCCTTCCTACAACTCCCTTCAATTTCATAACAATTCTAAAGAAAGAGAATATCAAAGTGGCCGAATTTATAGTGGAATATTTAAGTGAAATTGAGGTCAAATTATAGTGTGCGCTTAATAATGTAGCCTTGCAAATTATTTAATCTGCAAATATGAATGAATGAATATTCTATTGCTTAAAGAGTACATGGGCTCATAGCAATGAAATTACATAGTATGTTTACAATAAAATAATGTATACTTTTAAAACAAATATGAGATAATTTTATAACAAAATATACAGTAATAAATTCTTCATGAATTGATATTGAAATACTGATATTGTGAACTGGTAATGAATGAAAAAAAAAATCTTTGAAAATAATAATTAGTATAAAAAGGATAAGAGAAGTTTATGTGTTGTTGAACATAATAATGGATTTGATAAATAATAAAAATTAAAGCTTTGCATAAATGACCAAAAATAAAAAAAATAAAAAATCAGTCTTTCCTTGAGAAATGTGAAAATAAACAAAAAGAAAGTAATTTAATAAATACAACAGAGTCTTTCTTATAGAACAGAAAACTTCTCATAAAGGAGCAAAACTGTTCTTTATATTAAACTCAGCTAAGTGATAGGGCAGGCAAGTAGGTACATACAGTCAATCAAAGTAAATTAGCTTTAATCTAAATTTCCTGAGTTTTAGGCTTTTCGTTTATGAAAAAATTAATATTATTTAATTTATTAATATTATTTTCGGCTGAAAATAATTCCAAAATTTTCTCTCTGTCTGAACCCTGCTGGGCAATGTATCGTTGAATATAGGTTTCTCTAAAGGAAGAGAGAAAATTTTGGACAAGACAGTTAAGTATGTAATAGAGTATCTTGACTACTCCTACAGAGAGGGCAGTCAAATTCCTCTTGGAAAGTTATTATAAAATGCCTATGATAGATCCGAACACGTCGTTTTCCAGACAGCCTCAGCTGAGCCAGTATTCTGAGTTTATTTATATAAATTTTGTTACTAAGATATTTTTGGGGGTTCCTAAAGGAGCAGATATCCCTATAAAAAATATTGAAAATACTATTAATAGTAGAATCAATATCCTTAGATACCAAATGGTTTAATTATTTTTGGTATAAACTATCATAGTTTTCTTTCACTAGATAAGGGTCTTGTGCAGTCCAAATTTCTTCTGAACCAATAACTAAAAGATATTTTCTTAGTTCTAGTACCCAATTAAAAGGCAAGTTAAATGTATCAGCGAGTTCCACAAGGCGATTATAACAAATCTTTGGTAGATATTCCTCAGGCATATTCAATATAGAAATCCACCAGTTCACCATTCTTTTAAACATTTTATATTTTATATAAAATAGACTTGACCTGTCTCTAATCTGACTGAGTAATTGGGGGTATTGATTGGAAGATGGAGAAGAGTTTTATAAAAAGAGAGTTGTCCTTTTTCTATTATATCTGCGTATGGAGGGCCCCATATTTCAGACAAGTGTAGGAGTGTGCTCTCAGATATTACCTGAAATAATTTAGTCTTTGTGTCCCCACACATCAGATTTACAACTAGCTAGAATTTTCAAAACAACCAAATTGGCAATTACACATTTTGATAGGAAGTGTTTACTAGCGACGGCGAATTTACCGGAGCTAGAAAAAGGGACTCCTAAATAATTGAATGTCTTAATGAATTGGAGTGTTGAATTATTATATGTTAGCATATTTATTTTCCCTGGTCTGCCACCTTTGTGAAATGGAAGTACCATTGTTTTATTAATATTAACAGTTAGACTACTATATGGGGAATATTCTTCTAGTATGCGTAATTTGTTTTGAGCATCTCTCCAGCTATTTGCCAGGATGACTAAATCATCGGCATAGAGTAAGCAGAGCAGATTTCTACATCGATCAATAGGGGTTCCCTCAGCGTTTTTATTTCTTCGCTATCAGAAATAAATAGTATAAAAAGCAAGGGACTCAAAATGTCCCCTTGCAGTACACCTTCAGTTATGGGTATAAAATCAGAAGTTTGAGAGCCATCTTGTAAAACAAAAGAGGCCGACTCATATAATTTTATTAAATGCGAAGCATTTTACCTTGTATGCCTAGACTATATGATCGATGCCACAATTTCTGATGATTTATCGTGTCAAAGGCACGTTTAAAATCGACAAATATTGCCAAAATCTTACTTTTCTTGAGTCTCAGAAAAATATTTACAACAGAAAATAGTACAAACACACTGTCTCTACAACCGTAGCGCGCTGGACTAGTAACGCGGAGATCACGGGTTCGAATCCAGCCGTGCTACCCTTAGATTTCTCTTCCTAGGAGCCCTACAGCTCACTGTCCGGTGATGGGCAGTGTTGTCTGTAACGGGAGAACACTGTCCGGAGGCCGGCATGCACTGAGAAGGCTCCGGGCCGCAAATGCCACAGATGTTGAGACGCCTTAAAAAAAAAAAAAAAAAAAAAAACACACACTGTCTCTACAACCTTTACCCATCCTAAAACCAGTTTGTATTTCAGGAATTAATTTATTTCTTCTGACCACTTTTTTAATCTGTTGTATAGAATTGCAGTGAAAAGTTTGAAAATGCTATTTAATATAGATATTCCCCTGTAATTTTGTGTGTCGTCTGTTGGGGCTTTTTTATGTAGCATTACCGACCTTACTTTAACCCAGTTCACTGGAATATTTTCCTCCGCCAAATTCTATTATATATATTTAAAACTTGTTTGACCCAGTGGTCATTCATATATTTATAGCATTCATTTGCTTTTAAATCTAAACCGCTAGATTTATTATTTTTACTAGAGTTTATAACTGCCAACAATTCATCAAGGAGATATCATTATCTAATTCAAATACGTGGTAATTCATAAACTTAATATCGATATCTACTCTCAGAGGGTTAGATTTTTTGTGAAATGTCTCCCATTGCTTTATCGAAATCTCACTTTGTCGAAGGGCCCTAGGTTTAAATTTTTTAATTGTTGGCCAAAATTCTGCAGAATTTTTTACACTTTCCAGTTTTGAATTTAGTCTTTCGTAATATTCGAATTTACTTTTATTTATGAGATTTCTATAAATTTTTTTGCTATCAAAAATAACTTTAATGAGTCCGGAGAGAACGAGTTTTGCCTACAGTTTTTAAGCAGATTACGGACTTCATTTTTTGCCTTATAACAACCACTATCGAACCACGGTTTGTTAGGGTCTATATTTTATAATTTTTGTACTTTCAGAATATCTGCCTCAGATAAGTGATTTTTAATTACTTCAGTGAAATTATTACATACTTCATTAACGTTCCAACTTGGATCAAATTGATTTGGAGAAGATTCCAAAATGGCCTTAAGTATACTTAAATTTGTAGCATTTCGGCAGATACGGGTTATTTGGGTCATCTGGTTGGTATTATCATTATCGTGTGTGTGGTTTATGGAGACAAGACAAGGAAGATGGCCCGAGAAATCACAAATATCCAGAATTTTCAAGTCGTTGACAATGCTCATACAGGGGAAAGATACGCATATGTTATCTACAACACTACAGCCATTTGGACGAATGTAGGTATATTGTGCAGGAGTGACTCTAGGTGATCTCCCATTACAAACTATCATTCCTAAACTTTCCATAAGATCTATTGGTTTTTCTCCCTTTTTATCAACTACGTTATCCATTGAGCTACGTTGGGCTGAAAAGTTATAGAAATCAAAAATTTCATTGTCTAGATTATTCAGCAAACCTATCCTGGCATTCCAATCTCCTCCTATAATAATGTAAGACTGCCCGTAATAAAGTAATAAATAATTTAAATCATTAGAGATATCATCTATCAAATAGTCATTTTCAGGACCCGGTTTTCAATATACTGCTCCTATACTATAGCATTGTTACCATACTCAGCTAATAAACATAAAAGCCAGTCCTTAGAAATTATTATCCTTACATTATTAAATAAAGTTTCCCTAAAGAGTATTATAATACCTCCACTGGCTCTGCCTTTTACAAAATATTTTGATGCGTTAAGTACTCATAATCCTGTAAGAAATTAGGTTTAACAACTAAATTAGAAGTAATCCACGTTTCATAGAAACAAAAAATATCTACATTGACAATTTTATCTATATCCTGAGCCGATAAATTATACAGAGTATTAAAACCATAAACGTTCCAAAAAACAAAGCTGAAGTTTCGTTTGCAAACAGAGGAAGCGAATAATTTTGTGAAGTTACTTTTTTTGAGACGCGTTCTTTATTAAAAAAGATTTTAAATTATTAGATTTGACTGACCTCGGTTTCTTTTATTTGTAGTCTGACTCCTGATCGTTCGCACCGAGGAAGAGTCTGTTTCTATATCTTCGACGTCTGTTTCAGGAGGGGTTATATGTATACTGTCTGATTGAGATGCAGGAAGTTTTTCATCTGGATCCGCCAAGTCTTCGTGGGTCCTAATTATTGTAGGTTGAGAATTTTCTTCTTTTCTTATGAGTATTATTCCGTTTTTCGACCAAACTTGCTTTATTTTAGCTTGAAGCTTCGGAATAAACTAAGCTTAGGTGACGATAAGAATTCATTTACATATATCTGGTTTTGAGATATAATTAATGCATTTTCTCTTCTGCCTTGCATTTTTAACAAAATTTTTCTTAACTGAATTATGAACAAATTTAACTATTATTGCAGGTGGAAAATTACTGTTTCTATTGGGGATCTTTAACCGATAAATATCATATATCATTTCTGAGTTTACATTCAGCCCTATTTTATCAGCTATATCCTTTAAATTGAAAACAAATTCTCTCCTTCGGAGACTGGAATATTTCAATTTTCAGAACATTCTGAAACTGCAATTGAGAATTTTCAATTCCAACCCTTTTCATTTCAATTATTTGGATTTTGAGAATATTGTTTTCTTTTTTTAGTTCCACCAGATCTTTCTTACAGGAACTCACATCTTTTTGTAATTAGGGACAATTTTATTGAAATCTGCTTTAAGCTCGATTATATTAGCCTGTAAAGATTGGCAATTAGTTTCTAAGTTTGTAATTTTAGAATCCTTATTTTTGATGTCAATAGAAATATTTTCCAGTTTAGTTGATACCAAAGCAGCAAAGTCCTGTCCCCGACTACGACCGTCCTCACCGTCTCTCTTCTTTTCATCTCCACCCATAATGAGAAAAAAAATAAAATAAAAATAAACAATAACAATGGTATTTAGCACTTCGAAAAAGTCAAGTCGAACGAAACAACACTTGTAATAAATTTGAATTTTTTAAAAAAAAACACAACAGTGTAATTTTTATTCTATAAAACTTATTATAAACCACAAGAAATACAACTTTATAACAGAGCAATATAAACAAATCTACTCTCTACGAGTGCTAGAGGTCAACTCTTTAATCTGCAAATATTTGTAAATGTATTACTACTATAAATAAGTCAAAATGAGTAGCGCAATATCGAGCACTCTGCTCCATGTTCTTAGATGTGAGTGAAAATATATTTGGTGAATGTGCAAGTTAAACTAGATTAGGCTTAATTAGTTTTGAATGAACGTATTTATTAGCGAGCAAACATTGATTGGCGAAAATGGATTAGGTAGGGTTAAATCTGTGTATATGGTTTTATTTTAGGTTTAAGTAGGAGAGTGGGACTAGCTCCCAGTACAAAAGTAAATCTTAAGTTTTTAAGAATAAAATTTGAACAAGATAACATAATTTACAAGCTACGTACAATTAGCGCTATGGCTACATGACGTCAAGGATAATGCCAAAAAAAAAAAAAAATATCTGGTTATTTATTGTTGTATTCTATTTGGGTCATTTAAATAAATAAACATTCCAAACATTTTTGATTAAAGCTATTGAACCCCAAGAAATGAACATTATTTTCCATTTTATTAACAGTGTTCTATCCTTGGCGGATATCACAATCACATTCATAAATAATCAAATAGTAGAGTTAGTGAACTCTCCGGTATTGTTGGTAACGGCTAACTTTATTGAATAGCTAATTTCGCTAAGTAGAACTTTAACAAAGTACCTAATTTAATCATGCTGATCGGGCTAATATAGGAAACCAAACTTGACAGAATAATGACGACAGTCAGGACTTACTTTCCAGATTGAGGTTTCCTCCACAAGTACGAGAGATGAGGATACGTGCTCGATGGCTAGTTGCGCTGCTGCTCGGGGAAGGGGTGGGATCAAGCGGGGTTCGGGACCTGGCTAGTTGTAGCAGTCTTGCTTGGATTGTTTTGCCATGAAATCTAAAATTGATTTAGATGCTCAAGTACTGTTAGTTAAGTAGAACTTGAGAACACTTTCTGTGCAACCTTCCGGCCGGCTGTTGGTGCGAGGAAGACAAGACAGAGAGTGAGAGAGCGCCCTTGTTCTTCCTTAATGTAATTGGCACAACCAGACTATTCGATCTCCTTCATTATACGCCAATTTGTGGTGAACCATAAAAGTTTTATAAAAAGGTTAAAAATGCACTAATATAATTTAGTGGGAATTTCTATTTAATTAATTGATTTCAATAAACTTTTATAATTTAACAATTTGGTTTTTTCTTGGAGATATCCAACAATGAAAAAAGTCTCAGTTCTTCACCTTTCCTAAATCCAGTTATTAGATCCACACTCTAAGTTATTCTTACAGAGTGTTTTGTACTTTCATGTCACTTTCTTTTAATGTAATTATTACAATAAATTCTGTAATAAGCATTCTTTAAACTTGGAATGCTTACTAGACGTTTAGTTGTCATTACTACTTACTAAACATTACATACAAATATTTACATAAAAATATAGTCGGTAATAGGTATATTTTGTTTTTGTTAGGTTACCGATTGATCGTAGAGAGAGCGGGCAGCAGGGAGTTTTGTCAGATGGTAATGTTTTTTTTTTTATGGCGTCGGTAGCATATAGATGCTCTGTGTTTTTAAGTCCTTTGTTTTAAGAAGCACAAAAGGTTAAGCAGTTAATTTATAAGTAAGAGATCTGATGATAAGTAGGAAACTATAATAAGAGTGTACCTTGTAACTTTGGGTTTATAATAAATGTTTTGATAAGTATTTGAGACCTTTACTTCTCGACTGGGTTTCCATTTAAGAACTTTTTTAAGCCTACTCTTGGACATATGGCGACCGCGAGAGGACTCTTTTTTTTGTGTGTTTTGCCCGATAGTAGTAAATCTGGAATATAGTGATCTAGCCTACAAGTGATCTAGCAAAAAAAAAAAAGGGGTGTTTAAGATTTTAAGCACTGTTGTTGTTTGGTTAAATTAGTTAAGTGAGTTATCTTTTATGTTTTACTTTCTGGATTGAATCTGTAAGTTTTTAAGGTTTTACTAATTTATAAGTTTTTTGATATTTTCATGTTTTAAGTTTTAAGAGTTAATTTCATTTGAATGAATTGTTAAGTCTAAGTTCGTTTTATTTGAGTTTCACTATTTTTTTTTATAAGTTGTAAATTAATTTTATGATTTCAAATGATTTATTTTTAATAAATAAGAATTGAAAATTCTTAATTGGATTTTTAATTTGTGCATTGTATAAGTAAATTTAATTTTGAGTTTTCTTCAATTTTAGTTTATTTAAGATTTAAGCTTAAAAGCTGTTTTGAAATTGATAAGAAGTCTAAGCTCTTTGAAGATTTATACCATTGCTAAGAGTGCATATACTTTTTCTCTATAAGGTTATTAAGTATTGTGTTTTTTTTTTAAGAAGTAACATTTTAATTTGTAAGAATGGAAAAATTAAAGAAGTCGAGAAGCGTTGAAAGGCAATTGTTTACGAAGTTAGTTATAAACTTAATGATTTATTGGTTGATAAGCAAGATATTGATTTTATTCATCTGTCATATACCTTATTAGAGGAGAGAATGAACAGTCTGAAAATTCTTGATAAGGCTATTTTTGAAAGTTTATTAGAAGACAGTGTCTCTGAAGAGAAACTTTTAGAAGAATCTACTGTCTATGAAGAATATTCTAGTAAATTCGCTTTAATTAAGATAAAAGTAGAACGTTTGCCTAGAGGTGAAGAAAACAGTGCAGTGACAGATGTAAGACCTCCCATTAACCGTTTGCATTGCCGCTAGCATTGCAGCAGCAATGCAAACGGTTAAACTTCCTAAAATAGAATTTGTTGAGTTCACGGGAGAATTAAGAGAATGGTTAGCATTTTGGGAACAATTTAAGAAGAAAGATGAGGATAAATCTCTGTCAAATGAAGATAAGTTTCAGTATCTCCTGCTGGCTACTGCCCCTGCCTCTGCAGCTAGAAGTAGAAGGTTTTGTAGAAGGTTTTCCGGCAATGGGAGACAATTATACGAAAGCAATTGATTGCCTGAAGGCAAGATTTGGCCTTGAGGACCTTAAGTTGAGGTCTACATTAGAGATTTGCTGAACTTAGTGTTGCAAAATACCGGCTCAGTTGGTAAGTTATCTCTTCCATTATTACATGATAAACTAGAATGTTCGCTGAGGGCGTTAGAGACACTCAAGGTAACACAAGATAAATGTGCAGCTATGCTTCTATCGTTAGTTGAATCTAGCCTACCAGAAGAATTAACGAGGGTATGGCAACGTTTAGACAGGTGCGTGCAAGAGCCCAAAGATAGATTGAAGAATCTCTTAGAATTTCTCAAAAAAGAAGTTGACAATGAAAGAGAATTGTTCTAGCAAAATCCTTTCAAGAAGGCAAAGCTTTAAAATCATTTAAGAGGAAGGAATCTTGTCAGAGACCTTTCTATCTACAGCGGCGGGACTTCTTGCCACCCAAAGAAGAACACCAAAGAAAGAAGTTGATATATTGTGTGGGTTTTGTAATAGTAGACATAAGACTCAGAACTGTCCTGTTAGTATGGGGTTGGAGGAGAGGCGTAAGTTGCTAATAAAAAAGAATTTATGTTTTAAATGCTTATCAGCAGGATACATTGCCAGGAGGTGCCAAAATTTTGTTAAATGCCTAAAGTGTGGTAGGGAACATTATAAGATAATCTGCCCTGTCCTGGCCAATGAAGACCCTGCGGTAGTACTGAGTGAGGAACAACGTCGAAAAAAGTCTGGCGATGCAGTGGTAAGTGTAGCTTGTAATGACATTAGCTCTTCTAATGAAATTTTAATGATGACCTTTACAGTTTGTGTTGTCAATGACCAAGGGAAAAGATGTAGAGTGCGAGCGCTGATGATACAGGCTCGCAGAAGTCATATATAGAAAACAGCATAGTACGAGAGTTGGGGTATAAGCCCACAGGACAAGAGTACCTGCGACATTCATTATTTGGCTGTAAAAGAACAGATATTTATGAACATTTATCTTTCAAAATTTATTTAGAGAGTGTGGATGGGAATTATAAATGCCATTTTGATGCTTTAAACTTAGATGTAATTTGTAGAGATATTCCTTGCATCAGGCCAGGCATCTGGCTGAAGGAACTAGAAAAGGATGGCATTAGGCTGACGGACTTAGGGTCTAGTGAAGGCAGAATCCAATTGCTCATCGGGGCTGACGTGGCGGGCAAATTATTTACAGCGAGCAACGGCAGATCGTGGATGGGCTTACCACCATGAAAACCCATCTGGGTTGGATAGTATTTGGAAAAATCAAAGGTAATACCAGTAATTACCCTGAGGAGGCGGTTCGGAATGTAATTACTATGCTCACATACAAAGGACTAAGGATCAGAAAACTCAAGAGGTCCTTAAGTATTTCGAAAGGACAGTGGCAATATCAAAAGAAGGAAGATACGTCCTACATTTGGATAAGGGAACATCCTCCACTTCCCAGCAACTATGATTTAGCTCATCGTAGAATGAAAATAACTATGAGCAAGTTAGTGAAGCAAGGACTACTGGATGACTATGGAGATGTATTCCGAAGCTGGAAGGAAGATGAAATAATTGAAGAAGTGTTGGACCCCGATTTTCGAACGGGTCACTATCTGCCTCATCGACCAGTCATTAAGCTTCACAGTACCACAAAAATAAGGCCAGTGTTCGACGCGTCGGCTCGTCAGAAGGGTTATCCCTCTCTAAACAACTGCCTAGAGAGTGGCCTAAATCTTATTAAGTTGATACCAAAGGTACTGAATAAATTTAGATTGAACAATTTAGAAATTTAGGTATTGTTGCTGATATCAGATGGCGTTTCTACAGGTTGAATTTCAAAAAGGCGATCGAGATTTTTTACGTTTTTTGTGGGAAAATCAAGATGGCCAGCTGAAAGTTTTTAGGCATCGTAGAGTGGTGTTTGGCGTTACGTGCAGCCCCTTTTTATTAGGGGAGTAATTAATCATCATTTGAACTCCATTAAAAGCGAAATGAGAAACAAAGAGATAGTCGAGATGCTCCGAAACTCCTTTTATGTAGACAACTGCATAACTAGTTTGAACTCTAAAGAGCAAGCCAATCGATTCGAAAGGGAGGCCACTCAAATTTGGCACTCGGGAAATTCGAACTACGAGGCTGGAAGTTTACAGAAGATCAGAAGAACAGTGATTCCTTAAGACATGAGTTTGATGAAAAATATGATTTAATGGTCCTTGGATTGGTATGGAATAGAAAATTTGATACATTACCAATTTCCATTGACAAAGAAAAGGCCTTAATGAAAATTACTAAGAAGACAATCTTATCGTTGGCACAAAGGGTGTTCGACCCAATTAGATTTACGTGTCCGGTGGCCCTCCTTCCGAAGCTCTTATTAAGAAGATTATGGGAAGAGAAAGTAGATTGGGATGAGGAGGTTAGTGATGACATCAAAAAGCAATTCATGCTGATGAAGGATCTTCATCTAATTACTGAAATAAAGATCCCATGATGGATGTCCGGGACCACCAACCTCGAGACAAAGAAAAGTTTGCACTTGTTCTGTGGTGCGAGTCAACAGCATATGCGGCAGTAATTTTCTTTCGAGTCGAGTTAAACGATGGAGTTTTTGTTAGCTTCGTTCAGGCCAAAGCCAGAGTAGCACCAATCAGAAAGGTCACAATTCCAAGATTGGAATTGCTGGCGGCTACTATAGGGGCAAGGCTGTACTGGGAGCTTTTGATAAAGTTGATGAATCGATATTTTGGACGGATTCTATGACAGTCGAGCTTGGATCAACCGAGAAGACCAGTGGAGTCCTTTTGTCGAAAACAAGGTTAAGGAAATAAGAAATCTGACAAGAAGTTATGAATGGAGGCACATTAAAGGCAACCATAATCCAGCAGATCTGCCTTCTCGTGGATGTAGCGCTGGTGGACTCATTCAGTCGAAATGGTGGGAGAGTCCTGACTAGTTGAGAGGCCCTTCTCACTCGTGGCCCACGACAGCAGTCAGGAGGATGAAGAATCGATTAATGAGGAGAAGAAGATGACTACCCTGTCCCTGGTTAATTCTGACTCGACAAAGACCTATCAAGAAGATGATTGGTATTATAAGTATTTTTCCAGTTTTACACGAATAGTACGATTGATAGCATGGATGCAGGTTTTGTAATAATGCAAGGCGAAACTTATCCAAAAGGAAGACAGGTGAACTTTCTGCGGATGAGATGCTAATTGCAGAGGAGAAAGTTTGTAGACTTATACAAAGTCAGTCATTCGACGGCTTAATGATCCTAAAATATCAAGTTTAAGTCCCTTTTTAGATCGTAGTGGTATGATAAGGTTAAAGACCAGGATGTGCAAAGGGAGGATTCTAAGGCTTTCAGAATGCCTGTCGTTCTACCCTCAAGACATCCTGTTGTGTTGCGCCTAATTGAAGAGAAGCATAGACGACTTTGCCATGCTGGAGTTCAGACTGTACTTAGTATTCTTAGGGAGAACTTCTGGATTTTGAGAGGTAGAAAGACGGTACGATCTGTTATTAAGAAATGTGTTGTGTGTAAGCGACGACGTGCCAGCGGAGCAGAAACCGTCGAGTTCACGTTGCCTTTGGATAGAGTAAGGGATGCTTCGGCATTTGAAGTAACAGGAGTAGATATGGCTGGACCTTTATATCTCAGGGGTAATCAGAAGTGTTGGATCTGTGTATTTACTTGTGGAGTCTACAGAGCCGTACACTTCGAATTGGTAACTTCACTCTCAACAAACGCTTTCCACGTTTGAGACGTTTCATAGCGAGAAGAGGACGTCCTAAGGTAATGTTTAGTGATAATGGACTTAATTTTGTAGGGGCAGAGAATTTGTTTTCTAGTCTAGATTGGGCGGCCCTAACCCGTTATAGTACTGTTGAGAAAATTGAATGGAAGTTTATTCCGCCAGCAGCTCCTTGGTGGGGAGGTTGGTGGGAGCGTTTGATCGGGATTTTAAAACCATTGCTCAGAAAGGTTTCAGGAAAAGCTATGTTAAATTACGAGGAGATGTTCACAATCTTGTGTAACTGCGAGACCAATTACCTATCTGCCTGATTCTTCTGAGGAGCTGGTGCCTTTGACTCCAGCTATGTTTATACAAGATGTACGAGAATGGGGTGTGCCAGATTGTGACCACCTCGAGGCTACTAGTTTGAATAAAAGGTTCAAGTACCGCATGAGGTTGCAGAAGGACTTACGCAAAAGGTTTCGTCAGGAATACCTTGGTCAGCTCAGTCAGAGAAGCCAAAACAAGAAGGTGCATCAATTGGCAGTTGGAAATGTGGTACTATTTGGTGCTGACAATGTTAAGAGGTTGGACTGGCCTTTGGCGATGATCGAGGAAATGCTACCCGGTAAGGATAGCGAGACTAGACTAGTCCGAATGAAGACAGCGGGTGGAGGACAACTATTGAGACCGGTACAACGTGTGTACCCCTTGGAAATATCCAGTTGTATAGAAAAGGGTTCTGCTGTTGGGAGAGAGAAAACAAAGGGCCTCGCCGAGGAGACTTTAACGAATCCGGGCTCTAACCCAGAACCGAAGGTAACTAGAAGTGGACGACAAATCAAACTTCCTGCCCGCTACTCCGATGATTAAATTATAAGTAAATTAAATTATCAAGTTGATAATTTAAGGTGGGAGGATGTTAGGTTATCGATTGATCGTAGAGAGAGCGGGCAGCAGGGAATTTTGTCAGATGGTAATAATGTTTTTTTGATGGCGTCGGTAGCATATAGATGCTTTGTGTTTTTACGTCCTTTGTTTTAAGAAGCACAAAAGGTTAAGCAGGTAATTTATAAGTAAGAGATCTGATGATAAGTAGGAAACTGTAATAAGAGTGTACCTTGTAATTTTGGTGTTTATAATAAATGTTATGATAAGCATTTGAGACCTTTACTTCTCGTTCTGAATGGGTTTCCATTTAAGAACTTTTTTAAGCCTACTATTGGACAGTTTTACTTTCAGAACACAAGGACTAACTGACCGTACTGTGTGGCCGCGTCTCGTAAGACTCCTAATAAGAGGAAGCATTGCTACCATACCTCCTAATAAGAGGAAGTATTGCTACCATACCTCCTAATAAGAGGAAGTATTGCTATCATACCAGATTTTTGTAATTGAGTTTTCACCGGAAATGCATGTTTTGGAGTCCCCTGAATATGAAAAAAATGTTTTTACCGAATGATTTGTATGTACATGTGTCTTTGTGTATGTTTTAACCAAAAACGAAAAGTCGCAGGAAGCTCAAATTTGGTATTATTCTATTTAAGCATCACCAACGCATCGGACATCAAGATTTTGTGCAAAATCCATCAGCCGGAAGTGCGACTTTACTGAATGTTTTTCTTTCTTTCCAGTTTTCGTGATTTTTCTCGGGAACAGAAAGGTTATACTTTCCTCTATGAAATGAAATGATTTATTGCTTCTAAGGAAATTTCCTGTAGCAAGGAGGTACATGTACAATTAAAAAAATACAAACTTCTTATTACATAAAAATGAGTAAATTACATGAAAATGAGAGAAATATTTTGATACATTAAGTTTACTATGTTTGCATAAAAGAAACTAATAGTAATATTAATGATAAGATAATTATATATAAATAAGGCAACATGCCTTTAATTAATTATAATTTTATAGTTTCAAATTACAATAATAATAAGAAATAAATAAAATGATACTAATAAAACTGTGTTGGATTCAATAAATCTACACCTTTGTTTATACAAATCTCCTAAATATATATAACAATAAGAATAATGATAATGATAATTATATATAATAAAATAAATACATATATATATATATACATACAAAATCATATAGTCATAATATATCATTATTTTAGGGCATAGCATGTTCATAATTAACACTATGTTTACTTATTACCCTGATAGAAACCATCTGGTAGGTTATTTATTTATTATTTTCTAGGCTATATTTTCATCGTTTTAACTTAATTAATAATCTTATTGTTTAAAACTATCGACTTAGGAGTTTAAATAATTGTAAGAGGTGTAGTAATATATCATTAGCCAGATATGAAATTTCTAATTTTTAGTGCATCTTTAACAAAGAAATAAAGTTTTTTAATTTCATTTGGTTGAAATTTTGTGATTAAATTCATATTAGGAATGTAAAGCTCTCTGTTTCAGAATTATACATTGGGCATTCTGCCAAGATGTGAAATAAATCCTCTTTTTTTTGTAAATTGCATATACTACAATTCTCTTGGGGTTTAATGTAATAAATTTTTCCATCCAAGCTAATCTTTATAAGGTATTTAGAAGACATTCTTAGCTGGCAGAATACTTTCTTATATATTAATGGGATGTTTAAGTGTAAATAGTTTTCATTGGTGTTTATTGGAAAATTAGGCATATGGAGCAGATATCTTGAGTTTTCAAGCATGTCGTGGTCTTGTTGCTTTAGTTTGTTCTGGATATTTATTAGTATACCACTAAAATCCATTTCTATCTTTATGGGATCAGAAAAATAAAGGGGATCATTAATACCAAACCTATTTAATATATTGTGCACTTGGGTAGTCCAGTTCATGCTATCGTCGGCCTTTGATTTTGAAAGCTGTGTAAAGCATATTTTAGGGTATCTGTTATAGTTCATATTTATACTTTCCTCTAAAGTACTATTTCAATATAATATATGGTTTTACCATCTACGTAATATTAATCCACATTAAAAGCATTGATGGAATTCTAAATTTGAAGAAAATCGGTTAACCGGAACGGCAATTTTATACTATAGTTTCTGAGATTTTTTTTGTAATTTTCTCGAAAAACAGTTATATAAGAGATCTGCCCCTTTAGTATCTTTTTCTTCTTCGGGCAAACCATCGGCAACCGCGGGGAAGGGGAATAGGAACAACTCTTTGCTAGTGGAACCAATGTTAATTTAAACATGAACTTGTTTAAGTTAATTTGGAAAAAAACTGAGAATGGCCACCTCACTCTGTACACACACTGCACTCTCTCACAATTTCTGCTTACCTCCTGCTCCCTTAACATATATTTTATAGATCTTGCCACTAGTAGCATGACAGTTACAATTGATTTTGAAGAACGTAATAAGTATATTTTGAATAGTTAGAATAGTTAGTTTAAATTTAAATTTGCATAAGCTTTTTTTTGGTTTTGACATAGAGCGCTCCATATAAGACGCTCAGGAACACAAGTGAAATCCCTACTTCCTTTCTCATGGCCAGCCCAACTAAATATTGTAACGAAAAAACTCGAATTTCAGGGTTGAGACTGCGTCCAGTGGCTTGCTAGATACCGACCATATTGCAATGAGCTTCCCAAGATGTTAACTCCTAAAGGTTTATCTGGCCGCTTCAGTACTTTTCTTAAAAGTTAAACTCCATTCCAATAAGCTGTATGGTTCCAGCAACTAAATAGTGACAATTAAATTTAAAAAATAAAAATGATAATTTAAAGCAAATTCGCCAATTTGAAAACAATAAAATTTACAGTATTGTTTAATATTGTGAATAAAATTTGTTTCATTGAGCGTGTTTTACGCCAGTCTTTTTAAAAGAAACAAAACAATATTGGACTCAGTCTCCTTCCCAATACGCTCCAATAATTCTGACAAAGCAAATAATTTAACAATTAAAAATAAAAAACATCTTTATTTGATCACCCGTTATTTAACATTACTTTCATTTTACAAAGGGAAACAATTAATTGATATCTGGAAATAAAGGAATGAATTTTTTATTACCACAGAGATATTTAAAAACAGCTGAATCTCTTTTTTGAATAATACCTAATACCATACGCACGCGCGCACACACACAAACCCTGTTGGGGGAAGTATTTGTTTTTTGAAGTCGGGGGGGGAGGGGGCTTCCACTCCTAAAACAGTCATATCTTTCATTTAAATTGCCTTTTTTAAAGCCGGGTCTTTATTACCTGTTATCAAGAAAACTTTTTTACTTTCTCTTACCCCTACCCCTACTAAGAGGAAGTATTTTCTCTCTTTTGTTTCCTCCTAGTCTTCTTTCCCGCCAACTTTTTCTGCACATTAATATTTTTAATTGTCCACTTTAACTTTGCGTAGACAGATAGACAGACCTAGAAGGGTAGTTGGTAATGGATGCTAATAATTGTTAACTACAAATGGCTCAATAATTAACAGAGTGAATAGATAAGTGTAAGAGAAAAAGAGAGAGCGTAAGGGGCGCACACAGAACACCGATAATGCTGAAAGAACCCGCTGAATGGCTCTCCTCTATTCCAGTCAATAAATGTAATGTATTCTAACAAAGCATGTCTTTCTGTGCAACAGTTATTCCCCCCTCTCTTAAATCACTCACTCGCTCTCTCTCGCTCACTCTCTCTCTCTCTCTCTCTCTCTCTCTCTCTCTCTCTGATAATTATGTAATGCATCAAATTGGCCTTCATTTTAAAAGCTATACCCCCACCCCATAAAAAGCGATTTTTTGTTTTTACTGCTGTTAAATTTCCTGAAATTGAGTGTTCATTGCTTCCTGTACATATTTTTAGTGGGTGGTTTGAATTGAAGTCTGTATGAACAAAACATCTCGAAAACGAAAATTCGAGTACTTCGAAGCTGGAAACATTCATATTCCATTTAAATAATAACTAACGCTTTGACACGAAGATTTCTGTCAAAAATCAATCAGCCGGAAAAGCGGCATTGCTGAATGTTTCTCTGTTTTCAGTCCTTCACGATTTTATATTTGCGCTAATTTCGACAGTTAATCTTTGAATACAAATTCCAAATTTGATGAAACAGTAACTGTATTAACTGGAAGAAAAAGTTGGTTGAGTGTTTGAAACGTCGATAGAATAAATGTTTAAAATTTAAAAGTTTTTTTCTCTTTGGGCCCCAACATTTTGATTGTTTTATTACCAATGGCCAAACGTAACCATAGTTTTCAACCTTGCCCCGCTTCCTTGTCTAAAATATCAAATGTATGAATAGAACATTACTCCGTTATCAAAACAAGAAAAATCTGCTGTAAAACACTCACATAACTTTCTCTTACTGGGAAGACAAATTTTTGTTATACTTATACTTTTTACTAAATATTTATCTCCAGTTTTATATGAATGGGAGAATTTAAACTTAATAATATGACTTCTTATAGCAGTTAGAGAAAGTAATAAGTAATATGAGAAAGTAATAGAAAGTAATGCGAGAAATAATAAGTAAGAAAAAAAGGAAAAAACATCAGCCAAACAGCTGTTGTGCATTTTATGGTGAGGTTCGCCAAAAAAGAAACATATTTTTACAAATTTTCACACGGTTGGTATGCCTGCTATTTACAAACAAACAGCTGTTAGGGGAAAACCTGCTACGTTACAGGATGGATTAATGTTTACATTGTCAAATATTTTCTCTTTTTCTAATATGCTAACAAATTTTTTTTTTTTCATTTAAATACTGTAAGATATTTTGTAATATAGTATATTATATATTTTAAATTTTTGTTAGAACATACTTTTGGGAATAATCGGTAAAATTATTTGCATTTTAAATCAATGAATCAGAGACGAGCTTTAGATAGCATTATTGATCAAGCTCTCGTGGGCGGAGCCTAATATAGTCCATATAATATTTATATTTATAGCAGTTGTGGATATTTATAAAGGAACTGACTTCCCAAAATTTTGATTTGTAGAACTTATCAAAAGACTTAATTTTAAATGTTTAAAAGTATCTCGAAATATAAAGCAGATCATGCGTGTGTGTGTGTGTGCGTGTGAGTGTGAACAAAAAATCTCAAAAATGAAAAATTGCAGGAAGCTCAAAGTTGGTATACCGTTTATGCACTAATTGACGTTCATTGAAATGACACTTTTAAAAAAAGGTATGCTTAATGTGAGAGCTCCCCTCTCCAGAATTATCCTGAAAACTCGAATTTTTCTCGAACAAATATTTAAATATAACTGATAGTTCTTTATACGTACACTGGGAACACCATGTGGGGTCGTCATTTGTTCGTTTCGAGAAAAACTACGACTTTCTCTTACTCCTGTTAATATAATTCTATAAATAAAATGACTTCTTTCCTTTAAATATCCAAATTCACTCATTTGTCCTGATATAAATGTAGTGGTGGGGGGAAGTAAGTATCCACCCAAGCAGGTGGTAGAAATGATAGAAGAGAGTGCCAGTAGTGTTGCACAAACAAACACATTTGAAATTTAACGTCCAATATTTCTCAGAACATTCTAAAACCAATATTTCCAGTAGAGTGTTAGAAAGAAAGGTGATATATCCGAACAGTTTGTATTTCTAGTTCAAAGGAATGCGGAAGAAAACATTCAGTAAATTCTCACTTCCGGTTATTGGATTTGGCCTCAAAACCTTCGTGTCTGATGCGGTGTTAGTAGATAAACGGGTACAGTTTGAGCATCCTGCAATTTTTCATTTTTGAGCTTTTTTGTTCACACACACACACACACACACACACACACACGCATATCATTAGCTTGAAGCATTTTTTATCGTACTTAGGGGATCTTCAAACGTGTATTTTCGGTGAAAAAACTTCATTTTTAAAAATTAACAGATCACAATACTTCCTGTTATAGGGGGGAATGAATGAAAGCAAACATGTGATAGGAAACATTTACCAACGATGTTCTTTATTATTGCAAACATAATCCTGGTTGGTGAAATGTGTTTGGTGATGTGTGTTAGTGTGCTGGGGCTTGTATGTATGTTTGAGATAAAAGTATTAGAAATAAGAAAGTAGTCTCCAATTTCCGAAATTGATTTTTATCCCCTGGAAATATTTTTTTGAACCCTCTGGAAAATAAAAAAAATGTTTTTAGCGAACATTTCCTGCTCAGTTTGTTGTTTCTTTAAACAAATTTCCCACCATCGACAAATTGCATAAAGCTCAAACACGATAAAACGAAGTAACCACCAACGCTTCCGATACGAATGTTCCAAGTGAGTACTTTTATTTGAAACATTGGTTTGTCCAGAAAAACCTTATTTCTATTGTGATCTGGAAGAAGAGTGCAAGTGAAGCTTTCCTCTGAAGTGCCATTACAGTCCGATATACATTTATAATACAAATGTCCATTAAATTTTCAAAATTATGAATTTGAAGAAAAATCGATTAAACAGGAATTGCAAATTAGTTAAATCGAGACACAATTTTTAAATGTGTGATGGCCAAATATTTGCACTTGCTGCGGCATCATAACTATCTGGACAGTAAACTGTTTATATAATACTAAATCCAAAACCATTTTTATTACTGTAATAAAAATAGATTTTTTTTTTTTTGAATACTTGTGTTGCTTTCCTTATATATATATATATATAATATGTGTGTGTTTGTATGAGTATTGTGTGGTTCAAATGGCCCTGCGGAAGAGACTTTTATTTTTACGATTTTCCTTAGGGACACAAAAGTAATAGCGATGAAAAGCTGCAAGAAATCCATGTTTATAGCTGTGAGGTATTGGTGTTGTTATTACCGCTGTCTGGTTTACAGTTTTAGCACTTTTCTAACCTATCTGACCTCACCAAACTCTTTCAAAACGTAACAATTCTTAATAAGATTTTTTATATAAAAGTGATCTTATAAGAACATAATAAAACATTTGATGGATTAGTAGTTATTAAGATAATTGAATAATAATACAATAATTATTATTACCTTTTCGAGTCCCAATATTCAGTAGAAAACCATGTTTTTAAGGCCCCTGAATTAGAAAAAGTGTGGTTTTTAGAAACAGATCCGTATGTTGGTGAAATGCGTAACTAAAAACACAACAAAAACATCACAGGCATCTTAAACTTGATTTCCTATTAGCGCGATTTCCTAATACTAATATTAGAAAATCGCACTAATTCCTAATATTAGACTTGATTTCCTAATAGGGAGGTTTCAGTCAAAAGGCAATCAACCAGAGCCAGTGCGACTTTAGACCTGAATGTTACGTCTTTAGTTGGATTTTCCATGAAAATTGAAATATGATGTGCTGGGTTTTGAAAGAGTGCTGCAAAATTAACCTTTCCACTAATGTACTACTTCAGTAGAATGTACGCTTCTACCAACCTTAGTGTGAAGGTCCATTAAATTCCTCCCTACAATTCCAAGGTGAAAGAAATGTTTGTCAATTAAAAGTGAAGAGAAAGATGCGTGAATGTTTCACTCACCAGTATTTTAGTTAATTTTACACCAGTAAAAATATTCGTATCAAATTTTTGAGAATGATTTTCACCTGAAATACATATTTCGAGCTTCTTTTAGGACGGAAAAAATGTCATTTCAATACATGAATATATGGTTCTATCGTCAATAGTATTAATATATAATATATATTAGAAGCCTCGCTAGAATTTCAAATCAGAAAGAAAAAATCAGTTACCGGAAATGCAACTTTACAGAATAGGTTTTTGTGGGAATTTTGTCGAAACGATTTCCTTTAAACTTGGGACACTTCTTGCACAGATCTAGACCTCTCGCTTTTATTTGTAACATGTTCCTGGAAAAATTGTGCTTAGATGGTTGTGAGGAAAGTGAGATGTTAAAATTCAAATGTGTTCAATATTATTGGCCTTTCCACAATCATGTCTATGCCTGTCTGGGTAGGTACTTCCCTCCCTCAGCCACCTCAGTATTTATGTAAGGACAGATGAATATTTTTTTCTTTTAATTTAAGGCGCGTCAACATGAATTGGCGTACGTAGCCTTCTCAGTGCACTGCCGGCTGCGGACAGTGTTCTCTCAGTGCACTGCCGGCTGCGGAAGGTGTTCTCTCAGTGCACTGCCGGCTGCGGACAGTGTTCTCTCAGTGCACTGCCGGCTGCGGACAGTGTTCTCTCAGTGCACTGCCGGCTGCGGAAGGTGTTCTCTCAGTGCACTGCCGGCTGCGGACAGTGTTCTCTCGTGAAGTTTAATGAAAATTTGTCATTTTATATATAATTATGTCAACAGCATTAAGAGAAAGTGGTGCGAGTGTTTCACAACAGATGTTTTTTGCTTTCAAACATCCCGTTACATATTTCTGACATTGTCGCTGCCTGGAGGCCAAATGAAGGACTTTGATGTTTTGATACATACATGAACTTTTTCAAGCATACATACATGAACTTTTTATTTTATGTAAGTAAGACCTTTCTCTCCACATTATTTATGCTTTATTTAATTTACTCAATTACTAATGTAATTGGAAAAATAAATTAATAAAATAAATAAAGTTCAATTGTAGATTAATTGTCCTGAAACAAATATCAAAATTATTCTTTTCAAAAAAGTAGTTGCGTGTAATTTGCCTTGTAGTTTTATAAGTTGGGGAATAAGGCGCGTTGAGTTCACAATGGTGAAAGGAAAAACATCAAATATTGGAATCACTGGTTGGCTAAATGAAGTAAAAGGAAACACTTCAATAATTTCCTTTTTTAAAAAAATTAAAATTATAAATTTAAGAATAAAAAATTTATTAATTAACATATGTATAATTTTCTTACTTCACCTTGTCATCCATGTTTTCTCATTTTTTATTTATTTTTATTTATTTGTAATTTACATCTGTATATAAATACATAGTAAATGTGTGGAAAGGTACAAATCACCAGAGTCACTTGTGTGGAGAACTCATCCAGCGATGAGACTCCATAAAAAAAAATAAACATATGGCTTTACTTAGTTAATAACTTAGTTATTCATTAAGACAGTCTCGAGGCCAGCGGCATTTCAATCGTCTGGGAGGATTATCTGGAAGGGTAGAGGAACTTAGCTGGCGTACTAAAGGATTAGGGTGAGCAGAGAGGGATAGATGGAACTTTTTGTATTTGGTTTTAGCAACTTCGTTTATGTAAGGAATATTGAAGTCTTGATGTAGGGTGAGATTTGATACATAGAAGGGGGCATTGACAATTTTTTTGAGGATTTTGGATTGGAATGACTGGATTCGGCGGGAATTGGACTAGATAGATAAATCAGTCTTTTATATTGTAGAGATAGTTTAGATCGTCTGCCGAGTAGTAGTGATAATAGTTTAAATCATCTGTTAAGGTCTTGTCTTTTTAGTCGTGTGTGGGGGTTCCAGGTGAGCCGTTTGTCGATGTATAACCCTAAGTAGCGTACATAGTCAGCAGTTGGAAGAGAAATACCATTAAAATATAGAGGGGGCAATGTAGTCAGTCTTAATGCAAAAGTAGTATATCGGCATTTTGTCTCGTTAATTTTTATTCGCCATTTTTCGCACCAGGTTTCCAGTGAGTGTAAATGGCTTTGAAGATTTCTAAATGCGAATACGGGATCGTTATGCGGGGAAGTAGTGGGTCTAGTTCAAGTGCATGAGATTCTAAACCATTGGCATTCCAAAGGAAGAGGTTAGGGAATTTTGAGTTGGGGAACTTATTTAGTTAGGTGGGGGAGGAGGCTGGATATAACAGTTGACAGGAGGTTGATGAGCGGAGTGATTGTATTTTTGAGATCAATTATGAAGGAGTTGATGATAGAGGTTATATCCGCAGTAGGAGAAGCGGATGGAGCAGATTGAAACGCCTCTCCGTCTCTGGACGCTTGGGCGTAAGAAACATGTTGAGATGGTGATGGAGGTGGAGGTTGATGACGGGCTAAGGCTGGAAATGCGTCCGGTCCTGGCACTGATTGATACTCACGTCTCACAGCGGAAGGATGTTCGTATACTAGTGGCGGTCTTCTTCGCCGTTGAAGTTCTTTATGTACTTGGCATCTCTTATAGTTGGCAGAGTGAGGTCCCTGACAGAGTGCACATTTGGCTGGACTAGATCGTTGTTTTACACACTGTTCAGTAAGATGAAGGCCTGCGCATTTGACGCAGTTTGGACAATGTTGACAATAGGCCTTGGTATGCCCGTACCGTTGACATCTTTTACCGTGGGGTTCTTCGACCTTGATCCTTGTGTTCAGCATAGCTTGAACGCTGAAAATCTCTGGATTATTATTTTGGGATTCTAAATCGACGAAGAATAAGGGAAGTGGAGCTTTAGTAACCGAATGTAGCACATTTGTTACATTTCTGGCCTGAAATCCTAATTTGGAAAGCTCATCCTTTATCATGTCAGGAGGTGTTGAGTGATGTAAAAATCTGATGACCACTCTGTAAGCCTTGTCCTGTTTCAGCTGGTAACTATGGTAGTCAGCGCTGCTACCTTGGAGGTAATGTATTGTTAGTCTATATGACTCAATGGAGTCACAGTTTATTATCACGTCGTTTAATCTGGACTTGCAAGTGAAATTTTCAGAGCCAATTTTCTCACAGAGATCTCTGCATAGTTGTTGGTAATAGAATTCATTATTTACATAAATTGGCGGAGGTTTAGGAGTGTGTTGGGGAAGTAAAACATGCATCTCTTCTTCTTCATTGAAGCTATTGGAGCAAAAGGATTTGGAGCAGTATACGTTGGTTCCTGACTTCTATTATGTATAGTAGTTTGTTGAGAGCAGCTTGCTAATATTTCCGGTGTGCCGAAATCTTACGGAGAAGCCTGAGAAATCCCTTGAGTTGTATTTGGAGCCGTTGGGATTATACCAGCAGCGTTATTTGTAGTCTGGCGTTGTAACGTGGTTTAAACCTGGGTTGAGAACCTTAGTGTACCATCCTTTTTAGACTTAGTCATTTTTTGTTTCCGTTTTGGCGGTGAAACACCAGCTGAGACTGGTCGCTTAGTGCTTTGGTTAATTACAGCAGAAGCTGCTTCGTCCGAACTGCCTGACGAATGAGTGTAAATAGAAGTGTAAAGGGCAGTTAACAACTAATCCTCACTAGGTAGTCAAACAAAATAACGAACAGATTTGACGAAAGTAAAGTAAATAATCTGCACCATATGCTTTTCAATAACTAATTAAATGTCAAAATATTGTTTACCTTTTAGGTTAGTAAATTTCAATAATTGTCACTTTATAAAAAATAAAAAATGTCGATGTTTCACTTACACTCAATTAATAATTATTAAAAGTACTTACAGTTTATAATGATAGCAACTAATTTTCAGTTTCTAAAACTTCCAAATTTTCAATAAGAAAACAGGCTAAATTTTAGCAATATGCATATTTTGGCTACCAGCTGGGAACTTCTCATTTTCAAAATATTAATTTTGAAAAGTACTTGTTGGATTCAACCACTACAGATAAATATCATTAAACAAATGTATTTTATTTAGAAATGTACATAGCGAGCAGTGTTGGCACTTATTATGAACAAATTTATTTTTCCCTGTTCGATATATTTCTTACTTAGTCCAACGGTCAAACTGAACTATTTGTTTAGAGGAAGCGTCCTTGAGAATTTCTGTGGGAATTATTTTGGAGAAAATCGTTTTGTCCGAACGCTGTGGTCGTACTGAAAAAAAGTATCAAGATGAGCTTCCTGTAAATTGCATATCTACACATACACCCAAAAATACATGATCAAAGAGTATCTCAGAACATGTATTTCCCATGAATACTTAATTTCTAAAATAATTTGACAAGAGAGTAAAGTGCCACTTTTACACACTCAAATTCAGATCTGCTCCCACCAGAGAGCGACATCTGATCGAAAATTCAGATACAACATTCGAAACTATATTAAATTTATTTAAAACAAAAGGATGACATATTATACGGAAATCTCTAAGTGAATGTTGCCGATTGAAAAAGGGAAGGTTTCGTTCAGAAATACATTAATAAGTTAAGTATAAATAAAATTATATTATATTTTCTGATATTTATTTTATTCTTAAATTAATTTTAAAATGTTTAAACAAAAGTTTAATTTAAAAAACTTCTACTTTGTTTTAATATTATTAATATATTTTAGCAGGTACATCCAAATCTTAAAATTTGTTTGATTGAATATTGCAACACTGTATTTACATTTAATCTCTAGAGATTAAGAATCAAACTTTAGCCACTGATTTTAATGGAATAATTGCCATATTATTCAAACGTTAAGAAAAAATACAATTTTAAAAATCAAATCAGCTGCTTCCAGATAAAGTACTAAAAAGTACTTTACTAAATTCTTAATTAGGTGGAAGAAATAACTCCTTAAGTGGGCGTAAATGTGTAGACGAAGTTGACAGTTTTGGGTAGATAAGAGCTTTATAAAGCCGATCAAAACCAAATAACTAATTATTTCTGTTCAGCCAGTTGAATGGCTTCATTATATTCCCACAATCATTGAAATGAGTAGATGGTAGTAAGAGTAAATGTGATGGGGGAAGTCCTAAGGTAGACGTACACTACTCCTCCAGCATTCTTCTTCAAGAAAATTGTTTGGAGCTATTATTAGATCTGCTTTTCATTTCTTTAGACTATAAAAGGAAATATAGCAAAGTACTTTAAGATTTTCGTAATTTAGATTTCATTATTTTTTTTTTCTTTCTCTTATAGTTGTAAGACGGGGTATTGCAATCGAATTGAGTTGTCCACCAGAAATATGTTTGAGTCCCCCAGAATAGGATAAAAGCAAAATAATTATCGAAATATTATTTGTAATAAAATATCTCGAAAAAGAAAAAAAATCGCAGTAAACTCAAACTTGATATTTTAAACTTTGACCTTGAAATCTGGTTTCGACCAAAATCTGGTGACCTAAAGTGTAACTGTAATGATTTTTCTTTTTAGTTGAACGCGATGTTCTTGGAAACGTGTTGCGGCATTTCGTATGGAAAACTTGAGAAATGACTTACAAGGAAACACACCCTCAGTTATTGAATAGTACTATGGGGCAGATTGCTGAATGACCCACAAAAGAATCGTCCAGCAAATCTCCTTTGGCAAAATCGAAAGGTGGATTACAGGGTGGAACTGTCTTTTAAGGAAACTCTACATAACATGGGTCTTGTTGGTCTTGTTGGTCTTGTAGGTTGGCACTCCCCCCCCCCCCCCCCAGCAGTTGTATATTTATGTTAGGACAAAGGAATAGATTTTGCAATTTAAAGAAAATTTGGCATTTTGTAAATATATAACTGTATTAATAGGAGTAATTGGAAAATGTATGAATGTTCCACACCAGATTTTTTTAATTATTATTATGGATTGCACAAACATGGAGTTTGAAAGAAATTCGTTGTCCAGATTCATTGTCCAAAGGCCTCATTTCATGGTAACTGGAAAATATAGAAAATGCTCTTGAAGTGGAAGCGAAGATTTTTAAAAAGTATTTACTTGAGATTCAATAGATTTGGATGGAACAAGAAGTTGGGTGGAAGGTTCGTCTAGTACCGGAGCTAGACTCCCTTGAGAGCGCTCCCCTAGCTGTATGTCTCCATCCCATCCCAAGGCTGTTTCAGTCTAAAACGGAAGTTTATACCAACCCTCACTTACCGATGGCTATCTTAGAGGCTTGTAAACTTACCCCAAACTGTATTAAATATAACTTTAAGTAGAGGGTGAATAGGAGGTGTAAACAGAGATTGAGAGGGATTAAGTGAAGAGTATTTTTGGAAGTAGATTGGTGCTACAGTTCCAGCAAATATGCCAGTCTTTTGGCTGCCACTCACTATGAGGTACTTGGGCAAGTTTCTCGGGTTGCGTTCATATTGGCACCTTGCCAGCTACAGGTACTTCACATAGTAAATTGAGTGAAGTAATTGTGGGGGCAGTTTGATTCTACTAAACTCTACTTTGGACCACCTTACACTTCCCCTTCTCAACTTACTTTACTCAAAAGTGAACAAAAGGTATCTGAAGTGTGCAGGTGGCAGAATTGAAGGATTATTTTGGTTTCGTTGCCGGTTGTATTACTGCACTTCATTGCCGTAACCGACAGATTTCTCCGCCCTACGCTGTCCCCCTAGCGCTCGCACAGCTAATATCAGTTTATTCTGCCAACTTTAACAATTCCAGAAACCCTCAAAGCTTTCCAGCAAATGGTTATTGCGCCACTAACATTAATCCTTCACTGAAAAAAAGTAAGTTCTTCTGTCTAATTTAAGATAGATTGCTTTCTCCATGGTAAAGTATCTCCTGCCAAAATTCCTCGTTCAACTTCGATAGTAACTGGCACTTTCTTCACACTTGGAATTATTACTAAGCACTCAATTTCCATAAGTTTTCTTATGCTTCGTGAGTGTTCTTTGTGTATTTCGTGAGTGGGCCGCTACTCTCATCATAAAGGTCTTTGTATCTTTCAGCTAATTAATTATTAATATTCGTCGGCGGGTAGGATCAAGCCCTAGGCTATCCAACGCCCTTTCGAGTCCTTCACTCCAAAGAGATAAACATTCTTCCTCTACCTAATCTCTACCCACATGGACTGCCATGCGCCCCTTTAAATAGAATTGGCTTCTTAAACTACAATGCCGCCACGGACAGCTGTTGGCATACATCACCTGTTAATGGAGTTCCATTTCAACTTTCGCTTAAGGTTTCGAGAATCAATCGACGAATATTATATTGATTGTGTTCTTTTGTTTTTATAAACGTCACAGTTCACAGTAAGTGTTTGTGAGAGAAAATATCTCAAATACGAACAGTCTCAGTAAGCTCAACTTTGATGTTTGCTTGATGTACTGCCGCCACTTCTAACAATAAACTTTTGGCCTAAATCCACCAACCAGAGATGCAACTTTATTAATTTTATGTTTTTGTGGCTTTCTTGGAAATAGCTTCAATGATTTTCTTTTATCTTCTTATAATAATTTCTACACTTTTTTTTGTCCATCTCCAAACAGAATCTGCACATGCTGTCACTCTTCAATTCAGCTTGGTTAGGTGTCCGCTGAGTCTACAGTGCCCCGTGAGGGAGCCCGTAAGAATGTGGAGCTTCTTCTTACTAAGGCCGATACATGCTTCCGATCAGTTAGCTTTAATTACATATTAATATGGAGCCTTTTCCGAGAAAATTGGGAAAAACTGAAAAGACCATTCTATAAATTCGCATTTTCGGTCGATGGATTTTGTCCAAATCTTTGATATCAGATCCGGTGGAATACCAAGTTTGAGCTTCCTATGACTTTTTGTTTTTAAGATATTTTGTTCACACACCATTCGTGACAAACTTTTTTTCGTAGTCAGTGGAGCTCTCAAAACATGTATTTCCGGTTAAAAAAACTCAATTTCGAAAATTTGACACGATCTCAGTACTCTCACATACTAGAGATAAGAGAAAGTAATGTAAATAAATACAATTATTATTTATTCCAAGCATAAATAATGTAGCAGACATTTCAAGTGGATTGTAGTTATGAACAAAGGCTTAATAAACATCGATCCAAGTCGGCACTCTACTCCAAACTCACTTTACTGGATTTCCATTTCCTGTTAGCAAATCATCTATCTCCCTCACCCTTTCTATTTTAATTCTGGCTCAGTCAGCACTGGTCTACTCCCCACCATTGTCGTCCTCGGTAAAATGAAGAAGAACTAGCCGTGTGTAAATATATATCACTTGCACCACGCTACGCCCCGCCTTCGAGTAGGCTGGTGACGTCACTCTCACACCTCCCCTAACTAGAAATCTACTTTTGGAGGAATTGTGTCTGTTATTACATCATACTATATATATATATCTTTACGGATGTACAAAATTACTACATCCTCTGTGAACAGTTCACTGTCGTTATTTTCCTGATTGCAATCACAACTTCATAACCTTCCCACTGTTCATTTCAAATGTGTCCCACCTATTGCTTCTAATCACTCAGTGTTGTCACTTTCTCACTTTTGGAATTGTCAGGTTTACCAACTTTATTTCATAAAAAATCAATCGTGGAATCCCATAATTGCTAAAAGTAATTTGAAAAATGATTTCATAAAAATTCAATTTTGTATTTCTTATCTATTAATTTTTAAACATGTAAACATGGATATAAGGCCGCCCCAGGTTTCTCCACGGCCACCAGAAATCCACATTAGGCTATTCCTTAGTGTAGACAACTCTTTTAGTTAGGCTCATTATTTATTTACTTTCTCAGTCAACATTTACCAGGTCCAACTTGATGTTCTAACAGGTCCAAGTTGATCTTCTAACAATCTGTTATCATCCTACTCATGATCCCGTCATCTACCTACTGATAGACTAATGCCCAAAATTTTCCACACCCTGGAAATTCCTTAATTTTTATAGTTTCTTGAATCCACAGTAAAAATGTAAACTATTTCTCCTTGGCCTATCATACTTGTACATTTCGTCTCTCTCTTTATAAATTAAATTAGAACTCCAAAATACGACTGATACATATTTACAAAAACTTCAGATAAAGCCGAGTATATTTCCACCAAAATATACTTGATGTGGGTCATTTTGTGACCTAGGTGAAATATTATCTGATAGCCTCAAAATTGAACTACCTGGTGCAAAATTGAAAAATGGTGCAAAAACACTCGCACGAGTTTCGCTTATTGCAATTCTGATTGACAAAATGAAGAAGTCGGAATTAAACTAAAAGTTTAGTTACTTTAATTCCCACCAAGTGGCAGTTACATTCTTGCGCTAAATATTGTACATCATGTAACAATATGTTGAAATTATAGAGTGAAATGCAATATCTTGACTCCCCTTCTCCAAGAAATCAATTTTTTGGAGGGGAAAATTTTTTTTTTAATAAAACTGCTTGACTGATATAACTTAATTTAGTATGAGTAAGTTAAGAGGAGGAAGTAAAAAGGTGCCGATTTTGAGAAAATTATGAAAAACTAAAAGGAAAAACATTCAGTATAAAAACCTTCTTGCCGGATCCAAATTGATAGCTAGAGGGAAATATCGTTTTTCGAATATTTTATTCTCTCTCCTACATACACCGAAAAACTTTTATTTATATTCATGAGATGTCGTAACATGTATTTGGGATGAAACAATTGAACTGTAAAAATGTTTACATTATCGCAATAGTTGCTTATATTGGCAGTATTTTTGTGTTTTGGGCAGATCACATTGTACAGAGAGGATTACACTGATTGAATACTGAATATATTGTTTAAGTTCGGCAAGTACGAGTACCGCAACCTATTTGCTCTACTGATATAGAAAAGCTTGAGAGAATGACAGACTAAGCTGGTAGAGTGTTGGTGATGATGTTTTCTTGATGTTTGGCAACACAATACTGAAATCACAGACTTCTTGATGGTTGTGAGCCGCTAGCGTTTATGTATGATTATTTACTTTCTCCTTAACTTCTTGTTCCTGTTTCCAACCGCGTTAGAGGTAGGTGGGATCTCGGTTTGAATCGCTTGTGGTATATCACGCCTCATGTGACGTATATTGAGTGTTGTAGCTGAGGGTGTGTCTCACAGAAGACGCTCACCGCCATTACATTCTTCTTGCCAGCAGTAACATAGAGTAAAAGAATTGAATAAAAAAGTTTAAAAAAAACACTTTCACCATAAAACCACGATAAAATTTAAACCCACCAGAATAAATCATAAAAGAATAATGTAGAATGCAAAATACAAGAAGGTGTAGAGAGCTGCACTCAGACAAAGATATCACCCTCACACCGCATTACTGCAACCGCCTCTATAGCGCTGAGTGCCGCTCCTGTTGGACCACTCAATCACAGATACAATGCTTTTTTTAAAAAACTTATTCACTTTTTCGTAACTGTGATTTGTGTGTTTATTTTTTTGTATAAAGAATTTTTATTTTTTATCTCGTTACAAATAAAGTAATACGATATTTTTATTACCAAGTTTATATATTATATTTTATATATATATGTGTATATATATTTTATATATTTTTTATTTATTGTGGTGGTTGGTTCCGCAGAGCTGGAAAGCATCAGAGACATTTTCCGTGGAAGCCTGCTTCATTTTGTGGTCATCGACCTTTACTTAGTTTCACACTCTGTCTTTACTCTGTGAAAGTAAGTAAAGACAGAGTGTGAAACTAAGTCTCTGTACGAGTCTGTGTTGGCACACTGTCTGAAAAGCGCATCCTGAAGATGGGCGAACGCCCGAAACCGGTCGATGACCACAAAATGAAGCAGGCTTCCACGGAAAATGTCTCTGATGATTTTTTATTTATTTTGGTATTCCGTGGTTTTCAGAGTGTACGTTTTGTTTGAAAAATCTCAGACGACTATTTCTTATTGTAGTTATAATTGACTAATTCCCTTCAAACATATAATTCTTAGTAGATGAGAATCTGAACTTCATAAACAATGACTTGAGGAAAGCACAGCCTCCCGCTCCCCCTAAGAACCACCCTTAAATGAATTTTCTTGGAAAACGTTTCAGACAAAAGTGATAGGTCTCTGTTTCTGTCGTTAGCACTCCAAGTTGAATAAAACCATTTGGTGTTTTTATGCAGAAAATCGCAGGGGAAAAAATTCAATAAAAACCCACTTTCGAACAACCGATTTATTTCAAACCCGGAATTTTAGCAACATATTTAATTCTGATTAGTATTTATAAATCATCTTATTGTGCAATAAAATTTTTTATAAAAATTCAGTTATTTGTAACATATTATTTACTGTTTTAGACAGTTAAGCTATTAGCTATTATTTATGTTAGCTATAACATCTATTATTATGTTAAGTGAGCTATAGAGAAAAAAACTCTGAATCTTCATTGCATTATTGAAAAAAGAAAGCAAAAGAGATTTAGGCTAAAATGCGATCTCGCCATTTTGTATTTGGCTGTTTATACTAGTGGGACAAAATATTTTATTTTTTTTTATTTAAGGCGCGGCAACTATCTTTATTGGCGCCCGGAGCCGTCTCAGTACACTGCCGGCCTCTCGTTACAGACAACACTGTCCATCACCGGACAGTGAGCTGTAGAGGCTCCCAGGAAGAAGAAATCTAAAGGTAGCCCAACTGGACTCGAACGGTCCTCCGCGTGGGAGTCCAGACCGCTAACCACTTAGCTATTCCCTTCCATAAAGGGACAAAATAAAATTGATGTTAAACACCGACAAAAATTTCTCAAAGAAATTCATAATTTTCACTTAGAAAAGCATTCAGTAAGCATTTTTTCTGCCTCTTACTCATATTTGGAAGTAGTACAGTAATGGTGTCAAATTTTCACAGGAAATACACGTTTTGAGGTCCCCTGAATCAAAAAAGTTGTTTTTTAGCAAATGGCGTGTGTGTATGTGAACAGCATAGCTCAAAAACCAAAAATCGCAAGTCCAAATTTGATATACCGTTTAGGTATCACCGTTGGATCCAAGTTATCTGTCAAAATTCCTCTACCGGAAGTCCCAACTTTACTGAGTGCTTTTTTTCGCTTTTTCGCGATATTTCATAAATGGCTCAAATCATTTTGTTTAAACTTTGTTTTTCAATTACACATACAATGAGCTATAACTTTTATTTGAAACATTTCTTTGGGGAAATTCATTTAAGGGCACTTATGGGGAAGGGTGACGTTACGGTTTCCTCTAAAATGCTATTTCAGTTTATTGTACCCTTCCATCATCTAAATGATATTAACTAGAATTAAATATGTTGTCGAAATCCCAAGTTTGAAGAAAATCAGATGACCGGAAATGCGACTTTACTGAAACATTTTCTCGAAACGTTAATTTAAGGAGTGGTGGGGGCTACAGTTTTCTCCGTAATGCTACTTCTGTATATTAGTAAGTAATTAATGTGCTGCTAAAATTCCTTGTTTGAAGAAAATTGGTTGATTGCAAGTGTGAATTTATGGAATGTGTTTTTGGGCTTCGTAATTTCCTCCATTGGAGGTTTCATAAACATCGTAGAGACCTTGCCGGGATCTATCAAACAATTACAACTATGTAAATTGCAGTAAGAGGAAGTATTGCGTGCCAGATTTTAGAAATTGAGTTTTGAGAAAATACAGTTTTGAGGTCCCCTGAGTCTAAAAAAGTGGTTTTTCGAAAATGGTCTGTATGTATGTATGAGTGAGTGTGTGAAAAGAATATCTCAAAAACGAAAAGATCAAACTTGGTATCCTGTTTAGGTACTACCACCGCATTAGACACGAAGATTTCGGGCAAAATCCATCAACCGGAAGTGCCACTTGACTGAATGGTATTTTCAGTTTTTTCTGATTTTCTCAAAATCGACTCCAATGATTTTCTTCAAACTCCATTTTATTTGGAATATTTCTCCGGAAAAATTCACTTAAGGGCACTCTAGGGGGTCGGGTGGGTGTGAGCTTTTCCTCTAATACAATGGATATGTTGAAGGAGAGAAATGGTTTGGTTTGGATGAACAAATTAGATATGACTGAACACTGTATAATGTTAAAAGTGACACTGACTGCCTGGACTTTACACTCAAATAGTAGAGTATGGAAGAGTGGCAAAGGGTGAGGTAAATGAGTGAATTCTCTTGTATATCTATCTCCCGTCGCTGTATGTATGTACTTTCTCCCACTCTAGTCCGGGAGCGTGGTCCTGTCATTTTTGCCCCTCTTTCTCTGCTATGGATCCTCTCTTTGGATCCTATTACATCATCCCCTCTCCTGAAGAAATTTTTCGTATGTGAAAAATTTGAGCGTGCTGGTGAGTGCACGCTTGTAGCACATCTGGTTTTGCTTCGAATTTGTTATAGCTAGCCTGGATTTGTTGAAACTAGCTAAGTTGATGAAGACTAGCTTTTGATGCAGAAAGCTAGTGATGATGCTGTTGTGTCTAGCCAGTGATGTTGAATGCTAGCAATGATGATGAAAACTAGCTTATGTTGTAGCAGCTAGTAATGGCCTTGTTGATAGCTGGCTAAGAATGGTGAAGCTCGACGATGATGTTACGAGCTAACTAGTGATGTTGAAAGCTAGCGATAACGATGTCTTCTTGTGTCATCATAAGGAACGAAGGACAGAGAGGAAGAGAATGAATTTATGAGTTTGTAGTCCATGGCAGTAATTCAAAAAAGTATACAAGTATTGATAATCATGAATAAAAATTAGCATAAATCAAGTATTGAAATTTACAATAAATAGATAATGAATATTGCCATTCGATAAGTTTTTAAGTTAAATTAATAATTAACATTGAAAAATATTGAGAAATTTAACATTTGTTACATTTTAAATTAAATTATTTTCTTTTATGTTTGAATCGTTAACATTGAAAATATTAAACAATTTTTATTTATAATGAATTTAATAAATAACAAGATATTATAAAAATATTAAAAGAAGAATAAACGTATTTTCAATTGAATGCATTATTTAAAGTTCAAATATATTATTATTATTATTATTTTTATTACTTCTTATTTTTATTTATTTACATGTAAGGCTAATAATTATTTGTTGTTTTGATGTTGTTAAAATAGTCTGTAATATTAACATTGAAAAAAATTATTGAAAAATATAAACATTTATATATTATATTTATATTAATATATAAAAATGTACATTATAAAAATATATTTTTACATTACAAAAAATGTAAATAAAAAATAAATATAATAAAAATTAAATATAAAATAAATATAAAAAAATTTACATTTAAAATAAATTTAAAATATATTTTACATTTATAAAAATATATTTTTATGTATTATTACTATCATATTGTAAGAATGATAAAATTTAATATACTATTCAATTGGATACATTTATTCATTATTATAACTTCTGTATATGTTGGCTTAATGATTAATGATTATAATTAACATATTAATTTATTATATTGACATTTTAGTGATAATTCTTTTCTTTTGTTCAAGTGTACACACACACACACACACACACACACACACACACCTATTTACAATTAATATTTATTTATTTACAGTAAATTGTGATAATGTTTTAATCCTCTAGAAATAATAATTACATATGTGTGTGTATTTTATATAATTAATAAAAATATAGGAAAATAAGGATAAAAACTTGGTTGAAAAAATAAGGTCGAATAGAATGTGTGTATTAATTACAAAAATGTTTGAAGATATCTCGTCGCGATCTGTAAAGAAAATTGAATGATTAAAATGTTTAAATTCACCGTAGGAAAAATAATTAGTTGAAATCATTGTGCGACCTTACAATTCATAAATGTTTGTTGGATTAATAGAAATTTATGTTATTCTAGCACATGAAGGGTAAATTTTTTGAATTTGAAATTTTGAATTTTGAAAATTTTCCTTGTATTAGATAAGAATGAAATTCTCTCCTCCCAACACCAGGAAATTTATTGATTTTTTTTGTTGTTGAGAAAATGCTTTTTTTAATTAGAAATGTTTATCTTTTTCTCGGCCGTAGATTCATACTGTGAGTTTTGGTTTCATGCCTAATGCTGGCTTTTTTCAGCTGTGGTTATGGAGGCTGTGTAGTTAGGAAATACTTTATGAATTTGGTAAGGGCTATGATACATTTTCATGAATTTTTCTGTGGATGTGAATTTTTTTAAATAAACGTGGTCACCTACGTTTAGTTTTTCTTTTGAAACATTTTTATTATAATATTTTTCTCTTGTTAATTTGGCTTTTTCATTATTAAATTTGACCTGTTTTCTAACTTGTTGCATTTGGTGTGGATATTAAAATTTTGTAAATTTTTCTCCTGATAATTCAGTAGCTAGGGAAACTGAAATTTCGTTCCAGAAACAGTTCATGGGGGGGGTATAATTTGTCGAAACGTTTTTGGTGGAATTGTGGGCCGCTTTAACTAACGGTAGATATTTGTGCCAATTTTTATCACTTTGCACATAGTGCGATAAATTGTTGGCACTGTCTCTATGCACAGGTTCTAAACGACCATTTGACGCTGGATGACATGGCGCTGTGCACACTTTTTCAATTTTTAATAGCTCACACATCTGGAGTATAATTGTGGATGTAAAGTACCCAGATCTGTAAGAAGATATTTAGGCATACCGTATCTGGTGAATATATTATTAACAATAATTTGAACAATGGTTTGAGCATGGGAAACATCTCTAAATAGCGTGAGTATTGACAAATTATCGTTGATATTTATTTATATTCCTCACCTGTATCGCTGTTCACAGATGCATTCAGTGGTCCAACTAAGTCAACGGAAATGGCTTGCCAGACATTTTTTGGCTCACAGAATGTGGCTAAAGGTGGTTTATAGGCGTCTTTTGTTTTTCTTGTGGTACAGCTATAGCAGGTTTGAACGTATTTTTGTACATCATTTGAGATGTTTGGCCAAATGAATTGTGTTTCTATACGTTCATATGTTTTCTGTCTACCATAATGTGCTGACAGTGGATTGTCATGATAAAGGCATAGAACAGGATCACGCAACCCGACGGTACCAGAATGCTATTGTCAGAAACTGTAACTAATAGGCCTTGAACATTGATTTTGTAATTTTCGAATTTCTCAACTGCTGACATACTGGATCGTCAGCTTGTTGCTTAACAATCTATGGTTGGATAATACTTATCATCAGTACTGATACAACCTATGTATCGACTTAAAGCATCAGCATGCGCGATATTTTTCTCCGATCATATTCGAGAAAATCATATTCGCTTAATTTAAGCGACCATCTACATATAATTTGGATTGTGGGTCTTTTAGATTTTTGAGCCACTATAGAGCTATGTGGTCCGTAATTATTTTAAACCTGTACCCGTAAATTATCTGACGATACTGTTTGCAGCCAAAGAGAATAGTTCTCTCTCTGTGGTACAAAGTTTGGACTCAGTATCGGTCAGAACTCGCGAAGAAAAAGCTATGGGACGCTCTTCACCATTTATCTGTTCGCTCAAAATTGCTGAGATGCCAATGTTGCTTGCATCCGTGGTTAAAATTAATTCATATTGATAATTGGGGTATGCCAGAATAGGTGGAGAATTAATTTTTGTTTTAGAATTTAAATGCCGATGTACATTGGGGAGACGGTTGCTTACGTTGCTTGCATCCGAGTTAAAATTAATTCATACTGATAATTGGGGTATGCCAGAATAGGTGGAGAATTAATTTTTGTTTTAGAATTTAAATGCCGATGTACATTGAGGAGACCATAGTAACTTAATATTTTTCTTTGTTAAATCAGTTAAGGGCTAGGCTATTTCGGCAAAATTATATATGAATTTGCGGTAAAAACCTGCAAATCATAGAAATGCCCTAACATCTTTTAATTTTTTCGGAATCGGATAGTTTTCGATTGCTTTTAATTTTTCATAATCTCGAGAAATGCCTTTTTTGCTCAATGTATAGCCTAAATATTTGCATTCACCTTTGAAAGAGGTGCATTTATTTAAGTCTATATAAAGATTGCCCTGCTGGTGTTTATGGAATGTTTTGCCGTAAAAAATTAATATGTAGTCGATGAATATATGGTATATGTCACTCGTGTACCCTGTTAAAATTTTAACCATTTGGCGTTGATATGAGGCCCTAGCGTTCTTTAATCCGAATGGAAGAGTAAGGAATTTGTTTCTACCGAATTGTGTGATGAATTTAGTTTTGTCTTGTGATGATTTGTCAAGTCTTATAGAATGAAATGCGCTTGATATGTCGAGTGTTGTGAAGTATGTTGTGTCGAGTAATGTGGAGGAGGATAAATTTCAGATGTGGTGATTGCGTTTAATTTACGCAGATCAACGACGTAGCTGTACTGTTTTCGTAACTGGGTTATGTCGTTTGGATCGACTTTTGTCTGATCGGCAGACTTCTTCTTTACCAGAATTACCGGATGAGCCCAGTTACTAGTACTCGGTTCAATTATTCCGCTATCCAGATTACCCTGTATGAGAGCTTTTAGTATGGGGGCTTCTGAGTGAGATAGTTTGTAAGGTCTATTATGAACAGGTGGATGATTTTGTGTGTCTATGTGTGTGTTATATCTGTAAATTTTGTTTTGTAGTCCTTATCATGTGTAAATGTATCATAAAATGGAGAGAAATATTCAACAATTTTTTTCTGCTGTTGTGGAGTGAGAACAGTAAGTTTCTAGCGTAATTGTTGTTGAAACGCGAGTAATTGTATTTTTTCTTTGTGTGAAAGTTGTTGAATGGAATTTATGGTGTGTTTGTGTGATGAATTGTGTATCTCCGGGATGTAATGAATGTGGCGATTGGAAAATGTTTGGTGATGGAGATTTCATTGTAAGTGGTGTTTATTAGTGTAATTACACAGACATTATTATGTAAAGGCAAGTAAAGTCCTGTGGGAAGACTGTCATGTTGTGTTAACATTATGGATCCGCCTGGAATTTTTGTATGAAGAGTGTATGTGTTGACTAGGTGTGTGCTTGGCGGAATTATGATTTTATGTCCTGTTGACAATGTTTCGGGTAGTGTTGTGTTTTGAATGTTATTGATCTGTGATGATGTGGTGTCTGTTAAGAGTGGAATTACTTTTTTATGGATGATAATGTTCTGATTTTTAAAACTGATGATTGCTTGATATTTAGTAAGCAGGTCTCTCCCAATGAATACTTCAAATTCATTTTTCAATTGGGAAACTATAAATTTACCCTGAAATTCTGTGTTTTCTTCTATCGAGAAATGGACGTTTGACAGGACGTAGTTGGGGATAATCTGGTTTGTAATTGATTTTAGAATGATGTTAAATCTTTCGGGCCTCGATTTGACATGACTGGCATCTATGAGTGAATGCGAAGCGCCTGTGTCGATTAACTCTTTTACTTTTTGTTATTTATTTTAAGCATAATTAATAAATTATTTGTGTCGTGGAATGTCGGGATCAATACAGTAGTAGCCGCTTGAGAAAACGGCTGAGCGCCTAGCCGTTTTTTTAATTAAACAAACATACCTTTGCTGTGTGCCCACGCTTTCCGCATATCTGGCATGTTGGGGCAAACCAGTGGCTTGAATGTTGCTATTAGTGATAAATTTATTATTGTTACTACAATTATTTTTATTATTATTATTGTTGTTATTATTATTATAACTTTGTTTTTTCATATAAGGCCTACTTTGCCTGAACGGACGATAGTTCGGCTGATGTTGAGGCTTTTTGGCAAAATTAGTGCATGTTTTATTTTGATTTTTATTCTGCAGCCGCAATTCCAATGATCACCCTCACAGAATTTGCACGGTGACGGTGGTTTTCAAACTATGTTTCGCTTTCGTCGAGATTTTACTTCTTGGAATTTCTGCTTGCATTCATTGTGCCAATGCATACCAGCACAATGTTTGCAAGGCGATGGCGGTTTTTCTGTGAATTCTGCAGGCGTATCTGCCTTTTTTATCACAAATATTGAACCTTGCGGTTCTGAATTCTGTATATCCCTAAGGGCTGTGGCATAGGCTTGTGCCTCATCAAGGGTTTTACGGCGTTTAATTTGAACTTGCGTCTTTATTGAATTTGGTAAATATGTGATAAAGGCGTCAGTTGCTAATTTATTTACCAAGTTTTGCAATGTTAGCAATGGGTTCTCTTGCGCTTTAAAAAGCAACGAAGTTGATATATGTTTAATGCGATCAGAAATAGCCTCGAGAGTTTCATTTGGATTCTGATGTAGGCTGGTTATCTGCTGTAAAAAAAAAGAATTATGGGTGTTTTTTCTTTTTTGAATCTGTTTATCAGATTTTCTATCGCCGTCTGATAACTTAAAAGCACATTATTGTTGGCGCATTGATTTTGGAATGTATCAAAATACATTTTTGCGGGACCAGTCAATTTTAGTATTAAAATTTCTAATTTGTCCGCGCCAGACCATCCCGAGAGGACACTGCAATTATTGAGTTGGCCAATGAAGCACGTAGAATAGAATAGAAGCGGGGGGGGGGAGCCTCATTCCACTGCGACCTACAAATCGAGGTCTATTGTGGATCCCCTTACGTTACAGAACTGCCCCCAGCTTTGCCCTCCTAATCAATCCTAGTAAAGCTGAGAGCGACTCCGTCATGAAGCTTCCAGTTTCGGGATTGCCCGTTCCCAGTTGAAGAAACCTAATCCTCGCCAGGCCGGCGCACTCACAAAGTATGTGCACCGGGGTCTCCTGTTCTACCTTGCAGAATCGGCATACCGCACTATCCGCAAGTTGTAGGTGGTGCATGTATCTCTTCAGCCTACAATGCCCTATTAGTAGACCCACAATTAACCTTATATCCCTTCGGGTCTGTCTCAGTAGGTAATTATTGAGTTGGCCAATGAAGCTCGTAACATCACTATTGTACGATCCATCAAATACCGGTAAGTTATTGATCATTTGAAGATTTCTTATGCTAACGGGATTTGGCTTGTTGCAATTTTTCAAAAGATAAGCGATTGCCTCATCGGCGGATTTTTGCTGACCGTCAATTGTATATGTAGTCATATTTTCTATTTTCGCTAAGCGTTCTTTAAGAACTATCAAATTAGCGCCTATTGGAAGATTGCGTTGTTTTAAGATTCGGATGATATCGGCTTTTTATAAAAAAAAAGTAGATAAATTTGAAAAGAAAAATATGGAGGGAAACCAAGAAAAAATTAATACATATACGAGTTATATACAAATTCATAATATGTATATATATATTTATATGAAATTGAAAAAAATGAAAATAAATATATGAAATAGTAGGGTAGTTAAGAGAGAGCTGGGCCAGGGCTATGATACTAGTCTTGGGGGTTGCAAGAGCGCTGCTGCCATCATCCAATCTGATGACCTTAATTTAAGAACTCATCCACTGAAATGTAATTTTCAGTAATATTATTACGTTTCTGCATTAAGATAGATTCAATAATTTACATTCTCTACCAAACTTCATATTTGAAAAGAATAGATAAATCTGTGATATATTATGATTAACAGTTTTTGCGAAATGGAATCTATGGTTTTGGGGATTCCCTGGAAAATAAGTCCAACGAGACTTTTCTTTAAATTTAAAAATCTGGTGTGAAAATTTCACTCATTGCGAAATGGCAAATTCGCCTCACACTTACAATTCTTATGTTTGAAACCGTTGACATTTTTATGGAAAAAATCACGAAACACTGAAAAACCTATTCAGTAAAGTCGCACTTCCGCTCAACCGATTTTATTTAAACTAAGAATTTTGACAACTTATATAATTCTAATTAATATTGTTTAGTTGACAGAATTGTATAGCACACTGTTCAACTGAAATAGCTCTTTAGAGGAAACCATAACTCTAAAAGGGCCCTTAAATGAATTTTCCCGTAAAAATGTTGCAAATACAAGTTTAGATCTAGTTGATATATCAAGTTTTTAAAAAAATCGTTGGAGCCATTTTAGAGAAAATAGCAGAAAACTGAAACATACTTTCAGTAAAGCGCACTTCCGGTCAACCGCTTCTTCAAGTTCGGGATTTCTACAACATATTTAGTTCAAATTAATATTATTCAGATGATAGAATTCTGTAGTAAATTAAAATAGCACTTTAGATGTAATAGGATACAAAGAGAGGATCCATAGCAGAGAAAGAGAGACAAAAGTGACAGGACCACTCTCTCGGACTAGAGTGGGAGAAACTACATAAATACAGCGACGGGAGATAGATATACAAGAGAGTTCACTCGCCAGTCACAACGTGTCATTTACCTTACCCTTTACAATTCTACCATACTCTACCATTTTAGTGTAAAATCCAGGCAGTCAGTACCACTTTTAACATTATACAGTGTTCAGCCATATCTAGTTTGTTCACTCAAACCAAACCATTTCTATCCTTCAACATACCCATTATATTGGTGGCAGCGTTTTCGAATCCCGCGTTTCGTTCAGCTTCAGCATTTTCGAAGAAGAAAGTTAAGTCTTCATTTTTTTTGCAGGGTTTTCAAGTAGGGTAGTTAAGAGAGAGCTGGGCCAGGGGCTATGATACTAGTCTTGGGGGTTGCAAGAGCGCTGCTGCCATCATCCAATCTGATGACCTTAATTTAAGAACTCATCCAAATCAATGAGCTTAATTCAAAGATGACGTCATCACATCATCCAAATCGATGGCTATTAAATTATAAATATATAAATAAATTATAAATATAAATAAATTATAAATTAAATTATAAATATAAATAAATTATAAATTAAATTATAAATATAAATAAATTATAAATAATTAAATAAAATGAAATAAAAAAGTTGTTTAATCGGTGTTGTCTAAGCGGTCTCTTAGTTCATAGTAGTAAATTATCATATATAACTATGTGACCCTTGGGAACATATCTTTTTTATTATTTCACATTAGTTAACAACAATTATAGGGCATTTTTAACATATCTTTTAATAATTGATAGACAATTGAAATGGTGATTATGTAATTGATATATCTACACAATAAACATTATTACCAATGTGGGTAGGAGAACAATAAATAAATAAGTTACAAAACAACAAGCAAACTAATTGAGGTATAAGTAAAACAAAATGGTTTACAAGGAATTTTAATATTATTTAACAACAATTTAATAAAAAAAAAGGCGATTATATGAGAATAGACAAATAAATTAAAACACATCATCATAGACACACAAAAACAAACAAACTAGTGGTATTATGTATGTGAAAACATCTTAAACATAAAAAGAATGTAAGAATAGTGGGGGGAAACAAACACAACATTTACTTAAATGCAAATAAAATTAAATCATTATATATAGCAAACTAATTGAGGTATAAGTAAAACAAATGGTTTATTTAAAATATCTTAAGACATAAAAATAAAAAAAGAATGTAATTATATGACAATAAGGTAAAACAAGTAAAAATTGTCATATCTAAAAACACAATATTCATTATATATAGCAAACTAATTGAGGTATAAGTAAAACAAATGGTTTATTTAAAACATCTTAAGACATAAAAAAGAATGTAATTTTATGGCAATAAGGTAAAACAAGTAAAAATTGACATATCTAAAAACACAATATTCATTATATATAGCAAACTAATTTGATATAATACAAATGGTATATTTTAAAAAACCACAGCAAAATAATCATTATATATAGCAATTGAGGCATAAATAATGACAAATATGTGAGGTGAAAAATGAAACATCTTAAGACATTGGTGATTATGTGTAAAAATGTAAGAACTCAAACTCAAATAATATGAGAATATTAAGTAAACTATTGGTTGGACAACATATTAATCCATTTAACATCATTTTCAATAAAAATGGCACCTTGCAACCTCTATGTGTGTTTAAATGTTATATATATATTAGAAGTAAAACAATTGGTTTATTTAAAACATCTTAAGACATAAAAATAAAAAAAGAATGTAATTATATGACAATAAGGTAAAACAAGTAAAAATTGACATATCTGACCAAAGCGGTCACTTAGTTCATAGTTGTAAAATGTCATGTGCACACCTCGGGGGGAAATAAAACAAGGTAGTTTAACATTTATTTCACATTAGGTGATTATAGGGCATTTAACATATCTTTTAATAATTGATATATATATGGTGGGGTGGGGGAACAAAAAATAAATAATTTCTTTAATAATTTATTTGGGTGTTATTTAACAACATGATATATAGCAAAAACTAATTATGTGAGAATAAGGTGAAAAATAAATATAAGTTATATTAAACAACATCTTAAGACATAAAAATAAAAAAAGAATGTAATTATATGACAATAAGGTAAAACAAGTAAAAATTGCCATATCTAAAAACACAATATTCATTATATATAGCAAACTAATTGAGATAATACAAATGGTATATTTAAAAAAACACAGCAAAATAATCATTATATATAGCAATTGAGTATAAACTAATGACAAATATGTGAGGTGAAAAATGAAACATCTTAAGACATTTGCGATTACAGTAAGAACACAAAGTAAACTATTGGTTGGGCAGCATATATTAACATCATTTTCAATAAAAATGACACCTTTCAACCTCTATGTGTGTTTAAATGTTATATATATTAGAAGTAAAACGTCTTAAACATAAAAAAGAATGTAATTATGTGAGAATATTAATTGGTGGTGGGGGACGGCGTATATATTAATCTATTTAACATCATGTTTAAAAAAAAAAATGACACCTTATACAAACACCTCTATTGATACAATTATAGAACATGTGTGTTTAAATGTTATATATATTAGAAGTAAAACAATTGGTTTATTTAAAACATCTTAAGACATTGGTGATTATGGTGGGGGGTAAAAAAAATAAACAGTTAATTTTACATATCTTTTAAGTTGGTGTATAGCTCATGGTGATTGAATAAACACCTCTATTGATGTAATTACATGGCATTTAGTGAATATGTGAGAAAAGTGTAATATAAATGCTTAAACGTACCCTATAAACATCACTATACCACATAATGGAGGTGGGGAAATAATACAAATTAATTGACATAACTAAAACACAACATTTTAAAGAAATAATACAAATTAATTGACATAACTAAAAACACAACATTTTAATATTAAAAAAAACATTATATATATCAAGCTAATGGCAATTATGTGAGATGAAAAAAAAGAATGCAAGGTAATTGGCATATTTAAAACATCTTAAACATAAAAAAAGAATGTAATTATATAAGAATAGTGGGGGAAAATAAAAACACAACATTTTCTTAGGCGCAAATAAAATTAAATCATTATATATAGCAAACTAATGTTTTTTGATACAATTACTTAACCTAACATTTTAAACATACAGAAATATTAAGATTGAGTAGGCTGAGGTAAATTTTACATATCTTTTAAGTTGGTGTTAGTTTAAATAATAGCTCATGGAGATTGAATAAACGATGCAATTACATGGCATTTAGTGAACATGTGAGAAAAGTGGCCTAAACGTCACAGAAAAACACAGCATTTTCTTAGATTCAAATAATACAAAATGACATAATAAAACGCAACATTATATATAACAAGGGCAAAAAAATAATACAAAATGGTATATGTAATACGTCTTAAACATAAAAAAAAATGTAAGAATAGTGGGGGGAAAATAGAAAAACACAACATTTTCTTAGGCATAAATAAAATTAAATCATTATATATAGCAAACTAATTGAGGTATAAATAATACAAATGGTATATTTAAAAAATACAACATCTTAGACACATAAAAATATTAAAATAATCATTATATATAGAACCAATTGAGGTATTAAAGCTAATGACAATAATATGATAATAGGGTGAAATTAAAAACATGAAAATTGATATATATAAAATGTGCTATACAATTCTGTCAACTAAACAATATTAATTAGAATTATATAAGTTCTCAAAATTCTTAGTTTAAATAAAATCGGTTGAGCGGAAGTGCGACTTTACTGAATAGGTTTTTCAGTGTTTCGTGATTTTTTCCATAAAAATGTCAACGGTTTCAAACATAAGAAGTGTAAGTGTGAGGCGAATTTGCCATTTCGCAATGAGTGAAATTTTCACACCAGATTTTTAAATTTAAAGAAAAGTCTCGTTGGACTTATTTTCCAGGAAATCCCCAAAACCATAGATTCCATTTCGCAAAAACTGTTAATCATAATATATCACAGATTTATCTATTCTTTTCAAATATGAAGTTTGGTAGAGAATGTAAATTATTGAATCTACCTTAATGCAGAAACGTAATAATATTACTGAAAATTACATTTCAGTGGCAGGGCAGTGCAACGTTGCAGCAATCAATTTGCGCAAAATAATGTTTGAAATATAAAATGAGGGGTCGTGCATGAATCGGGTAATATAAGTTTAAAGAAGATCGTAGAAGCCTTTTTCAGGGAAAAAACTGAAAAAATTAGAGTGGGAGGGAATTGAGGAGTTTAAAGTTTTGGTTGAGAGATTTTGACCAAAACTTTTGTATCGTATCGATGGTAGTACCATCATAGAAATAGGTCTAACAGCAATATCAAGTTGGAGCTTCCAGTGAATTTTCATTATTCAGCCATTTTGTTCAAACTTATATAAACATAAGTAAAGACCTTTTAAGCTTTCGCGGCCATTCGAAAAACAATTGAGTTTCCGGTTTGGAATTGTGTGAGTGGTTTGCTATTAACCATACGTTCCGCGCTACTGCTAATGGAAAACCATGGTAGGTCAGAAGTGGGACTTCTTACTCCGCCATCTTGGCTGTAGGTAGTGGGATAGTTTTAGTATTATGTGTGAAAAGCATCATCCCTCAAATAACTACCGTTTCTTGCTCACAAAAACGGGCTATTTCCGCAGCATTTTCCTTGACTTTATGCAAGGTTTCAGATCCTAAACTTCGGATTTCGCCTCTTATCTTCCCCTTAAGTTCTTGAATTGTTCGAGCTTTATTTAAAACGTTAACCCGTACTTTCAAGAGGTCCCTTAAAAAGAAGTTGGGTCCGTACAATCGGGTGATCGCGGAGGCTAAACAAATGCAGCATTTTTGAAATTATTCGTTCACCGAAAATTTCTCACAGGAGGTCTATTGTCGCTCTGGCAGTGTGCCGGCAGCTCCATCCCGCTGGAACCATACCTCCTGATTAACTTCGACTGCTGGGCGAAAAATTTTTCAAGCATGTCCTATACAGGCCCCCTTTGATTCTCTCTGGCTGACCTTCCTCATTTTCAAAAAAATAGGTAGGTGATAATACGTACATTCAGTTGTAACACCGCACGAAACAGTGCATTTTTGAGGATGCAATTGATGCTGATGTCCGTATTGATAATTGATTCTCAGTCAGTATTGGCAATTGATTCTCAGTACCCCAAATTTGCAGTTTTCTTTATTGATGATTCCGGTTATATGAAAATGGGCCTCTTCAGGATTATCAAATTGTTCAAAAAACTATTGCCATCAATAGTTCAAAAACTATTGGCTAGGTGCTAAAATAGGATGGCGCTGCTGAGTTTCTTGGTGTAGTAAAGCTTAGACCATTTGGTGGATCTTCTATGGAAGAGAAAATTGTGTGAGTTGCCAGACCAGACTTTTCTTTTTCATAGTTGGTACCCCTGGAGAGCATTAAATTTCGAACATTTGACAGGACTGCAGAACTTCCTATTAAAGTAATAAGAGAATGTATCTGGGGGCCGAAAACTAAAGTGTTCTCCATTAAGCAGATAAGCTATACTGTTTAATTTAATGAAATCTTTTTTGCGTTAAACGTATATGTGTGTGGAACAAAAAAACCGGGAATGAAAATGAAAGCAAATGCCGTGTGAAAACTAATTATCTGTCTTATCTGGTGTAGCACAGTCGGGTGGCAGCACCAGTACTCTAATGCGTGAGCAGTACGCAATACATTGTGTTTAAGTGTACATACACATACACGCGCGCGTATAATATGACTATGCGAGAATAATTAATAAAATAATTCAAGAACTAGAGTTAGTGGTGGGGATATGGTGTTAGAGATTGCTACCTTGGTTTAGAGATAGTGGCTACATGGTTTTCATTGTTGAATTAATTACTAGACATTAAAATTTCAAGTGCTTACATTCGCCGGCTCACAGGAGAAAACAACACGTTCTCTTATAAATACATACTCACAAGGCGCATGCGCCTAGTTAACCAACTTAACGAGGTGGAAATCAAGTGTGAAGAAATATTACTTAGTAATTATTTACATATTCTTCCTATATATGCTTCATATTAATGAATAAAAGGTGGGAAGATAATAAGGCGGGAACTCGTTTTTCCGCCTTGTAACAACATAAAGCGGGAATTGCCGGGTATCACAGTACACTTCGAACATCATTATATTTTCACATCTGACAGTATAATCAGTGTTTGACTGATGTTTTTTGAATTAGGGATAATTTATAAACAACAAAGAGTATTTCTTCTCCAGGAAGTAGCAGAGATTTACTTTCTCTTCTTACTACTTGTAAAAGATAGTTTTGCTTTCAATTTATAATTTTAGAAATTGAGTTTTCACCAAAAATAATTTATTTGAGTTTCTTTGAGCTGCTGTGAAACACTCACACCACTTTCTCTTACTCTACAAGCAATTTTCTTTAAAATTACAACGTTAAAAAATGTTTATTTGGGCTGGCCAAAAAATATGGTGATGAGAATTTTACTTGTATACGTAAGCGACCTTATGTGGAGCTCTCTAGGACAAAACTAAGTAAGCTCGTGCAAATTTGAATTTAAACCAACTGACAGACCTCCAATATGAAAAAATTTTGAAATAAAAGTGATATATTTCTATCCATGCAGCAAGCATTACAAGTTTAAAAAAAAAATCCTTGTAACCGTTTTCGAGAAAATTCCAATAAACTCAAACCTTTTCTGCAAAATCGCACTTCCGGTTAACCGATTTTTTTCGGATTTGGAATTCTAATGTTTCAAATAAAACTGATAGGTCTTTATCTACGTAGATAGATCTCGATGTTTAAAGGAAATGCTGGCGCTATTTAAGAGAAAATCGTGAAAAACTAAAAAAAAGTCAGTAAAGTCACATTTTGCCAGAAATCTTCGTGTTTGATGCGGTAACAGCACTATCAAAACGGAATACCAAGTTTTTAGCTCCAGTTGTTGTTCGAACCTCGAACTGTACACATCGTAGTGTGCTTGTCTCACTAAGTTAAAATTCTCTTTAATTCTAAGTTACTCTAATTTACTTTTTTCTCTCAAAATAATATTTTTATTTTTATTCATCTCTTCCTTTTCCTTCTATCTCTATTCTTTCTCTCTCTCTCTTCCTTTTTTTTTTATTTTTTTTTTATTTATTTATTGTGATACCTATATAACTGCCAATAGTGTAGTTACACTATATCTTCGGAAAGCGGGGAGGAGGAACCCCCCAACAACGCAGGAGGACAACAAATTGATGTCATTTTCACATTTAATTAATAACTCTAACAATAAACTAAGTAATACTTACACCAGTAATGCACTGGAGGGTATGGAAACTACCAGTTTGGAATTAGGTGGGGAAAATTCTCACAATACTAACAATAATATGGTAATGGATACTAGACTTCAGACAAGTAATAAACGCCCTTATGAAGAATAACCTGTAATTAAGGAGAAAGTTCGTCTACAGGACGTTTATAACAAAACACTGAATACTGATTCAAATAATAAAAATTACCTGAATATGGCTCGGAAATAGGTATAGGGTCGGAGATAAGGGCCCTTATATTATCAATTTAGAGGGCAACAAAGAGAATCTGAGGAAAGTTTATAGGATGGTTCTTGGCAAATGGCTATTTAATTCAGCCAGCACATATAAAAAGGAAATTTCAGATATTCATATTTCAAAAATCGTATACAAATTACTCTAAAGACTCCTAAGGGTCCAAATAATTGATTAGATTTGGACTTATTTATGCAGAAGGAAATGTCCCTGCATATATCTATACTGCATATGTCCCTAATTTTCGTGTAAATTCCACGGGAGTTATATGTGATGTAGACACTACACTGGAGGAGGAAGAAATTCTGAAAGAAATTGAGTCTCCAGTGCCTACAATAAATGTAAGACGTCTGACACGTAAAGTAGCATTAGGGAACCAGATGGCTAATTCTAGTCTACCTGTATGTATAATAACATTCAATAGCCAGACATTACCTCAATATGTTTCATTATACGGAGCGGCTGTAAAGTGGAACAATATGTTCCTCCTCTACGACAGTGTCGTAATTGTTTGCGTTTTAACCAATCGAAAGAGCAGTGTAGAAGTAAGCAGATATGCGACACTGTTCTGGAGAACATAATATTAACGAATGTTCCATGGTAGAGGTTGTCATGCCAGTCTGTGTCCACTGTAATGGGGACCACAGGTCAACATACAGAGAGTGCCCTGTCAGAATAGCCCAAAATTCTGTTAATAAAAACAAATTGTTAGCTAACTCCTACGCAACAGTAACTAAAAATAAGTTCGAGTTATTAGGAGAAGAACAATTAGATTTCCCTTCTTTAGAAGATAGTGTCTCGGCATCGTATTCTAAGCCTAAACATTATAAAATTAAAATAAATAAATAAATAAAAAATATAATATATAGTGCCCAAAGTCTCACTAAAATTCCTACACCCGTTAATGATAATTTAAGAATCGCAAATTCAGGTGAACTGAGGCGAACGACAGAAAAAAATAAAATAGATAATTCTGTAACTAACAAAAACCAAGAAATTCAAAAAACTTTAACAAGAGACAACAAGTTCAGCATATAATTAATTTAGTTCATAAAGTTAATAATGAATTATCAATGGACACTGAAGATATTTTTAAATTATTAGGAAATAAATTAGAACAACTAATAGCAAAAAGTAAACAACCTCCAACAATGCACACAGTCGGACAAATAAGTATTAATACAGGTCAAAGTATTCAAATAGATGCCTCTCCGGCTAATCAACAACAACAAATATTACAAACTAACAGTTTATACCAAACAACGTGATCGTTTTTTACGCACTCGCAACCAAAATATCACAATATTAAATTTTATTTCAAATTTTTCAACTTTAACTATATCTAATAACCTTTTCAGATACGCCCCTTATCCCTAATTATTTCTCGCCCTCCTTATCTTTTTATGAGTTCAGAAATTAATGTTTATAATTAATTTAACTAAATTAAACATAAGCCGTAATCAAAGATATGATATTCCTCTTTCCCATATCACGTGTAATATTATCAACAGAGATGTGAGTATCCCAAAAGACTGCTCTTTCAAAATATCGCAGATTAAACACTATCGCCCTCTGTTTACTCAAATTTATGACCTATCTATGATAATTATTATTACTACCCCCCCTTATAAGAATATGATCCACACAAAGACTCACACAACTATGGATATGAGATGCTCAAAAAAAAAAAATCCGTTCATATGCTATCACCCTCAATTATCGCTTCCTTCTCACCCCTCTATAATTTATGTTTAATCTTCTCCAAATTAATATTAGATCATTAAACTCTAATAGAGAAGCATTAGAGGCATACTTAAAACGTAATCGCATTGACGTAGCAACTAACTCTGAGACTTGGTTACATACAAACAAACCTTCTTCCATATCGGGTTACAATTTTATTAGAGCTGACAGACAGGATGGATATGGCGGAAGTGGTGTATTAATTCATACAAAACATCTATATAACGCAGTTAATTTCAACAGCCAAGTAAATACTGAAAGAATTCAAACCTGTAGGGTTTCATTAAAAATCAATCGTAGAGAAGTGAGTATAATCTCGGTATACTGCAGAAGATATGTTATGACAGATAAATTTATGGCGAGCGTTATTAGATCACATCACCACCCCTGTGATTTTGTGTGGCGACTTCAATCCCCATCACAGAAGTTTTGGTTGTGTGTATGAGGATGCGGGGGGCAGGAGTGTGATTAACGCAATAAATAATTATAATTTGGTTTACTTAATGATGGAACTCCCACTATGGTTCCAATGCCATCAGAAACTCCTAATGCAATAGATTTAACTATCTGTTCGCCGGCTCTCATGCCTTACTGCGAATGGAAAACTATTCAAGAACCTTTGGGGTCGAATCATCTGGGTACCTTGCTTAAAATATCGTATACTGGTGTTAATGTAAATACGACTAACTTCACTGAGTACAGGTACAATAACATCAATATCAACTTCAATACAAACAATAATGATAATAATACTCTCACCTACAGCAACAACATCAATACACGCAGTAATAAACAACAGTGGTAGTCAAGGCAATATGGGTTTAGGATGGAATATAAAAACAGTTGATTGGGAAAAATATGCTACTGAAATCGACAATCGGTTATTAAGTATCGATTGAGATGCTCTGCAGCGAATTGAGGCATACAAACAATTTATAGAAGTTATAAACTTGGCCGCTACGGCAACGATCCCAAAACGTAAACCCTACCCTTGGTGGGTTGATAAGTGTGAGGCTGCTAGACTGGAGAATATTAAATCTTTAAAGAAATATAATCAATCTTCTACCTGGGACAATTGTATAGTATGGCAGCGTTCCACAGCAAAAGCAAAAAAAAATATATAAAGAGAAAAAAAAGAAAAGCTGGATACAATTCTGCACAAGCATAGACAGAAATACTCGTATAAAAGACATCTGGGATAAAATTAAAAGATTAAAAGGTAGATCCTGTGGCAGAACTCGTCAAGATGAAGGCAATTGGCTGCAAGACTTTCTAACGTACTTGACACCTGACTATGTGGCAGAGGGAATGGAATTCCCAGAAGAACTGAACCACCCGTGAAATGGCGAGTTTACCTTTAGAGAACTGGAGGCGGCTCTCAAGTCTTCAACAATACGGCACCACGCCATGACGGAATCCTTTATCCTATGCTGAAGAAACTATCTACACTAGGAAAAAGGATTCTTCTGAAAATTATCAACAATATCTGGAGTAGTGACTGCAGGATATCGGACTGGAATATACAAACTGTTCCTGCCCATTCTGAAATTCAATAAAGAGCCAGCGGTATGTACCTCGTACCGGCCGATTTCCCTGACATCCAGTGTGGGGAAAACATTCGAAAGGCTAATAAAGTCTAGGCTGGAATGGTGGATGGAATCCGAAAACAAAATACCTCCTTTTCAACATGGCTTCAGGCGAGGGTATAGCACATAAGACTCAATCACCGCTCTCTTTGCATATATATATGACAACTTTGCCAACAATAACTATTTAGTCTCTACATTTATAGATTTATCTAATGCCTATAACCATGTTAGTATTAAATGCTTAATTGACAAAATGCTTAAACTTGGTATTCCCAATAAGATAATTAAGCTTGTTTGCAATTTACTACATGAGAGATAAGTGTTGGTGAAATACAACGACAAGGACTATGGTCCCAGAAACACTGGATTGGGATTGCCTCAGGGAGGTGTGCTCAGCCCCACTCTGTTCAATATATATTCCGCGGATATGGGCCAGATTTTTAACCTAGGTATTTCTCTAATACAATATGCGGACGACATTGCTATATATGCTCAAAATCAATGTATATCAGGGGCCATAACGTCTATAGACCAGGCAATACACAAGCTTAACGCATGGTGCCACTCCAATGGCTTAAATATCTCTGAAGATAAAAGCAGTGTTATGGTATTTACTCGTCACCGTAAATATGATGTGCCTCAGGTGGTTCAGGTAGGTGGTCTTAGGCTGAGTTTACGCCCCTCAGTGCGCTACCTTGGCATGTATCTGGATAAGAAACTCACTTGGGGAGTCCATATCAACACCTTACTTCAAACTGTGAAGCCTCTCTAAATGTCATCAGATGCATCAACCATCACACTTATGGACTGATGTGAAAATATCATTGCTTCTATACAGACAACAATAAGATCCAGTTTAGATTATGGGTGTTTCGTATATGGTGATGTTAATAAAACTTGGCTAAAAAAGGTAGACAAAATGCAGTATAAATCACTCCGTTCGTTTCTGGATGCTCTAATCTCCACTCCCACCAATGCTTCATTAGCGGAGTCTAAGGAATTCCCTTTATATTTGCGTAGGGAGCTGTTGGAGGGCAGATTTATTACTGGTAGGATACTGATCAAAGACCATATGGTTATCACTAAAATAGCTAATATTACTATTCCCATCCTGACTCTAAATTCTGGCCAGAAAAAAAGAAGATAACTGCTGCTGGTAGACACATATTGTTCATTAGCCAATTTTACTCAAAGATTAGAAAAATATAATAAAATAGCTCAGTTCAACTACAATTTTAACACATTCAATAGAATTAATTACAATATATTGACCACGCTATATAATCAAAACAACATTCCTCACATCCTTCCCAGCAACAATTTATAAACCTCTCTTCTAATAGGAAGATTCCCAGATGAATATTGACTATTCACTGACGGATCCAAATCTGATTCAGGGGTGGGTTGTGCAGTCTTTGATCCATAAAAGCAATTTGCATTCCAATTCAAATTGAATGACTCTTGCTCCATTTTTACAACTGAATTAATGGCTATCAATAGAGCAATTTGACGACGGAGGCAAGTAATATTGTCATTCTGTCTGACAGCATGAGTGTGCTGCAAAAATTGAAATTCCCGTTACCTAAAGCCACTTATCTGATAGGTGAAACTTTAGCGTCACTCCACCATAGGAATGTAGTTGATAAATCTAAAAAAATTCATATCGTCTGGATTAAGGGGCACGCGGGGATATCCGCCAATGAAGAAGCGGATAAATATGCCAAGGGAGCTACTGTAGATGGAGAACCCGTGCACGTGCTATCTTCCCTTGACATAAAAAGCAACATAAAAAAAGGTATTTACTAAAAATGGCAGAAAGAACTTACGAAATCAGCTCTAATAAAGGGAAAATATTATGCCTCTCTCCAACCGTCTATACTGGTGGCGCCTTGGTTATCAACTCAGGATGCCTCCAGACACTTTGTATCTACTACAGTCAGGTTGCGATTCAACCATAACTTCTCCCTTCAGCACCTTCATAGAACAAGTCTTGCGGACATGCCGTTCTGCACCTGTATGAACGATGTGACTGTGGACAGCAACCACATTATATTGGAATGCAGACTTTACCCTGAAGGACGTGACATACTATGGTCGGACATATTAAATGGCAAAATTCCTCAACCCACTAACTTACATACAATCCTACGACTGGCGGACTTTTCATGACTAACAGAATTATACAAATTTATAAAAAAGAATAAGATAAATATATGAATACCCTAACGCTCTACCAACTACCTCACAAACAAACATTCAACTGCCCATTTAGTGAGTGACCACATCCTTGTGGCTAGTGTGCTTGTTCACCAGGCCAAAAAAAGAAAAGTTTTTAGCTCCTTGCAACTTTTCGTTTTTCTCATATTCTGTAAGCACACACACACACACACACACACACACACACACACACATACAGATCATCGCTAAAAATAGTTTTTTCTTCTTTTGGGGGCGGGGGGGACCTAAAGCACGTATTTCCTGTGAACACTCAATTTCGAAAATGCGGAACAATTGCAATATTTCCGCAATTGTAATATTTTTTTTCTAACTAGGAGTAAGAGAAAGTAAAAATGATTTTCAGAAAATCCTGGGGAAGTGTAAAGTTAAGCTTTTTTATTTATTTATTTATTTATTTGCCTGGATACATTTTTATAATATAAAAGGCTCGTCAATATAATGTCAACAAAATAACAAATTCCAATAACAAGAATAAAATGAACTTTACACTAATTATCATAAAAACAAACTTAATACATTCAGTCCACTTCACATCACATGAAATTGTTCATCACTCCACTTTGTGTTCAAGAAATCTTTAATATCATAAAAGCAATTTTTTATTAAAAATTCGCTAACCGATTGCTTGAAGTGGTTCTTGAAATGGCTCTTTCCTCGGAAGAGTGCCATTTCAGTAAAATTTGTGGCTGTAAATGTTGTTTGACTTTACACATAGCTTGCCATGTTTTTTTTTATATTTTCTCGTAAATGGCTACATCAATTTGCTTTAAACATTGTAACATATCTGTTTGTAACATTCTACAGAAATTTAACACTAACAGTTATTACTTATATTCGAAACATTTTCCCCTCAAAAACTGATTTTAGTGTGATTTCGTGAGGGGACATATGAGTTTGGCTAAAATGGAATTGTCTTTACAAAAATTTACTAGTTGTTGTGGTTGGTTTCGCAGAGCTGGAAAGCATCAGAGATACTTTCCGTGATTAGCCTGCTTCTTTTTGTGGTCATCGATCGGTTTCGGGCGTTCGCCCATCATCAGGATGCTTTACATTTCAATACTTTACATTAAGCATCCTGATAACGGGCGAACACCCGAAAACGGTCGATGACCATAAAAAGAAGCACGCTGTAACGGAAAATATCTCTGATTTTCTAGATGATTGGGACAATAGGCGTTATAAGGTTAATTAATTACAATCTCTAAAATCTTTATTTATATGTAATGCACATATTTACGTGTGAGTAAATATTGTAAATTACAAAAGAATTTGTAAATTAGTACTGTAATAGTGAAACTGGTGTGACTGTTTCACATCAGATTTTTGGAATTGAATTATCAATAGAAGAGGGCGCCCTAAAACTGTTATGTAATTTCTACTTTAGAACCGTGTGTAACACCACCTTACAAGGCTTCCTGGCTAGATGATACTGTAGTTGACGAAGCCTTATAACATTGTCTTCTCAACCAGGAGTTTTTCATGCTTTAGCTCTTTCTAAGTTCAGTAAATATCAATTTCTTGTTGTTTTGTTATCGATTCGTCAAGTTTAACTAAAAAGTAATAACTTTTAGCTGTTATATTCTATACAATTACATTGTTTAAATCAAATATAAGTAGTCGGGTTAATTAAAAAAAATATTTTATTTCCTGCCTGCTTGTTAGTGACACAGGTGTGTAATCGTACAATTTCAAAGCTATTGTTTAACGAACTGTTAAAATTATTTACATTCCTTCAAATTCAGTTTTATAAAATTAAAATCATCATATCATCTTTAAAAATGGCGAAAAAAAGGTAGTGGAGAGTATACTTGTTCGTTTTTAGAGATAAGGTTTACTGAATATAATTAAAGTGGATGAAAGCGCCCTCTATCAGTCGCCAGCAAAACTTGTAATGGCAGTTTAAAGAAAAGCCTAATTCACAGATTTCACAGAACTTCGAACGCTACTGAACTAAATTTTACCAGAAAATGAAACTTTCTTACTACTTTCCAAAATATGTTAGTAACCGAAGCTTATAGAAAATTGTAAGGAGCCGAAAGTGTATCTGAAGAAAATATCTCAAAAAAAAAAAAAACGGAAAGTCAAAAGAAGCTGTGAGTTAATCCGCCTAGCCACTGACAGGAAGTTATTACAGTCAAAACACATCAACCAGAAATGCGACTTCACTGATTATTTTCTCCACTTTTTTGCATTTTCTGGAAGACGGCTCTGTAACGGTTTTCTGAAAACTTGGAATGCACTCTGCACACACACACAATTGCCCCTATCACTTTTTTAATACATGTTCCCGAGAAATTGTTTGGGGGAGAGAAGTTCTGACGGAATAGTAGCGTTATACTTTCCTGTAAAATACCACGTCAGTACGATGTATATTTCTTTACCACATACATATAAACATTGCAGCATTCCTAGAATTCCAAGTTTGAAGAAAATCGGTTAACTGGAAGTGCGATTATGCATTACAGGTTTCTGAAATTTTCTTAAAACGGCTACAACGATTTCATTTAATTTTGGAATGCTCTGTGCACACAGAAAACATATCCCCATTATTTTGAGAGTCTGTCAATTAGGTTTAAAATTTAATTGCTCACCAGCTTTGTTGATTTTTGTCGGAGAGTGCTCCACTCACGTCCGCTCTAATGCATGCAAGTATGTCCCCACCACTTTTTTCTTGAAGGCCAGCACAAAGAAAAACTGTAAACGGTGCAATTTAAAAAAAAATTGTTAGAGGAGCTCGTATGAATGTTTCTCACCAGGTTTTTTCCAGAGAGTATACAGGTGAAGGGGGGCATTGTATAACACTAAATGTATTTTGTCTAGTAGTTTATGTCAGAATTCTGACATTATATCATTTGTCTGAATCAACTTTTCTTTCATAGACTTTTCTATTAGGAAAGTGTTTTTCCTTCCTTCCTTCCTTTAATTCTCGCAGCTCTGCGCACACTTCAATTTGTTACATACATAATACAGATATATGATGACTGGGAAGGTGGTAGGATGTATTACTACCTTAATACGTCACACTTGCCACTTCCTTCCGGCCGGCCCACTTTACACCGCCGCTGTCACTTTCAGTCCCCCGCTCTAGTTTTCACTTTCCAACTAAAATCGATGTAGTTTATTTACAAGAGTGTATACCTGCGGTGATATCTGGTCGTCATGTCTCCTTACCATGTATTTAATTACTTTACCTGGAGAGAATTAGTTTAATTAAATAATGCTATCAATTATTTCCGAATCTGTCAAGCAAACAATTTCAGGCCATGTTGTTAATAAGATTTGTAATTTTGACACGAAAAATGTTAACTAAAATTTTTATTTTCGCTGTTGTTTCTTGAAAAGTGTCTCGTAAAAGATTTTCTTTTAACTTGCTGAATGGACATCAATGCAGACATATAGGACATAACTGAGATGAAAGGAAATTAGCTCAGTGGTAGCACGCGGAGACCTCGTGTTTGAAAGCAGTGTGTAGTGTTTAGTATTTCATTGATTACTTTAACTTACAGTTGTAAGAGGAAGTATGGCGAGCGTGTCTAATTTTCGTAATTGAGTTTCACTAGTAAACAAAACATCTTTTGAAGTTCCCGAGGTAAAAAAAATGTAATCAATGAATGATCTGTTGCGCATGCGCGTTGGATGTGTATGTGTTGTGTGTCCCCAAAATGTCTGAACAATGCAAAATCGCAGAAAGCTTTAAAGTTAATGTTCCGGTTAGTACCAACACCACATCAGACAGCAAGCTTTCGTTCAAAATCCATCAACTGGAAATGGCGACGTTATTGAATTTATTTTTGGTTTTTCATTTACAGTAATTTTCTCAATAGTGGCACAAACTACTCCCTTGAAACTTCGTATACTATCAATACAGATAACTCTATCTCTCTTGATTGAAACATTTTTTCCAGGAGTAATTTAAGCTTTCCTCCAAAGGAATTACATCAGTACAATGTATGGTTCTAACATCTGCTAATATCATTACGCTACATTAAAGCTTGCTAAAATTCCAAATCTGAAGGAAATTGGTTAACCGGACGTACTATTTTATAGAATAGTTGTCGGAGTTTTTGGAATTTTGTCTCTAACGGCCCCATCCATTTTTTCAGCAAGTAACTACACAATGTATGACTCTAATTTTTTTTTTTTTTTTAAATATATCTCGGTTTTTGCTTCCTCTTACTCCTAGTTAAATTTTCGTGTCAAAGTTTCGATGTCGAGTTTACACCGGGTATACACGTTTTGAGATCCCTGAGTCCGATAAAGGCCTTTTTTGAAACATTTCTCTGGGAAAATTCGTTTAATAAGGTTTTGGGAGAAGGTGTGGTGGGATTATGTGTACCTATAAAGTGCTATTTATTTCATTATACAATCTAAATACATAATGTAGAATGTAGAATTTCAGGCGGGATGTCAATCTATGGATTAAAATTCTCTCTATGTCTGCTGAAAGATTGCCGCGTATCTGCTATGATTCTTTAGTAAAGAATATTAATAATAAGAATATCCCGTTTAATAGGGTATCTAGATTAAGAGAGTTGTTATTTGTAATTGGGGGACAGGATGTTTGGGACCTCCAGGATGGAGAATTGGTCTCACTTAAGTATGGTGACATCCTGAAGAAATTCAATAACCATTTATTGAGCAAAGATATCGAACTAGCTGTACAATCCAGTTTTAACTTCAGGAATATCAGTGCTCTTGGGTTGGGTGAAGGCTATATTCGATATAAAATACATATTGATATGGTCAGAGTCGCCAGCCAGATGAGACTAATTTCAAAGAAACACCCCAGAATATTAGCTAAAGGTATAAATTATAAGTTTTCCCCTGAAGATTATTGCCCATTATGTTTTCTTGATAAGGATAACATATCACATTTTCTCGCATCATGTCATTTATTAAATCACTTTAGGACAAAATTTTTACAAAATTATATTAATCCTGTACTACCTCCTCAGGTTCAATTGGAGAATTTACTAAATATCGACTCCTATTCAAAATTAAAAAATATTTATCTATATACAGTAAATAGTTTAAAACTCCGAATCTCTTTAATATTAGATTAAGTCAGATATATATTTGTTTTAATATCTATTGGTTAATTTATTGTCTTCAATTTTTTTTTTATTTGTCATTATTTTAAGCAGGTGCTGAATTTCATTTATTTTATCAGAATAGTTAGTATTATTTTATATTATATTTTATCTGTACCTTTCTAGATCATTTAGACAAAGAGCTGTCAATATTTTATTTTATTTTTCTTTTGGAATTTCGTTTATTTCATTTGTATCACATTGTTGTTTTTATTTATAATATTACTATGAATAATATTTATTAATTTTATTACTATTATCATTATTATGATTCAATTTCATTTCCTTATATAATTTTTATTATTATTATTTTCCTATTTGAAATATTATGTACATACACACTAATATAATACTGATATTGTAATTGTATATTGAAAGTATAATGAGGGCAACTCATTGCTACAAGTGTTAAACTTATAAGCAATAAATAAATAAATAAATACAATCTAAATACATTATACAATCAACTAAATACAATACTATCATTCAGCATTAAAAATGTTGCCAAAATTCCGAGTTTGCAGAAAATCAGTTGACCAGAATTGCATCTTTGGTGAAGTTATTTCTTCAGTTTTCTATCCATAAAAATCTGGTGTGAAACACTCAAACAACTTTCTCTTGCTCCAGTTTTCAAAATGTAATTGACACATTTTAGAGTTTGTGTACCAAATTTGATGAAATTCGTTGGAGTTCACCAACGAAACACTGAAAACAGTGTTCAGCAAAAGCGCACTTCCGGTTCACTAATTTTCTAGAAACTCGGTATTTTGGCCATCTATTTATTTCTAATTAATTTTGTTTGGATGGTAAAATTGTAAAATAAACTATGTTAGCACTTTAGAAAAAAGCATAATCCCACCCCACCCCCAAAAGCCCCCTTAAATGACTTCTTCAGGAGAAATATTTCATATAACAGTTGCCGATTTTTTCAAACTCGGTATTTGAACAAAGAATCTAATTCTAATTAATATTAGTTCACTCTGAGCATTCATAGAGTCAACATCTATTTTGTGCCTGTCTTACGTATATACTTGTGTCATTTTCTTATTAGTTTCTTTCTTTAGTTTCAATCTTAAGTAAAATTTTTTAGTTTTTCAAATTATTCAGAAGTGCTTTTTTTATTTTCTGCTGTTTTTTTTTTTATTTATTTATTTTATTTTGAAAAATAAGTTTATTTTATTTCTTTTATAAGTGATAGAAGAGAGAAAGAACAGTCGTCAAACGTGTGGGATAGCGAGGTAAACAAACATCTATTGTTCTGTTACTGAACTCTTGTTTTGATGCACGTACATAGTGTAGTGCACATTAGTTTACTCGCTGGCCCCCATCAAATCTTCTTTACGCTAAAGGGGCATTTCATTTTTTTTTTTTTTTTTTTTCCCTTTGATATTTATTTATTTTTTCATTTATATTTCTATTTAAGCTTATTGAAATAATTATGGCGCAAATGAATAATATTCAAATAGAAGTCTAAAAAAACAAAAAACTTTCTACCCTCCTCGGTTAGCTTAGACAATGGGTCTAAGCGAAACCGACATTGGGGGGCACTCTACCTCTGGGGACGAGTCTACAACGTCCTCAATAAATAAAACCAAAAACTCAGTTTTCGGCCTTACAAGATGAAAATAAATTTTTAAGATCAACTGTTGAATATTTGCAGAAGAAAAATGTTACTTTGGAGCACAGAATGGAAGTGATGGAGAACGAAAGTAGAAAAAACAATCTTCTTTTTAAGGGATTGGTTAATCAAAAAGAAGATGAATCAGAGTTGATATCTATGTTCTGTAAAGAAGTTCTAGATGTTTCGGTTCCGCCCCAAGATATTGTAGATGTTCATAAAATAAGTATGGGTAAAGAGGGAAAACAAATCTTAAAAGTTACATTTGCTAGAGCGAATATTGTCAGAGATGTGTTGAAGAATACTAGAAGGTTGAAAGGAACTGGTTTTTTTATTGATCGAGATTATTCTTATGTTGTCAGAGCTAGAAGGAAGCAACTTCTACGATACAGAAAAGAGTTACTTCAAAAAGATAACACCAAGAGAATCTTTTTGAGAAGAGATACTCTTTATGTGGACGGGAAAAAATATATCTGGTGTGAGCAGGAGGGTAGGATAAAGGAGAGGGATGATGGAACTTCAGATTGGAAGGATTCTAACGTGCGGCAGACTGTCTCTCGTCCTGGTTCAACTTCATTGCCTTCAGTATCCTGATATATCGTCGTCGGTCGGAATCATAATTATAAATCTAGTGTGTGTTGTTCTGTGAATAAATTGAGGGTTCTTTCATATAATGTAGCGGGTTTAAAAGCTAAATTTACGGATTCATATTTTTTAAAATTTGTTAAAGAATACGATATTTTTGTTTTGTTTGAGACCTTTTTAATCGAGGATAATTTTAGTATCTGTAATAAATATTTTGGTGCGTACCGTTTATGTTTTATTCCTGCAAAGAAAACATCTGTATTTGGTAGGGCCAGCGGAGGTGAGCTTTACGGGATCAGATCGACTCTCCCAAACAACATATTTAATTGTGAAACTGATTTAATTTCCGTGAATATTTCTAATTTTGCATTTCTTATATATCCAGTTTATATTAACTGTAATTTTTGGGATGAATATTTTTCTAGACTGGTACAGTTTTTAGGTGAGCATAATTCTTATAATTATATGATTGTAGGTGACTTTAATGTTAGGATAGCCAGCTCGCAGACTCTCCCTGAGGATTTGTTTGTTGATAATAGTAAGTGCGGACTCTCTAGGGGTTCAAAGGACAGGATTCTTGATAATAGAGGTAAGAATTTTTTGGAGGTTTGCGAGAACTATAATTTAATTATTTTAAATGGCAGATTTCCGGGGGACCGCGAGGGCGAATTTACTTATGTAAGTAACAAGGGTTGCTCAGTAAATGACATTTGTACTATAACTTTGGATTGTATATCTGTCATAGATGATTTTTGTGTTTTACCTGTTAATTATTCTGATCACCAGCCTCTCAGTATTACGTTAAATTTTACACCTTTCCCAGATGAAGCCGTATTGCCTTTAATGCCCCAATTATTTTGGTCTGCAGACTTGGTAAATAAATGCAAATCAAATTTAGATTCTTTTTTGAGAAATATTGGTACTTTTCCTACTGAAGATCAGGAATGGTTGGATGTTCTTATGAATGCAATCAAAAGCTCGTGTCCCACCTCTAAAACCTCTAACTATGTTAAAAGAATAAAGAAGAAATCCTGGTTTGATGGGGCCTGTCTTCGTGCTAGAAATAAGTCCTTTAAATTGTTAAAACTTTTTCGGTTGACTAATTCATCAATTGTCAGACAAGCTTACATTGAATCTAATAAGAAATATAAATTGGTATGTTTGAATACGAAGAAAGAGTATTATTGCTCTCTTGTAGATCGTTGCACATTGGTTCGGGATGCTAAGGAATTGTGGCAAATTTTTAATCAATTTAAAAACAAGCAGTTTGTTTGTGGGAATAATATCTCAATGTCTGCCTGGGTTTCACATTTTAATAAACTTCTAAATCCTGCCTCAGATATTGTATCTCTTCATTATGTTGAGCCTCTCATTGAGAACTCCTTTATTGATTCTCCTTTCACATTAGATGAATTGAGGGTTGCAATAGCGAATTTAAAGGGCAGTAAAGCACCTGGCTTTGACCGCATCACCTAGGAATTCTACAAGAATGCCCCTGATATATTGTTTGAGAGACTGTTGTCATATTTCAATTACGTCTATCAAGCTGGTTCAATCCCGCCCTCATTTGGTAGATCTATTGTGTTCCCTTTATTCAAACGGGGTGAGATCAATGATGTAGGAAATTATTGAGGCATCTCTTGTATAGACGTGGTTGCTAAAATTTTTACGGGATTACTCTTGCAACGTCTGGAAAGTTTTGTCATGGATAACAGTCTCTTGAGTGATACCAGGGGGGCTTTCGTCGTGGATACTCCATATTAGATAATCTGATGGTCCTTACAGTATTGTTAAATTAAAATTTCTAAAACGGGGTCATAAGGTTTATAGCTTTTTGTTGACTTTTCGGCCACCTTTGATCGCATTAATCGCAGGGCATTATTTTTGAAGCTATACAACTTGGGCATTTCCACAAAATTTATAGCAGTTCTAAAATCCTTGTATGCTGAGACTGTATCTGCTATAAGAGGGAAAAATGGGATTTCTGAGTTTTTTCAGGTAACTACTGGTGTAAGACAGGGTTGCCTTCTGAGCCCCTTATTATTCTCTATTTTTTTGGATAATTTGCCTGATTGTCTGGAGGGCGGAGTACGGATTGCTAATACTTATGTCAAAGTACTTATGTACGCAGACGATATTGTGCTCCTATGTGAAAATCCACTCCAACATCAGAGAAATATTAATATCCTCAAAACCTATTGCGAGCAGTGGGGTTTGGAGGTTAATCTTGCAAAATCAAAGATTTTAATTTTTAGAAGAGGCGGAGACTTGCTTCCGGGGAAAGGTGGAAATTTGGTAATAGGCAGATCGATATTGTTAATTC